>PYHW01010333.1:0-94710 GCA_013186435.1 Turdus rufiventris
TGCTAATATAAAAAATAATTATATTTATCTATGAATAATTTCCTAAAGAGTGCTCCATTAGGAGTCCCCTGTTGCTCATAACTGGTGAACATGGGACTGTGGTTAAATGAGGCCTAAATCCTTTTTCCTCTCCCTTTGGCAACTTTGTGCTGGGACTCAGTGAGGAATGCATCTTTTATTGAACTCTACATTCTCCATCATTTTCTTCTCAGGAACCAGTGTACTTGTAGCACACTGACTGCAGATAATTCATTACTAATATTTGTCTAGAGGAGACAAGAATCACTCATGACACAGCAAAAACACATATTGGGTGGCAAAAGAGAAAGGCTCCACAGAGAAATATGTGGCACATACTCATAGATCTGTGTGTGGATCTGCAAAAGGAAGATGAGTATGGGAAAATTAATCTGCATGTTCTCTGCTTTGTCGGCACTCATGGATCTAGAAGAAGCAAAAATTGGTTTCATTGGTTACCTGTTTGCTTGTACACAGAAAGCTTTAACTACTTCAATTGTTATGCTTCCCTTTGTAACAAAGGCATCTTTTGTTGACACACTTATTTAATTATGAGACTGAGTTGGTCCTCTGACCTGTTGCATACTAGATTACAAGACAGGGATTGGGGGTCCTTTTCTGTTAAAGACCTTTAGTGAAGGACAGCAATCATTTGCTCAAACTGGGTTAAAGCCCAAAATAGCTTTTGTCTACTGGTTCAGGCTAGGTTTGTGGATCACCTCCCACCTTACAGAAGGTAGAGAAAAGGGGCACAAATGTACAAGACATACTAACTTATACAACTCTGAACAGGGTCAAATGCTCCTATGTCTGTGTTATGTACCTATTGGGTCATGCTTCCAAAATGAAATATTTGCTGAAAGCTAGAAGAAGAATTCTTGTCTAGTTAATCTATCAACTGATCAAAAGGGTAATCAAAAACAACAACAAAAAAAAGAGGCTGAGAGAGGGAAAAGATACACTATGCAAACAAACAAACAAACAAGAAAACATTTAAACTAGAAGTCATCAAATTAGCATGACTAAGGGCAAGATGAAGTGATGGCAACCTACTGACAGGAAGGGTTTCAAAGGCTCTCATATTGTCAGTCTATCATCCTGGAGATAAAAAAGCAGAGTCATTAATATTCAAGATTTTCCTTTTGAAGCTCTGGATCATCCACATCCCCTACACTGTTTTTCCATATAAACCAGTGGAGAGTGATTGAGCTACATAGCAGGTTATATAGAAAATGAAGTGGGAAAAGAAATGGTGAGGAAAACAAGAGCTTCTTAAATTTTCAGTTCTTGTACATGAATGAGAAACATACTGCTTAAATTAGCAGAACAAACAAAGCAAAGAATGGATAGAAACCTCAAGTAGGAATGATTCAGCCTGTAAACCTGAGGGCTCAGCAGGAAAAACGGACAACGGAGAAGAGGAGCTTTAAACTGGATTACAGGAAACAAAATCTGACTGAGGAGGTTATTGGGCTAAAGACAGGGTGCCAAGAGAAATAGTTAAAGATACAATTATCAAAGAATTTAACACGGTAAGCAAAGAGCACTGACAGGCTTGTAACAACATTTCTGTATGGGATGAATTCACCCTGATAAAGTCAGTGGCCCAGACTAGACAGAACTGTGATTTTTTTTACAGCCAAATTTCTCTTTAAAAAAACAGGAATGGAATTCCTTTCGCTCACTTCCAGTAAATTAAAGCACATCAAACAATCTTTTTTTATACTTAAATGCTGCAATGTGTTTGTCCCCCGAGTGCTTGTGCAGGGCCCAGATTTACAAGGTTACAGCATTGTCACCTGGCACAAGCACAGCATCAATGGTCAGGGCTGCAGCACTGCTTCTGTAAACAGCAGTGGGCTTGGGCAAAAGAGCTTCCAGGTCCAAGTGCCACTGAGAGCTTCTGCTGCCACACGGCAGGGGGACAAGCAGCAGGGTCAGCATTTCACAGTTTGTTGCCTGGTTTCCTTGCTCATTTTGATGAACCTTAGCCAAGGAGCTGTTCGTATAGGCGTGCAAGGCAGTATCACTTGTGTAGTCAGCCGGTGTGGATTTTTAATAAAAATAGAAATAATCTATATGTGTCAATATTCAGGAGTTCAGTTTTCTAGGTTTCCCCTCCCTGATCATGTTCTTTTCTTTGTTAGGGCTGAATAGTATCTTCTAAGGAAAGCTAGATGGAAAAATCAACATTTCTTTCAAGAAGAAAAGTAAAATTAGGAAACAAGGCAATGCTTTTATCATAAAAATACTCACAGGGCTCAAATATTGAAGAGGTCTTTCAACATGGTCAAAAAAATTAAGAACAGCACATTCTGTGCTGGGAAGATCAAAATTATACAATTATACAGGAAGTCTAGTAGCAGCCATTTTCACCTCTAATTTCAGTGCATTAAGACAGAAAAAAAAAAAAAAAAGCATAAGGGTATTTCTCTCTTGCCCAAAAAAAGGAAAGACAATAACAGTGCTTCATACTCAGGAATGAAGCAGAAGTAGGAGAAAGATGAGGAAAGGATGAGGGAGTTTTTGCTTCTTCTTAGGCTTTTATTCAGTTATCCTGCAGACCAGTGAGATCAATTCCTCCAGCCGCAAGTGGGAAAACGCTCCTGAAGGTGCATTGTAGTGCCTGCTGCTCAAAGCAGCATCCAGCCAGCTCCCCACTCATCCCTTCAGCCACCCCAGGCCTGAAATAAAGGTTCTTGCAGAAGTGCAGCCAGGTACAGCCACCAAGCTGCCCTTTTGGCAGAAGCACTGCAGGCTCCCATCCACCCCTCTCTGGCACAATGGCCAACAGCTAATTTAGGCTTCTCTCAGTACTGAGTTGCTGATTTGCACAAAATTTCTACATCCTCAACTATTTTTGAGAATTCTGCTTCTTTTTTCCAGATTGGTTGAAATCAGCCAACAGTCTCAGAAGTTGTGAAGGGAGGAGTGGGCGAGGATGACAGTAGGACATGAAGAGAGGAAAAGAGCTAAGAGTTAAATTAACAGTATTCTGGCACTCAAAATAGTGATTTATTTTCCACAGATACAGGCAAGAGGCAGTACATTGACAGCTCTGGGGCACAGGAGCCTCACTGGAGTGTAATTTAAGGCACATGAAAGACAGCACACATGAGACTGAATGAAAGTCGTATGGGAGAATTTTCTTCCACATTTGGACTTCAAGTAAGCAAGCAAGTAGCAAAGAGTTTAATACTTGATTTCTAGCTATCCTGTTCAATTTTCTGACAAGCCTAAATCTCCATTATCTTCACACTCACTGCGCAGGGTAAACACAGGGAAACAGCTGCATGAGAGAGCTTCTTGCCTTTTGTGGGTTCCCATTGAAATGTATGGCCATTGTACTGCAAATTCACATAGTTTTGTATCAGTTCTCTCCCTCTTCCCTTTTTCATGTAATAGTTTCTGAAGAAGTCCTTTGAATTTGTCTGGTCTCTAGGAATTTCAGTGCTACATGGTTATGTGTGGTTTGGTTTTCTCAATCTATCTATATCTATCTATATCTGTATCTATATCTACATATATCTATATATCTATATCTATATCTATATCTATCTATATCATCTATCTATCTATCTATCTATCTATCTATCTATCTATCTATCTATCTATCACCTATATCTGTATCATCTATATCTATATCTATATCCGTATCTATCTATATCTCTACATATCAGTCTCCATCTCACTCAAGCTCCAGCGACCGACTGAGTTCCTCTCTCAGGATTTTATCAGTGGTCTCTAGGCAGACCAAGCCACTTTTTGCCAGTCTGTGTTCCCATACAGGTACACAGACTGGTCACTAAACCTTTCCAATGGCCTCAGAAAATTTCCACCTATGGCAATTATGATGCCTTCAACCTTGAGTCCAAGGAGGAACCTTCCTTCCAAGTACACCTGCTACAAAGAGCACAGGTTGACACTTTAATGACAACCAGTGCATATTTCACACAAATTAGGCTAGTGAGCACATCAATACACTCAATCAGTGAGCGTGTTACTTAACAAAGCCTTTGGGGTTAAATGGGAAAGACTGCATGCAATGAAGACCAGATTTCCCTGATGGAGGAAAAGGATAGAATATGATACTTTCTCATTTGCTACAGACAAATGAGAAGAAAATACTGTAATTAGTTACTAAAGGTGTTTTCTTAGCAACAATAAAAACATAATCCACAGTTCTCAGAAACTGAATGCAAAAACCATCAAAGTTTTCTGTCACACACAAGTGAGGGAAGGTTTGTGTTTTTGCCACTGATTCATACAAAATTATGGAATTTGGGGGAAAAAAATCTGGGTTTTCTCCTCCTTTAGTCAACAGAAGGGATCACTACTGCAGGAATGTGATGGGACATCTCTAGTGCCGCTTCAACACATCATTTCAGTAAAGAACCAAATTTCTGTGCCCCAGCAGTGGGATTGTGATGTATAGCACACTTCCTCTCTCTCTGTTGTAGTTCTCATTACAGGGGGGACAGCTTGTCTCTGCAAAGCTGTGCTTTGCTTCCAGCTCTGTGGCTGCAAGGTCTGCAGGCAGAGAGGGCCTGTGGGGCTCTGCAGCCCTCAGTATTTAGGTGTGCATTAAGAAAAGAATTTTTAGCAAAAGGGATTTAGGCCAAAATATCTCCCTTAATTGCAGTTTAGTTTAGTATTTCCTGGTCAAAAATGAGATATTTCATATTCTTAAGGAAAAACTGGAAATGACAAATTCATTACTTAATCAGGCTAATGTAGTAAATTATGAGGTATTTCTGAAGAAATGATGAAAACTCTCTAGTGGCATATTAATTATGACTTTCATCTATTTATAAGTGAGGATTATGGATGTGGGCAAGAATAAAAAGAGATATTTTCAGGGTCAGTGAATTTATCTTTTCAGGCATCTAACAGAAAAGAATAAATTGATTTCCCTCAATGCAGGTTAATTTGAGTAGTCTTGGACCAGATATGTCAGTTTTTTACCATATGGCAAAATTAAACATGCTGTATTTTAAACTTCATTATCTGCTTAACAAATATATGCAAATTCATACTTTTGATCAAAAATATGCAACCTCTGATAATAGACAACCATCCCAGTGCTAGAAGTTAAAGTTTGTAATTGTAATGCAATTTATTAATTTCTTATGGTGGATTTTGTTCCTCCTACCCAGAGCTGACATTAAAGGGTTACAGTCTGGGGAATATCCTGAAACATTATGGTATGTATACATGGTAACTCCACATAAAATAGCAAGACCAAACTCCATGCTACATGAAGGGAAATAAAGAATGAATTACTGATTTCCATTCAGATGATTTCTCTGCCTGGAGTGCAATCTATCTGCAGTTCAGAATGAGCAGCTGGACATAATTGGGAGCCTATCTTCCTTATCTACCTGTTACCCAAACAGGAGAGCCATGATAAGACTTGGATAGCTCTTTGATGTAATGCTACTGATCTCCTCCCCCCCTTACCCTGATTTCCAAAGTCCCATTTCCCTGAACATAACTGAAACAAGTAACAGGAGGCGAGTTAGAGTTTTTGAACATGTTTCCTGTTTAGAAAAGTGAAAACAGAAGCCCAACCCCAAATCCATCTGCTTTCCAGGGAAGACTTGGTTATGACTACGCACTGCTGATTTGCAAGCTGCCCACAGGGTTTCCAGTTGCTTCCTGATGCCTGCTGCCCCATTTGCTGCCTGGCAGCTGCTCACAACCAGTACACAGGCAACAAACCAGCACCAATCGCTGCACTCTTCAGTCCTTCTACAAAAGCACATCTTTTAAGATTATCTTGGATTCAAGTATCTTTCAAAAAGAGGATTTCACTGGCCTTCATTTAGCAAATGGTAAATGGTATTTCAGGGATCAGCAGAAGCTGCTGCTGACTGTGCAGAGCAGAGGAGCCTCATGACTGCTGTTGTTTTCTGGCAGAGACCAGCAGTGAAAATGCTGGCACACTGCAGGTCAGAGTTTACATTTCTACCTACATCATAAGTGGAAAACACAGCTCGACCAGTGCAGCTTTGGGGCAGAGCAAGAAGCTACAACTAGGGCAGCATTTAGGCTTAAGGTTTTAACCAGCTGCCTTTTCCCCCATTGAAGCTTAAGTGGCAGCAAATAATAAAGTTATATTTCATCTGCCACCTGTGACTGCAAGGTAGAGTCTGTGCATATTTTCCATTATTGTCCCCTAGAAAGCATTGCAAAAACCTAAAGCATGGATGTAATTTGAAGGTAACACATGATGCCTCCTCTCCATGTATTTCCCTTTTCACTGAGTATATGCAATATTTAAACATATTGTGCTCCAAATCACTCCAAGTCTTTCTTCTTTTGTAATTTTAATACTTTTTCACAGCACCCCACTCTTTCAGTTTATTCAAAACAAATTCTTTCAAATTCTTTGTAAGTCCAAATATAAATTACAACAGTGTAGAACTTAATCCCAAAAGACACAAGACACACTTTTCAGCCCTTGCCCCTTATTGTCATTTACTATTTAGGCCACCACTGCTGTTGAAAGCAGTCCCATCTTCCCACTGCAGTAGTCAGTTTCTTTATACCCTGTTTCCTTGCATGCTGGTGCATGGGAACAATGAACAGAAACAGGTCATTAATGCAGGGCAAAGCTTTTTTATTCCCTGGAGCAGTTTCCCTGCTCTGTTTTACACACAGATGTACAATATTTGCACCACACAAGAGAAGTGGAGTGTAGGAAAGAAGAAAGAAACAGATGGTTTGGAGAGGCTGGAGGAGTGTGGAAGGGAGCAAAGGAGAAAAGGGTTGACAATGAAGGTTCATAAAGGATTATGGTGGTCACAAATCATTTGCCTTCATTCTGGCATGCCAAAATCTTGTGCTGCCAGTAAGATGGAGAACAAACTCTTTGGGATGACAAAATCCAAAAGGGGAAGTACCACATGCCTATAACCCTGTTGTCAATTAATTATCCTTGTGGAAAAAAAGTAAAATTGTAGACAGACAGACAGAGAGACAGACATCTAACAGTTTAGTTCTGCAGCTATGTCCTGCATCAGGAATCATTCAATGAACCAGTTAATTTGTAACTATTACCTTATAAATGAAAGTAGGGTTAAACAATTTTATCGACATAGGTAAAATAGCACTTTTCCAGCCTTTCATCAAAAATAATCAGAGAGCCCTGATGGGATCTCCTATGATTTGTAATTTTTATACTCCACCACACTTACTGATAATGAAAGAAGTACAAAATTAAAATTTAATCAATTTTCAGAAGGAATGAAAGAGTACATTATGCAATGCATTATCCTCTGGTCCTTTACTGTATTTCTTAATTCACCTGCTAATTCCTAAAATCCAGATATTTACAATCAAGCTTCCAATCATTAGTGGGATTTGGCAGGCTTCCAGTGTAAAATAGCATTCGCATTTCTCATGAGAGTTGGTATGTACCGTGTTGAAGGGCACTAGATACAGAGCTTGTCCATCCACAGCTGAACTATATCTGATTTCCATACCTCTATCCAAACTCATCTCCTGTGCTGGGATATTGATACATGAAGTGAGAATTTTCTGACTAGTTACATCCTTTTTTTTAATAATTACATTCATCAAGACCCACTGTGGTACAGAGGTTTATGTGGGAAAGCTAGGATGTGGTTGCATGACTAATTTTTAAAGCTTGTGCACAGCTTCTCAGGAATGCAGCTGGATCCAGCTCCTTGGTGGCTTGCTTGTGATGACTGAATTGAAATATATTGTAATCATTCTCTGCTCAAGAAACATGAACTCATTAGAAGCTGAGGGTAGAGTTGAAGTATTAAGCGATTTTTCCTTTTCCTCTCTTTTATTACCTACTTGGAGCAAATATTTTACATAAGGGCAAGCAGCAACTTAAAAACCTATCTCATAAACTAAGGTGATAATATCAGATGTAATTTCTGTTTCTGTTTTTGCAGGAATATGTAGCATATGGAACTTACTTATTTAGTACCTTAAAAATTAAAGATTCCTTTATGCCAATAAAATACAGAGCAATTTGAGTTTTCAAAAAAAAAATATTTTAAATTTAAATAATTTACAAACTTATTTGAAGGCCACCACTTCCTTAGATGGCATTTTAGCAGGCATGAGAAAAGTGCTATTTAATTTCACACTCCAGTAATCCTTTAACAATTTCCTTTCAGGCAGAATATAAAATTGTATTATTAATTCCTTAATAAAGTAAAAAATAAGTTAGAGTGGATATGTCTTTAACCTTGGACACTTCAGCATTTTTTTTTCCCTTCAGATAATACACCAAAGATCTGCACAAATGGCAAGTTTTAAACTGGACTTAAGGAAATACTCAAGAGTCCTCCTCCCTTTTTTTTTTTTCCACATCGACTCTGGAAATGCGTCTTTGGAACTGCTTGTTCTAGTATCAGTCAGTCAGTTTGATTCCTCCCACCCCTTAACTGGCAATGGTAAGAGTTGCCAAGATCTAACGTCACTCACGTTAAATTCTATCTCTCTATTACCGTGAAGCAATGTCACAAAGATTGCACCTTGTTAAGATTAACAATAAACACCAAATTATCAGAAGTTCATATCTCAAGGGCTTATTTGCATTTTCCTACGTGTTGAATTTGCTGAAGAGAAAAAATATATATCACTCCCTTTTGCGAGATACAGCACCAGGAATTCCCTTGGACATTGTATTTACACTTCGCAAATAATCCTCTCCTTCAACTTACCAATACCTCTCTTGCCAATTTTCAAACTCTCACCATATGATGGAACCCAGCTTCGATAGCTGTGGGCATTCTGTTTGAAAAGAAAACAAATTTAGGAATGCTCTTATTCATATAAGACCTTGCTGGTCTTAGTGGCAGATTTGAAGCATTCCAGGCATCTAATGGAGATGCACAGGTCAAATAAAACAATCACCTTTGAAGGGCAGTGGTGGTGGTAGTAGAATAGTAATAGCAGCAGCAGTAGTAACAGTTGTGGTAGTAATGTCAGCTGTTCCTGAGAGTAACTCTAGACAAGTAAGCTAAGCTTCTTTTTCATCACTGCTTGCTTTTTTTTTTTTTTGTTTTTTTTTTTTTTTTTTTTTTCCCAAAACACCTAAAATTATATGTGGATGAATAACTGATCACTGGCATTAAAATCTGCTAGACACACAGAAATTGAAGCTGTCTTCTGGCTTTCTGAGTCCAGAGTCTTCCTACATCAGGAAACACACATGAGAAGGTATCAGAAACACCTGGAGAGGAAAGTTTTTCATGAACAGATCAAGTAGCACCTCACAATCCTTTGGATTTTCTCAGTTCCAATGGTTCTATTGGAAAAATTCTCAAAAATCTGACTGATCAGTTGGTTGGAAACCATCTTCCAAATGTCAGTCTACCCTTGTCATGACTAATCACTACCTATGTGCTTTTTCTGGCTCTATCATTTGGTGAAAACTGTTACTTTCCCAATCTGATATTTACACATGGCTTGACAAAATGTGCAGCACTGTAGGTGGGTGCCAAGAAAATGGGTGCCAAACTCTAGCTAGTGTCCCCTTCCCACTCACTTAGGTAGGGAGAATACTTCTGGACATGACTGAGCACTGTGGTTTATCACCCAAGCTGATCACTAAGAGAAAGATTAGGAAGGCATCCCCATTATAGGTGGATCAATCCATGAATTCTTCATTTCATGGAGACTTTCCTTCTTGTGGCCCCTGCTGCAGAAAACTTCAGGCAACATGAAAGTTCAATATAGCAACTCAATTCTTACTGAAACCATTTGGCATGGGCTATCCGAGTATATATGCACACAAATATAAAATGCATAGACATCACTTTTTTAAAAGTTGTCATTTCCCAAAAGGACCCAGTGAGGTAGAATTGCTATTAAAAGCAATTAATTTGCAGCCATTTTTTAAACACCTAATTTCCCCACTAGCCTGCATGCAACACTACTTCAAACAGCTACACACGGTCTCATTTAGTGAATATATGAGGAAAAGGTCTGCATTACGTTTGCTAAAAGGACTAGGATTTCAATTCCATCTGCCGCTGGGTGTGTTTGATTTGTGTATTAATTATGCCTGTTTGTAGCTGTAAATTTGCTCCAGATTAGTAGGTGATTGGTTCCACGCATGGATTCACTACACTGCATGGCTCCCTTGTACTTTTATAGCTTTCAAATGGTTCCATACTTATGCTTTTTAAATTGCTTTTGATACCTATCTTATTCAGTGTAAGCTTTCAACTCTGTCTTATTCAGACAATTTTTTTTCCCCTTAAGAGAAAAGGGGGGACTCTCCTTTTGATTTTTCTCTTCCTGGACCCTTTTTGCTGGTGTGTTGTCAGCTTTGTCCATGGTGCTACTATAAAACACAAGACAAAACTGCTTCTTTTCCCACTCTTACAGGGAAATTCAGCACATTCACATTTAGCATTTTCTTCGTGGAATGACTTAAACTAATGGGTTTAGGAATTACATGAGGACTCAGCAGGGCGTATACATACCCGTTAGTGTGCAAACTTTAAATGCCTGTCACGTCAAAATAAAACTTTCCCACATGTGGAACATTTTTGCTCTTGATCACTGAGTTTTCTTTCTGGTTTTCAAAATGCCCAAAAGTTCTGAGCTGTCACCTTTGTAGTTAAGACCTGTGAGATATGCTTGAAAACGTGACACATCTGAAATGAGCTGCATAAAAACTGCCTTTGTGTCTACAAATGTTTGTGTACACTTAGAAAATAAATGTTGAATAGGTCAAGCTGATTTCTCTCATATTTTAGGAAAAGAACCGCTCTGAGCTGAAAAATTGTATGCCAAGTTTCTGCCTGAAGCAAATTTTTACAATCAAATTAAAAACCTTTGAGACTAAGAGTTTATAATGGAAATACTAACACAGCCTTAACCATGGCAGCAGTAGCAGGCACTGCAATAATATTAGGAAAGCTCTCCCTGCCCACAATCTAAACTAAATAAAAAAGATACCATTTTCCAACAAATACCCCAGGCTAGCAAATAACAATGATTTAATGTACTTGCCCTGTGGTAATACAGTACCACTGCAAACCTCTGAGCCAATTTTTCTTTTCTTTTCTTTTCTTTATTTTTTCTTTTCAAACATATATGCCCCATAGGGAAAGGATTGCAATTTAGCTCTTATTTGTGGATATATCGCTTTCATTTCAACAATTCTTGAAAGCCTTCCTGCTGTCACATGCTACTGTGTGTGAGCACCCAACTGAATAAAGACCCACCAGGCTTTTTCAGGAATTTATTCACAGGTTTGGCTTTGCTTATTGTAGTATGCACCACATTTAAATTAGATGAGGGCTACTGTAAAGCAATAACATTGTCAATGACTGGAATCTCACTTTCCCCTCTAACAGTCTGAAGCAAATTAATGTATTGGTTGTTCATTAACAAGTAAACAGTTTCTGCTACAATGTCAAGGAAAAAAGAATGTGTTCATTAATATGAACAATCTTCATCTACAAAGATGATTTACACAATGCATGTAATGAGATAGCTTCCCCCTAACTAGTACACTACCAAACTGAAAAGCTGATTCTTCAGACTTTCTTGAAATTACAATATTGTTTGTTTACCAATAAGAAAGACAGTCTCAGTCACCTATGCCACCATTGTAAGCTCTATAATAAGTACTTAAAAAAAGAGATTTCTGGAATCACTTGTGGAATTCATAAAATTGGTAACTACAGACTTACACTGCATCAATGATACATATTATTCCTGTGATAACTTGAGCTAAAAATAAGATTAATTTGGTTATAGAAATTCCTTAAACAACAACACTTAAATTATTTCAAACTTTAATTTTTTCAAGAATTTTCTGAAAAAATCAGCAAACACTGGCTAAAAAAGCAAAGCAGTTTGGATACACCAATGTAATCAGCATGCCTAGTACTTTTCTGTTAACCCTCTGAGTAGACCCATAGTATTCTGGATTTTTTGTACATAATGCTATGAAAATTGTAACTTACAGGAATACTAATTTAGATGTCATGACTTAATAAATCATGTTCTAAATATATTTGGGCTAGGCACCTCATCTCATGAGTGATTAATCCATCCTAGAATTTTAATTATCAGTTAGAGAAGCCAGTCTCTAGCACCTATATGGGAAGCTTAGATTATTGCCCTATATTAGATGCTTAACTCTTAGACAGATACATCTGGATGAGACAATTGCCAGCTCACTACCTTTTAGCTAATCCTGTGCTATCCAGTACTACATTTTCACATGAAAGTTTGCTTACTGCATGTAAGCTCAATAGAATATCACACTTAGGTTAGAATCCACATTATCCCGCTTATATTTAATTGAGAAGAATTAAGCTGGAAGTGACCCTGTTCTACTTTCCTGTTAATACTAAGATCAGGCTCTCAGACATCTCCAGAGACCAAACATTAGGTGACCTGAGTCACCCTTCGGAAGTCCCCGTCTCCATCTCCTTAGTGATAGATGGTGCCTACCACAACTGCCATCCATCTCTGCTAACTAAAACAATTGTTGTCACATTTAGCAGCAATACCAGCCAGTGATTCAAAAGGGAAATGAAGAAAGAAGTCAGAAGGACTGGTCTGTATTACAGTAAAATGACCACGGCGTGCTATGTGCTCTCCCAGATTATCACATTAGAAATAGTCTATTATGCTTGATTTCTTTTTTTTTCATTGGTGTTTCAATTATTTATAGGGCCACATATTCTGTCTTCACTTACCCCCAAAAATTCAGAGGTGAGACTAAAAAAATGGCAGTCAATGCCAAACAAGCCTAAACCATTATAACTTTCATGAAACCATAAATATATATACATATATATGGATATATTAAAATATATATCTATGGATATATGGATATATTTTAAATCATCATTGGAAACTCTTTTGAAACAGTTCAAATATTCAGACATCTTTCCTTGAAATCTAAATTTGCAATTTGAAACCCAGTCTCTCACAAACCTAAAAATAACTTAAAGAAATATTTTTATAGTTGTGTTCATAAAACATGAACCAACGATCAGAAACATAAGATGTTGGGGATGAGTAGGATTTTCAGGATCTAGGATTATTTTTACATACATTTTAAGTAATACAATATGGTCTAAGATGCAGGAGCCAAACATCTTATTTTAATGATAACCCTGTATTCCAATGCAAAGAAAAGGTGATAGGAAAATCCCAGATGGGTTTTTGAATAATATTTCTCATGCATAAAGTGAAACATATTTTTTTTCTCTTGACTTTCCTCTCTAATTAAGAAGAATGAACATTGGCCTTTGCTTTAAGACTGCCAAATTTTCACAATAGTCGAGGAGCATGTGGTATTAATGGACACTTTTTTATTACCACATGTATGTCTTGCATTTACATGTCTGAGCTGTATCTCTTCTAAAGGGAAGGCTGTGATAAAATGTGGGAAGGTCAGTGCTGGTCAAACTTGTGCCAGATTCTGACCTACTGTATATTAGGGTAGGTAAGTGGCAAGGAAGGCTTTATCTTGACTGAGACTTTGATCTTATGGAAAAATAATCCTTGTCCCATCCAAGAGTTATGAATGTACAACCATTAAGATGGCAGTGGCTGTTCCCTATCTACTGAGCATCTTCTGTCCACAATGAGTCGAGGGTTGGATGATTATAGTCAAGGATCTGACACACAGATACAACCCTTTCCAAAATCTACAATCTGAGAATTTTGTATGGCAGTTCCTTTGTCCCCTCACCTCCTGCCCCAATGGAATTCTCTTATTTGCTTCACTTGCTTTAAAATGTTGTTAGTCAGGTTCCAGACAGAGTAACTGAGGCCATACACAGGTCTTTTGCCCACAGACATGCATTCAGAATCAGTCTCCTGATGACTTAGATGACTTTCTAGTAAACTCGCAATCTGAAGTTGGTGTCTGATGTAAGCTTCCACCAGCAGCTCCTTCTACAGTGGATGGAGTGAGGCCAATAGGTTATTCAAAACATGAGTCCTGCCTAAAATGTGTGCCCATGCCAGGTGAGATGAATCAAACCTGTAATGCTCATCTCTCTATATTACCCAGGAAGTCTGGAGAACTAATTACTACTAAATATCTCGTTATCAATACTGGGTGGATTAAAAACAAATCTATATTAAATACTTATACCACTTGTGTGAAGATCCACAAGATTAAATTCCTGTGTTTAAAGTCTTAAGATCTTTGAATATATAAATTTTCATGTCTGAGGCAATGAAAGGTGCACTTGGTAGGATGGAGAAACAGAATTCCAATGTTTCTTGAACTACAGTTCATCTGATACTTCCACCTAGAAGTGCAAAAGAGTTTTACACTAGCCCCCACCAGCTGCAGGTATACATTGACTGTCACAGCTGCTCACAGGGACAGTTTCATGAACAAACAACACTAAGAATGGGAATGATACTGTGGGCAACTTGCCCTGTTCTTGAAAAATGTATTTATACTTCCTGGAAAGCTGAGAAAATCTGCATGTCATTTTGGGTAGTATTGATACTTCTGGATGTATAATAGGAAAGAAAAAGGAAGGAAGAAAGAGATAAAGGGCAAGGTTGGGAGGAGATAAAGAGCGAGAGAGAGAAAGAGCGAGAGAGAGGAAACCACATGTGACTTTTAAAAAACACTGTGAGAAAAATTTAACTTTAGAGGAGAAAACTTCAATTTTACATAAGCAATAAGAGAAACTATAAATTTCACAATGTTTTTTATTTTAGAACAGGATTTTGAAAGTTGCTTTTTTCATTCAAGTGAAATTCTGAGCCATTTTTTTTTTCCAAATTATCACATCTGAAGCAAAAGTCTACACACTGTAATATTTCTGTGGAAGTCAACTTCATGATAATGGTTAAAAAAAAAGCTATAATGTCTTGAGGTCTTAACAAACCAGTAATATATATATAGTCTGTGTAAATGCCCATTTTATTAAATATTACAAATAAAACTCGTGAATCATTTTTAGTTTCTCCATTCTAAAGACAAAACTTTTGCTAGTTCAATTTAGGCTTTACATATGTATTAAATGACTTGTATTTCCCCCAGTTTTTTCTAGCTATTTGAAGAGTAATGCTCATCAGTGTTAATCTTTTTAAATAAGCAGGTCACACTGAGAGGATGCCTGTACGTTCCTGAATGTGATGCAAAGGAACCAGGAACCTCCCAAATAGATCATTATATACTATTACATGGCAGAATGTGTCCTCAAGGAATTTCCCAAAACTTGACATTATCATTAGCAGCAAACTACATGGAAGCAATCTTTTGTGGCCATCATCATGTCATCTTCTGTAAACCATGAGAATGTCCTAAACTGAATTTCCCATTTAGCCCTGCATCATATCCTCCAATAACAGTCACTCTGTGTGGAAGTATGATGCAGGTTTGGAATGAGCTGCTGCAGAATATTCCATTTGTTTAATTTTATTTTCATTTTTAAGCCTATATTTTTAATTCCTAAGCAATAGTACATTTGATATATTTTTTGCCAGAAACAGGCAAGGAACTTCAGGATACTATAAAAGATATGTGCGTATAAAAGCAAAAAAGCCAGAATAAAACCCTAATACGGGTTGTCAAGATTTAAGGTGATCATTTACTCAGAGGGTTAACATGTGCTAAAATTACATACTGCAGTTCCTAGCTCCACTGATGAAAACATTCACTGCTTCTATCTTTAAATAAAAAAGCAAAATAGCCTTAACCCTTTGAAGATCTTATTAGCAGCAAGTTGCAATCTAAACAGAGAACAAGTACTTCAATCAATTACGAAATTATTCTTACGATTCTGTGAGCACCCTTTTATGTTCCACCATCCCAGCGTTTACTGCTGGAGAGATCAGCTGTATTCACTCCACACAGGCCTGAAGTATTTTCAGGGTCTCAAAGGGTTAAAGCCAAGACTTTTGAGAAAAAGTGTTTTATTAAAAGGGTGAGTTAGGTGAGCGAACAGTCTCGGATGAACTTGGTGAATAGTCTTCCGATTCGGAGTTGAGTTCGGGTGGAGCTTGCTGAGCCTTATAACGTCCCCTCACATCCTGGTTGCGTCTTCGTCGGAAAACCTGCCTCTCCTTATCAAGAGCGGTGGTCTGGCAGGGGCATAAAATAAGAATAAATGAAATTAGGCTGTGTGTGAAATGCAAAGATAATGAAAACCATGAGGTTTTATGTGGCCTGCAAATACCAGGGATAATAAATGTTCAGACCAAATTAAGCCTGCTCTGTCTCAGTCAGGTCTGAAAGGTTGAGCCCACAACATAGCTAAACACTTTAAAAAGTGCATTTCCCAAACCTTAAGAGGTAGCGTGACATCATCAAGCAGATACAGTGCCATATATATGGATGCCATATGTTTTACTTCTGGATGTTATTAATTTCATCCTTTAACAGGATCAAATTTCAAGCCAAATACCAAGTGACCTTCCCCCCACCCTTCTCAAAGTATAAATCTGTTTCTACAGGCAAGGCAGAGATGTACACTTGTCTCTGATTTGACCTAATGAAGGCTGATACACACTCACCCGTGTTCAAGTCAGTGCAATCAGCTAACAAAGATGGATTGTGATGAAGTTGTCAGACAAGAGAGAAAAACAAACACCGAAGGGAGCTAGCCCAGCTCCTTGACACATCATGCTGCTCAATGGATGTTCTTAGGGAGAACGCTGAAGAGCTCTGACGGAAAGACCTGTTTAGCCCGACCACACTGTCTCTTCCTGTTAACCAAGGTCTACTGAATTCAATACTCTGCTAATTTTATCCACATCTAGCTAAGGTATCCAGGAATGGGGAGGAGCAATATTTACTTGATGGGCATTATTTTTTGATCATTCTGTGTTATTGAGAATGCAATTCATAATAAGATGGCTGCAACTTCTAGCCATATTCTTTCTTCTGCTTTTCTGACCCATTTGTGAGGTGAAACTTCAACCCAAGTAAGGGTAGCCCTAAGTTTGACTATCAGTTTCAAGCAGAGGACTCAGTTTTGTTGTCTTCTTGATTATAGGATCTTAGACTGCAGTCCCTGAAATCACTGTAAAATTATAAGTTCAACAGGATGGCCTTGATTCAGCAAGAGCACTTTGATGCATGGTTAGCAGCTTCTGAAGCAGGGTTGCCTCCTTAAATCCCCACACATGACTGTTTTGGAAAAAGCAAAATGGGAAAAGGCAGGTGACCAGTAAGATGACCTACAAAATGCAACCGAGAATCCGATCATGGCACTGGAAGCAAAGATAACTTTGAGAACTTAATAGGTTTCACTCATAAGGCTTGTAAAATTTGTCCTTATAATGAAAAGGTCTATTTAAAGGAATGCAGCCAAAAGGTTACTCTGCTTCAAAGGATTTATTTTGTTCTCTTAAGATATGCATGACTGATTTCTCAGAAAATTTACCAGTTGTAGTGTGAGTCTCACAGGAGAGCAGAGATGTATTTATAGCCAACATATTTTTGAGACTAAAATGAAAACTAAATCCATCATACTGGTGCAAAATAGCATTATAGCAATCCATGTTTTCAAATAATGCAACCAGCATTCAATAATGATGTAACAGAGACAGAAAGATGGACAGGAGTACAGAACTACTAAAGCAAATGGATTTAGTTAGGCTATATTGCTGAACTATTATTTTTGTGTCTAGAACCTATATAGCACTACTTTAAAAGGGTAAATGACCCACTTTTTCTATATTTTAGATAATAATTGCTACAAAATCCAACACTTCTAATCTAATAAAAAAAGTTTTTTGTTTACTGCTATCTTTTGGTTAAGAGCTCTAATTAGTATTTTCAATGCCTTCTATGTTTCTTTTAGCCTTGAACCAATTCAGTTTTTGATTATTTTTAATGTGAAACAGAAGAATACCTAGGTCTTTTACACACAGTAATATACTGCTTACAGTATGTAATTTTGTGTGAAAATTGAAAAGAATGGCATATATTACCCCTCTATAAAATATAGATTTCCATTTAAAGGATATTTTTATGCTTACAGGAAATAAGCATTTATTTAAAGTTTAAACCACATCACATCGTCCTATGGTAATAGATACTCTCCTCTGAGAAATTTAAACATTTCTTGTTGAATAAATAAAAATACTTGTATTAAACTCAGAATTTATTTTTAAAACCAACTACATGAGAATGGAAAATGTATATGTAAAATCTGAAGGTATTTAAATTTAGAACTTACACATAAGGGAATGTATAAGAAAATTGGATTTTTAGGATATTGCTTTTCATAAAGAACAAAGATAACTAGGTACCAGGACATCTTTTCAAAGATGTCTTTAAAAATAAATCCTAAGATATTGTCTTTCTATGATTGTTGAAAAAGCTTTATAGACTCTTTTTAAAATAAATTTGTTTAAATATACATAAAAGCACTCCATCCCTCAATAATAAAAGATATTAAGTAAAAACCCCCTGATGGTCTCACCTAATCTAGCACCTTACGCTCCTGTAGGACCAAATATTTCTGGCTTCCTAACCCTTTGGAAACTTCCTGAGAGATTTTGTGACTGTTTTTCATTACATTTTTATCAAATGTTTACCCTGGGTTTGATCTAATCAGTCTTTGTAAAGACATGCTTTTAGAGCCCAGGGCATTTTTGTGGTTACTCTCCTGGGCTGAGAGACATCCAGAGTCTTTCTCACCCAAAGAGCTTTTTGAATAAAAAGTTTCAAAGTCACAGAGAGTCAAAGAGGTCAGTATTTATCTAGTGAAAGCAAAAATACACAGGGTCATATTGTAATGTTTAGTGTTTACCATGTCTACGAACTATGAAATGGGCACTTCTGCCCCATGGAGTGCTCGGGCCCCAGAGAACTCACAGGAACAGGCTAATTTTTGCCCAGTGTTCCAATTACATTTGACACTTCCAGTGTGTAATACGCTGCTTATGGTATTGTGGCTCGGCATTCTGCAAAAATGCTATTTTTTTATTTAATGATGTCGTGGTTACTTTTTACCTCAAAATAATTTCAAAATATGATAGATCCACCCTTGGAACACAAAGATGGTAAGATAGATCCATATGAGTATTGACTGCATATGTTTTGTAAGTGTGATTTTCACCTACTGTACTTCTCTGTGCACAACAGCTTCAAAAAAATCAGCTTTTAAATTATTATTGATGTTTTTGTAACAAAGGACTCTTATACACATTGCCTTGTTTTAACAGATGCATTCTTTCACCTGCTGCTCTGGGTGGTTCATCAGTGCATGAACCAGTCCATTATGGATTTCCAGGGCATTTCCACTTCAAGCTACTCTTTCAATAAATAATAGGAGGATCTGAAGTGCACTTATGCTTCACAGGGCTGCAAATCCCAGATTTTCATTATCACATTTTGAGAACTTTGAGTGCTATATGAGAGTAATGGCAATTAAAATGTAAAGAGGGCATTCTTATTTAAGATATGCAGCTGCCCTCCTGCAATCTATATGAGAAAACGTAGAGTTTCTTATCCAGCAGAAGATAAGTAGGTTGCCTCTATTTTGGTGGTGATGGGTCTGAAGTACTTCATTAAGCACTAACATTAAAGTATTTTGCATCAACATTTAGTAATCCTGACACCCAGTACCAAATGGTTACCAAGCCATTTTTGGAAATGTATTTACTTTGTAGTAACAGAGCATTACCTTGAAATCATTGTTTCTGCCATTGACATATTGAAGTGGAATTAGCATTTTTCCAGGATTTTTCCTTAAAGAGTGTCTTCATCCTGATTTCTAGCACTTGAAGTTACAGGATTCCTGAGCCACGCAAATTTATTTTTTATCTTGGAAAACACTGCACTGTGTATTTATGAACAGATTTTCAAAAACTACAACTGCTTTGATATATGTGGTGGATTTGCAATGGGAAGAGCCTTATTTTAGCTATGGGCTGATATCTTCTGTCAGGTCAGTAATTACTGGATTAAAGTAACTGAATTTTATGAAAGTGAGCAGTGACTGTTATTCTTTTCACTTGTCTTAATTTACTGCTGGCCACCAAATATAGATATATATTAGTTTCATTAATAAAAGAACATTAATGTGCATTTTCATACATTATTCATACCAGCCAGGAGACTAAACCTGGGATGCAGCTGTTCATGCATTAATCTAAGAAAACCTTCCCTTCGCTCGCTTTTTGTTTGCAGGAGCATACTTGCAGTTTGTTAGCAATTTTTGTGAAGCTTTGTTTAGCCTGTGGAATTAGATGAATATATGTGTTGAAACACTGGTATTTCTCTTCTAGTATATTTTTTTTACATCCACGGTTTTATAGACACATTGAAATGCTCACACCTAGGTAAGTTTATCTTATTTCTTTAAACTTCTGGCTAACGACCTTTATACATTGACAGGTTTCCTTGCAGTAAAAATGACCATTTAACATTGCTTGTAGCACAAGCCAGGCAGCCCTTCAGTCTCATCTTGTTTTGAATTTCTTTTCCATGGGTCTCTCAGGTTATATATATGTATATATTCTTATATATACACTATATATATATATATATGTAAGTGTGATTGATTCGTGAATCAAGACACTTTTTTGAGAGTACTTCAAACTTAGCAATGCATCTCAGTCCGGGAGCGAGACACTCATGGTATTTTTAGTCCCTCAGGCACAAGGTGTAACTAAGTCAAGTTACAAGGTGATTTGGAGACGTGCAAATGACCACATCGAGGGGACAAATTAATCGAGTGGATTTGAACCCAGGCCTCCAAATACAAAAGCCCAATGCTTTAATACACCATGTAACTTCCAGCATGAAATTTAGCTAAAACGAAAGTAAAAAAGAAAGAAAACCAAATCCATTTGATATGTGCTTTGTACTGTACTGGTGAGAGAACGCAAAGACAAGTATTCCATACACATAACTGTTGAATTCATGTTGCTGTATTTAAGTTTGTGTTTACTCTTTCACATCCCCCTTTTCAGAGACACGATTCCTCAGCTGGTTTCAATTACATGTGGAAGAGAGTTAGTGCCAAATTGTTTGCATGAGTGAATTTTATTTATAGTTTGTAAATCAGTTGTGGGTTTTTTGCTCAAAGATTGAGAGAAGAGATTTTAAATTATTTTAGGTATCTGCCTGTATTTACCAATACCCAGTTTACAGAGGATTTTATGTTATTAAAAATGGCACTCTTCAGATTGCAAGCCTGATTACCAGCTTCCTTGTCCCATCATCAGGACGCCTGGCTGTAACTTTTGACTTGAAAGTGTGTTGTATCCACTTGGGACAGGTATAAGTAACTTGACAGATGCAAAGTAATGTGAACTAGGAACCAAACACAGAGGATGGAATTATGGGTTTTCAAATTAGCTACTTAGATATGTTTTTACTGTGACACAGAGAATTGTCTTTTTAAAATCTAGTATTTATTAATTTAATAATGACCAGATTGATAATTTTGTTAAGCATCCAATGTAACTCCTCTCCTTTCTATTGTCATTATTCTGATAGATCATTAATGACTTTTCCATACACTTCTGGATTTTATTTTGCCCATTTTGCTTTTCTAGAGTGTCTTGGATATGAAGAAAATAACACAGCCTGATTTTTTATATTCTCTACTAATATAATATATATACTAGTACACATATTGACATTTTTTACTAATACTCTGTTGGATGCAACCACTCTGGTGCTCCTTTTGATATTCTGAATCAGCCCAATCTTTAAGATTTTAACTGGGACCTCCAAGATTTGTTGTCTACTGATGCTGCTTTGGCCTTTACTGCACCTCTGATTGCAGGACTGATGTTCCAACATCTGGTGGATTGGTTTTAAAACATGTATTAGTCTAGGGTCCAAATGATTTTGCTGTTTTGGTCCCTGTGTTTTCCCTGATCCTCATGTTCAAGGAACTGTGAAGGATTTTCCAGGCATTATAGCTCATGCCAGCTACAACTCCTGCTGTATCTAAAAAATCATGTCACTTCTGCATGCATTATCCCACTGAAAGGGAATAAAAGAGGATGCAGAATACACTTAGAAAAGTTAGGATTTTGAAGGACTTTAAAAACAGAAGTTTTTTAGGCAGAGAAAGATAAGGTTTTCTGGTTGTTGAAGGAAGAAACAGTGCAATTTCAAAAGTCTTTTAGAAGACTTCTAGAAACTACAGATTTAAAAAAAAAAAAAAAAAGAGGAGTGCAGAAGAAACTAGTAGTTTTAACACTAACAAATGGAGCATTACATTTTCCCTGAGACATGGTTTCATTTCTCGCTGTACTTGTGAATTCAGATTAATTTTCACGTGCCTGTGATAAATTATTCGTTTTATAGACATGAAATGATGAACCTTTTCATCTGCTCTTCATCTGCGCTACTAAAACATAAACACTTACTACATCAAAATGCTTTTATTTAGGCTTAAACGTTGGTCACCACAACAGCTGCGTGTTTCTGGGAGATGAGAGAGGCCCAAACACACGGCAGTGCTTAGTCCACTGTACCCCCTCACAGAGGATTTCCTAATTAAGCATCCACGCCTAGCAGCCCTGATGTCCCAATTTGCCTTTCCACACTAGGTGCGCAGTTTAGAAAACCCTAATTACAAACATTGTTGTTACTGCCCCCAGCTGGAAAACAGAGCAGTTTATGTATGAATAAGAGAGATTATCGCCCATCTGCTCCAGCCCATTATTCAGGGACGTGTCATTTTGTATGCTGATGGCAGCCATTACTAGTGCTTTAGTCAAATGACCTTTTTTTTTTTAATATATATAGCTTTATTTGTTTACCAAGTTGTAGACTTAGAGCTTTCCCCCCTACCTCTTCAAAATGCATATTGTTTGCTTCAAAACCTGGCTATGCAGTTAAACTGAGTCAAGGCCAATCTGAGGAGAGGTTAATTTCTTTTTTTTCTCACAGGCTCCTGTTTTTGGTGCTCTGCTCTTCGTGAAGCAGGGGTTTTAAAAGGTCCAAATATTATAGCAATATTTATATGTATTTGTATAACAAAATGTATAGCAAATGGAAAGGCTTTTTTTCCTTGCTTTTTTTTTTTTTTTTTTTTAAAATGCAAATCAGAGAAAGAGTGTAATTAATTAATTGCCATGGATAGCAATTAAACTCCAGGAAGATAAATAAAGCTCATGTGATCTTCCCCACCATTTTATAGAACAGGCATTAAATTTACAACTCTTTGTCAAAGTTCTGCTTGACAGAGAAAGCCATCTTTCCTTCTTCAGCAGAAAATTCCTCTAATACTACCCACAGTCACCTAAAGCTGGGCACTCAGGTCCCATTCCCCCTTCTCCAAAACCAAGGAGCACGAAGAAGGATGCCAAGTGACAAGACAGATCAGCAGGTTTTGCCCTGCCCTTGCAGGTCACAGTGGGTTTGTAGGCACCACCACAAGGGCAATAGGGTGGAATTAGATGAATTACAGGTACTGCTGCGTACTCCAGTACTTGGGAGTGAGAGCCTTTCTCAATTTTTGCTAGACAGCGTTCAGCTCATTAATTAGATTGACTTTTCTACTTTTTGCCTGAAAAACAGGCTTACTTTTGGTTTTGGGTTTGTTTTGTTTTTCTTTCCCCAGAACATCCATATCAGAACTACTTAGCCCTCAGTGTGCACTCAGGGAACTGTTAGGTTTTATGGAAAGCGTGCTGTAGCCCAATCCATGCACTTGGTGAAATGATCCAGGGTGGGAGTTCTACTTTACTGGAAACACTCACAGTGACCATCTCTGCTGTTTTGCTAAGGTGGTTACTTTGCTGAGATTTTACAAACCCCTCACAGACAAGTTTTTAAGTGTTAGAAAACACAGGTCTCACAGCAAACTTACAAAAATTTACCCAGCTATCAAAATGTATGTCTTGTGAGTAATAAGGAAAGAGACAGCAAGTAACCATTGATGGAAATTCCAGTGCTCTGGATTTATTGAGGAGGTGTGTGGGCCTCTTGTGGGCTATCAGACCTGGAACCCCCCCTTACCCCCACTCCAGAATAAGTCCCTCCCACCCAGACCCCCATTTTATCATACAGGTTAAGCCAGCTAACGACAACCCTGGCACAGTTACACAATGAAGGAAAATATATTCAAGAGACTCATGCAATATTAAAAAAAAAAAAAATCAAATCAAAATAAATAGGTATCAGAGGGGTTTTAAAAAGAAAAGAGAAGGAATGCATTGTTAGAAACACAAGCTTACCAGCACATACAATGCATTGTATTTCAGTGAACTTGGGAGAGTTTCTATGCCCGCGTTATGCAAATGCATTGTTCAATCTAAGGTAAGGATTGTGTTTGGTGGGTTTAAAATGACAGTATATAGCTCCACATCTTGCATGGAAAAAGAGGAAAATATATGCTGAGAGCCTGTTGCTGCTCCGTGTGTTTTGAAACAGGAGCACAGGGGAAGCAGATGCCTTAACAAGCAGAAGGGAGGGGGAGGGTGCGTACTTCAGCATATCTGTAGATTTTCTATATACACTGTCCTTTTAACTATAGGGAGATTGGTACTGAGCATGTGCGATGAAGAGAAAGCTGGCAATGTGGGTGTGAGGGATGGGTGAAGAAAGGGAATGAGGGGGTGTGGCATCTCAATCAAGATTAAAACGAAACTGATAAAGCAGCATATGGACCGGATAACAAATCAAAAAGCATGTTTATCCACTGAAGGAACTGGTTAATGGAGACTGCCAGCACGTTGCCATGGAAACACTGACTGTTGGCGCTGCACCATCTCATACCTTATCCAATACATTCCTGGTTGTTGGTAGTAGTCCAAAGACCCTGATCTCTTGATGGTAAACCCGTGGTCCAGCTGAGCAGAGAGAAATGGGGCAACTCAGTGGATCAACATTAGGCTAGAGAATTCAGACTCCAGAACAAGCTGTTCCTTATTTAGTGCATATTTACTGTTTTCACTATCACTCTTATCTAACATCCTAAAGCTACGTACCACAGAAGAAAAAGAGAAAAAAAAAAAGAAAAAAAAAGAAAAAAAAAAAAAAAGTAAAGAAATAAAGAAATAAAAGAAAAATATTCTAATTGTAGATTTGGTCTTGCCAAATTGGAAGCCAATTTATTCAAACTACAATGGAGTTTGTGAATAGGTTAGTTAATGCATAATGCATTAATTTAAAAGTCTGAAATATCTCGTTACCTCCAAAGACAGTAGTGCCCTTTTAAGTTGCACATACCAGTAACAGAATATTATTTTTGCAATTAAACTGAGAAGTTTAATAATAATTTAAAAAAACCTAAATGCAGTGCAACCATCACAAGGAGCAGGCTAGACAGACTACACAAGGCTTAAATTAGACTGCTTCATAATCATGGAACGTGTAAAGATGAAAAGAATCAGGTTTTGATACCCCATCAATCATGGTAATTCATTTCTAAAAATGCGTTAACCTTGGAGAGTAGGACTACTCAGAGTCATGAATAACATTGTTTATCATTTCAGCTTACACCTCGTGCTCAAAAAGATAACAGTACAAAACTATTTGGTTTAAAATTGCACCAATTAAAGTCAAAATGGAAATGAACTTTACATTGTGTCCAGGAAATTGTGCTGGTGATATTACTTAAGGAATACAGATCTTTCAAGTTTAGTTTATCATTAGCAAAATCATGTGCATAGGAACAAAGAAAATGTGCTCTTTTCCCTAACCCTTCTGTGCTGCACTAACAGACTGTGGAAACATAATTTTGCTGAATTACCTAAAATTTTGGAGGAAAAAGTCTTGATGGAGACACTCTGACTGCTCTAAAACTGTTGCAATGATTTTCAGATTTTTGCTCTGTGAAGGGAAAAGGCCATTTTGGGCTTCAACAGGAGTTGAATATCAATACTGATGACAGTTTCTAATTCTAAATTCAGAAAAGCAGTTCAACACATTTCCAGGTACCAACCACTCAAGGGGAGTTAGAAACTAACTGCAAATCTAACTTTTTCTTGATGACTCCCCTGCAAGTGTAGAATTTAATAATTTATTCCATTTTGTTAAAACAATGTCTCTTCATCTTATTTAGAATTATTTAAAGGATGTTTCCTGTTTAAAACCATGAGAACCTCGTACCTAGAGTTAAATTTGTGTTGGTTTAACTTCATCGGTCTGCTATTGCCATCTACTGGCTTCCTTGTATGCTGCACATAAAACACACAAAAGGGATGCTTTCTTCCTAAAAAGCAGATCAAAAATATTGCCCTAAAATTGAATAGCCAAAAATTAATTCAGAGAAAATGGGAGAGTCTCTCCCTAACAAGAGTTGAAACAATTTTGGTGGTGTGGATTTCCTGGCACGAGAAATCCAGCTGTGGACAATGACCACAGGACAACACAGACAATAGATGTGAAGGGATAGCTGAGACACAGATTCAGCTTTAAGCAAAACTCTAAGCAAAACTTACAGACTAGGTTTGGCTTCTTCTCCACACCACCCAAGAAATCCCATGGCTAAAAATTCCACTTGACATTGGTAATTTTATTTTAAAATTGGCAGAATGCAGGGCAATGACCCACACACTGCCTGCCCTTGCCAGGGTCCCCAACCCAGGACCCTGTAAGCAGAAGAGAGCTGCACCAACTTTCTAAGCAGCTTTTCTCCTTCTCTGTTCTACTTGTTTATACTGCATCTCCAGCTGGAGTTTACTCCCATTGCCAAGACAGAGACCTCATTCAACCTTAACAGCAGATTAGCATTAGTCTTTTCCTCTGTCTTAATGGCAAAAGTGCAAGCACCAAAGTGATGACATACAGGCTAAGATTTAACACTTCAGACAAGGACATATATTAAACGATGCTCAGTTCATACAAGGAATTACAGCACACCTTTGGATTGCAGAAGCATTCTCAGAAAGCAATTTGTGCTCTAAGTCACTCTAGCCACTGTCACTGAAGCCCAGAGGATACAGCCACATGGGTGTTGGTTTGTGGCCAAACTAAACTAAATGGACTTGATATCCTTGAAGAACTAAAGAATGATCTTCCCCCCAAGTTTTAAAAAGGCTAGTTAATATAAGTCTGGTTTTATGTTTTTACTGCAGTACCTTTTATAAACACCATCACAGGGCTGAAAGATACTGCTCCTATTGAAAAGCTGCATGAGAAACATGATCCTGAAAATATTTTGGCACATGCTTAACAGTAATGTGGCCATTCTGACACAGACTGGGGGCACTAGCCCAAACTGTCTCCCACAGAGACTGGTAGTCAACGCCTGTGATGAGAGTTTAAGAACAGGGCAAGTAAAGTGATATTTCTCCCACATACTCTCTCATCAGCAAGCAGTGTTTTTTAGGGACTTGATAATTCTCTTGCTGTTTTAAAAGCCACTCTCCAATTAAAATTTTGCTGGCAAAGCTACATTGGTTCAAGGCAATTTTTTCCCAACTGACATAGTTACTCTGGCTGAAGTTTTAATGATGCATTATTGCATCAACAGAAAAGTCTCTTTGCTTGTATAGTTAATTTTGTTTGAGAAATCATTCTATTACATCAGCAAAGGAACTGCTTTGCTAGGCATGCACATGTTCATTAAGGTATTTTGTCTAACTAAGCAATCCTTTCAAATATGGACAAACTTGAAGTCTGGACACATGCACGAGAAGTAGGATGCCTCTGCCTTGGACAGACGGAGACAACTTTTACTGAGATTACCACATCAATAAAGCAGACATAAGTCTGAACCAAAAGAATCAATGCAATTTGTACATTGCTGAAGGAATCAGTAGCCACAGAAATTGTGTGCAAAACACATGTGGCTTCAAATTTCCTTTCAGTCAAGCTGACCAGAGACACATCTTTAGAAACTCAATTTTCATATTATAGTTTTAATTGGTGCATATGGTAAATACTCCTTGAGATCTTTGAGGTGTGATACTTTTTACCACTGGAGAAAACAGGCATAAAATATCATATCATACCAACATGAGGACAAACTAAGAACTAAATACCACATATTAGCAAGCTCTGTACATAAACAGAGTTATAATACTCAAAATAACTATAATATTTATCTTTCATACTATTAAGTAAGCTATAGAAATATAAGCACATATTAACACATTTTCACAGACACAGACACGGATGTGTTATATAATATATAGAACACAACTCTACATATTATATACACAAGCACTCTCTAAAAAAGTATGTAAACATACAGGCAGGCACAAACCCCCAGTATTCTAAAAGCAAATATAGTTAATGCATGTCTTTAGTGCCAAACAATATATTACAGCATCTATACATACTTTGAAAGTTCTAAATCTAGAGCAGTCTCTGTTAATAGGATTTAATTTTAGCTTATTTGAGATTTCACAGTTAAAGTGAGATTCTCAAACATAAAATCCTGGTGACATGCACGTCAAATGTATATTAAATAGACTTTCAAATGCAAACATATAACGACATTACTGTTTTGCTTTTGGCTTTCTTTTACATATTAAATTATTTTTGTAGAAAAAAAACCCTAATTTGTTCATAAAATGGAATTTATCTAACATTCTGAAACATTACCAAAGCACTAAAGAGGTCTATACTTCCCATCTGTTCCCATAATCAAACCACTTTCTGAATTATGTAAAAGTATTCTAAACATTTCTACTTTCTAGGCCAAGTTGTAGGATCAATCATGTAAGGATATGAAGTTTTCCCTCAGAGATGATCACTAAAAATTATCTGTTAAATTTTCAAACACTAAAAAATAAATAAAAGTCATTAAGAATATGATTAATCATACACATTTTTCCTGATGTTTTTCAGGGGACAGATTCACTACAGTGCCTTTTTCATTACTCAGGTGTTAAACTGCTGCAAAGAATTCCTTGGCAAAGCAACTGGGGCAAATAAAAAAAGGAGGGCAGGGAAGTTAAAAGCATAAAGGAGGCAAGGGATGGATGACGACAGAGGCATCATTTCTTGCTTTCAAGCTTTGAAGTCATTAGCATGGAGGATCTGAGCAGTAATTCTCATGGACAAGCGTGCTGGCAGTCCATTCAATAGGAACACGGTTTCAGCTAGTCTATAAAGAACATACCTGCAGTTCAGATGAGCAATGGGTATGTGATGTTTTAGTTGTGGGAGAGTTGCTGCAGTATTATTGCTTAAAAATGAAAATAAATAAATGCTGACTATGTTAGCTGATGACTGAGAAAACCTAGGAAAAGCATGAGGAACAACTTGCTTCCATGTTGAGGACATTCAGGGTAAGAAAGAGTAAAGAAAAAATATGAGACAGGCACAGCTTGAAATTTTAAGTACTTATACCAAGTAACTTTGAGAGAGTATCCATTTTGCTGCACAAGCACTTCACACCTGTGAGCCAGATTGCATGTGCTGAGCTGAATTTATTTCATGCTGATTTAACTCAACACTAGAGGGGCTGAGCTGAGAAACATGAAAGTGGAAACAGTACAAGAAAGTGTACATGTGCAGTCACACCACCTGCAATTTATGGAAGCTGGGAATGAACACTGAGTAATCTGATATGGGAATGGTTACGTTTAACATGTCACACTTTTAGTGACTCTTTGGAGTGTTCACATTACTATGAGTAATAAAGGAAAGCTTACAAACACAAGCAGATGTATCAAAAATGTGAAGGATGTGCATGTTACTGTTCAATGGCATTAGTATGAATAATCTCTTAATATGCTGAATATGTCCTGTGTCCATGTATATGTAATACACATGTTCATCTGTGAGGAAAAAATACAATCATATGTGATGTATGCTCCATTGAGGATGCCATTGAAACCTCAGTAAAGTTTGGTCAGAATTTTGGCCAAGCTTTGTTTCAGACACTCCAACATGTTCAAACCTGGAATGGCTCCACTGGAATTACAATGTGACAGAAGGCAGCAAGAAGTTCCATTCAGTCTTTACCCCATTAAATACTTCTGCTGGCAGGGAAGCAGGTTGTGTGTGGCACTACAATAAAATGCTGCTGCCCAGCTAAATCTGAACTGGCTAGACTCATGTTAACCATGAAGGCAGCAGTGAGGCATCATAGCTCTCTTTCATGTCTTCAGAGAGGAGAGGCTTAGGCTGCCATACAGATTTTCAGTTCAACTTTGAAGCAATTTCCATTTTTAAGTGGTGCTGTCCTGCTACAGTCTCTGTGTGGTCTAAATCCCTACAATGAGCCTGCTGCCAAGTTAAATGTCATGATCCCACAGTTCAAATTGCTGAATTTACATTGGAGTTAGGTCCACTGATCTTCTGGTAAAATGTGGAACTGTGTACTGTGTGTACAGTTCTATCTCCTAGGGCTGTTAAATAACAATGTGACTCACAAGGAGAATCAAAGGAGAAGCTGTGCAGGATACCAGTCTAACTGTGCTTATATTAATTAAATGCCACAGTTATGCAAAGATTAACCCTCTCTGGTTTCTTCTGGTGTCCTAAACACAAAACTGTCTGGTGGGCACATAAAGCTGTTTCATCTGTGTATTTCAGATGCTTACTGCTATGACAGAAACTCCAGCTGCTGTGCTGTTCGGCTTAGGGCCTGTGTTGAAATGCTTCTTTATCTTCCCAGCTACTGAGAGCTGATGTTCATTCTCTGGAAGGCCATCATCCTGCAGATAAATAAAGCAAAATAAAACTTCAGAGAGGAAAGATGAAAAGAGAAAGAATTGTGAGGTGATTCTGATGGGTCCCATTAATATAGAAAAATTTACAAAATGTTTATATTAAAATATGGGTCAATCCTTGTCTCCATCAATATATTTAAGGTACTTACAAGATGAACATATTATGGCACCAAGCAGTCTCTCTCTTATTCTTTACCCAATTTTTCCTTCTCAAACTCTAGGTAATGTTCATTAATAATAATTGTTAAACATTTCATTTTAATTTCTACCATATCTTAATTACCACTACCCAGATATTTTAATGCCCATTAATATTTCAAAGCCTGAGGATTTCAGATGTGTTTAAGATTCTGTTTACTCACTACATAAATTTAATGATAATGACCTCAAAAGTAAAACGTATCCAAGATACTACAAAAACAAGAGGCTGGGCTGGGACATTCCTCCTTGCAGCTGACATCCTACTTTGCAGAGCAAACCTGGATTCCTGCACCTAGGCACACTGGCATCCTCCATGCTGAGGAGAAACCCCAGCAGAAAGAAGGGAGTGTGTGGTTTTGCATAAGTCCACAGACTAAATAAATTCAAGCCCAGGAAGAGAGGAAGTTTTTTTAGAAATTGTAGAAAAGATGCTTATGCCTGAAAAATGTGCAAAAAAGCCACTGCTCAGTGAGACTTCCCCACTAGCAGAATATGCAGAATTTCAGGCAACAAATATTCAGAATAAGTGGAATAGGAAACAAAATGTAGAACAGGCAAAATATACAGGGTATCAGGTCACTGGCCACGTCATAGTCATACCTAACTGGTGCTGCATGGTGTGTATAGGTATAAACAGCTGTAATAATTCTTAAACTCCACTTAGGCAAAATCCTAGTGGAATAAAGGCAAAGAAGACAAGATCAGAATAGTGAGAGATGACAGACACTTGTTTTTTTAATTTTTCAGACATTATGAGTGCCCTTAAAGAGTTACAGAGCTGCTGCAGTAAATCAGTAGTTCAGTGAGCTTATGTGAATTCTAGGGAGGTTGGTAGGGTTTGTTATTTATTTAGCTTGGGGAGTTTGTGTTTAGAGATCCCTTACTCACCCCTTAACAAAAATGTCTCAGCTGGCAAAATATGGTCAAGTGCACACAGCTGCAAAACACAAAACAAAACAATACAACCCAGTAGCTGATTATTGTCTAGCACTAGGGAGTCCTGGCTCAGTGGTATATGACCCCTAAAAATAACCTGCTTCCCGTTGACCTTGCCTTTCCCAGAAGAAAGCTAGACTGTAAAGTGAACTCCTCTTCACAAGAGGAGGGAAGAAAAATAAAATCATTCTCTTGGCTTTCTCGACATGAAAGTCTGCCAAGCATTCATGTCATCTTGTCAAAAGACTGAACTACAGAGAAGACAATAGTTACCACGACTGTGGTCATATTTTATTGGTGAAGCACCACACCCACAGTTCCAGTGGCAGCACAGCACAGATACATAATTTGGGCTTCAGCTTTTCGATTAAATACTTTCCAGCTTAATTTAAGATGCAGCATAGGGATATATCAGAATTCCTCTATTGTTACTAAGTTTTTATTACTACTGTTGGTGCCACCTGATATTTAGTAGTTCTCTTTTATTCAAACACATTTTATAAACAAATCAATATGTATTGAACTAGCTTCTAGATTTACTTCAGTCAACAATAAAATAGATAACTATTGAGGGTGAGAGATGACAGCTGCTTAACTAAATACAAAGCAAGCTGCTCTGCAGTTTTAAAAGGGAAGAAGTGAAAAAAAACCTATCAAATATCAAATTGATCAGAATCAGCAGGTTAAGTTGTAGAATTGGAAAACAGAGTAAACAAGAATTTCATTGGGTTGCTGAAATTGGAGGGATGTCAAATCCTAAAGAGGTTAACTGATCCTTTCCCCTGTTTTAAGTCTTTGCTTTTGGCATTGAGTTAGGATCACAGAATTTCATCTCAGCTTTAGCATTAATCACAAGAATTTTTTTAAAGCTGATCAGTGATTTTTGCTGCTCCATCAGGGAACTTTAAAGAGTCATGAGCTTCAGAAGATGTTGATTGCTAATAGTCTGAAAGAACAGCTGTCCTTTGCATACTTCAGAAGCTGAGCAGTCAAAAGAGTTTGAAAACGCTGGTCCAGAATTTGAGTTTTCATATACACAGTATAAACTGCTTGGAATATTAACATATTTTTTTGTTTCATTTTGTTTTGGGGTGCTTTGGTCTTGTGGGGTTTTTTGTTTGTTTATTTTTATTTTGGTGGGTTTTCTGGTTGTTTTATTTTTTTAAATCAGTCTCCACAAAATACCTTTCATGGTCTATTTGCAAGACTTCAAAGAAAAAAAAAACAATAAAAAAGAGGCACAAGGTCATGGAGTAATTCCAGTAATTGATAAAAACTGTTTTCATATTTGCATTGTTGTCTGTGGCAAAAGTGCCACTCAAAGTAAAAAGAAATGTTATAAAGATGCAATGAAGTTCAGTATTCCCAGACTCCTCCTGCCCTGAAGCACTTAGATCCATTTCACAAGATGGTCACAAGAGCTTTATTTTCCAGGTCTGAAAGCATCAGATTACTAGAATATTATACAAGTAACAGCAGGAAATTAGAGTAAATAGAAGTGCTGGAAAAGCTTTTGGACACTGTTTCCTTTAAAGAGTCTAAAAAAATTATTTTCGTGCAATGTCCTGGGGTGTAACCAAAAGTAGTGCAGCTGCAAAATAAGGAATGTATTTTTAAATTAATTTTTTTACACCTGTTTGGCTTATTGAAACTTATTGCTTGGTTATCCATTTCTTTTGCACACAAATTTGCAAGGCAGACGTAGTGAGGGAAAAATATAAAAGCTTCAGGCTCTCTAATTCTTTTTAGGCTGGTGTGTGCCATCTTCCTCTTACAGGAACACACATTTTTTATTGATTATTTTAACAGAGAAGGATTTACAGAATGCAAGCTATCCCTTTCAGCATTCACTGCCCAGTGATGTATTAGGAAACATTTACTACTTATACAAAAAAGAATGAGATTGTCCTATAACTTGTTTCAGGTTATCAATACCATTAATGTTTAAAATGACAGGTCTCAAGCTTCCTGTCTCTTTTATAATTATTTGGCTTTCCAAAAAAAAAAAAAAAATCTAAAAAATTAAAATAATGGAGCAGGTAAAGAAAAGTTTTGGGGTCCCTCTAGGGGAAGTATAAACAGATGGATTTGTTTCCAGGTCTAAGTGTACTGCATAGGAGAGATGACTCCAAATAGACTAAATGGAGGAGGCAAAGAACTGCTGCTGAGTTGCATTTAGAATTCAAGATCTGCATCTGTGGCAGTGGCATGTAGCCAAAATCTTTTCAGGTTTTGTTTTTATGAATTGAAAACAGCTGGGATATTACTCACATCGAAACTGCTTTACTGGTCTGACTCTGACCATACCAAGTTTTACAGTTTTCAAGAGGATTCCAGATATTTTTATAGGAAAAATTTAAACTGAAATCAGGGTTTGCTCCTACTGAAACTGTCAAAGTACATTCCAGGAATCTCAACAATTTACCAAGTAATCACATGGTAAGCAGCTATAAAGTAGAATGGTTATTTACAATCTACAAAATGGTTTTATATAGTGTAAGCAGTTACAACACTTCTATCAAAGGTTTGATCAAAGAGAGAAAATGTTCCTTAAAACTGTCAAAGAAAACACATGCCTGCTTTTCAAGCCAGCTGTTCTATCTTGTATTTTAGCTGCAGATTTAAAACTCTATGAAAAGGTTCAAAACTGAAATAAGGGAAGTGTTGCAATGAGCTCCATCCCAGCTGAAACTAATAGAGAAAGTAAACTCCAGCATTTGACACCATGGAAAAGTATTTAAGCATTTACCTGTGAAAATTCCACGTGCTATTTCTTCTCAGAAAGACAGTATACACATAATTGCTCAGGTAATTGCCACACATTGATTGCAGAGCCTTTTGTAAACAGGGATGAGTGCATTAATTCCCTGTCCTGAAGCTGGGAAAATGAGGTCCAGCGAGGTCGTGTGACAGACTTGCAGCTGATCCAGTGAGTGATGGCAGAGGGATGTGTAGGTGGGTCTGACACTGTACATCCTGCCTCTGTGCATCCACAAGCTGCCCCTGCTATCTTATCTACTGATGCTGCCCAGACACACTTCAGGGAAGTGCCCTTTCTCATGGAACCATTTAAGCACCTGTTTCAATTCAGTCATGTTCTAATTTCTTCCGATGTGAACTAGGATTGTAGTGCCATCTACTCAATTTGATGCCCAGTATTAAGTGCTTCCATGTGTGATGCCTTGAAATGGGAGCAATGTTTGGAATGTGTTATAGCACTTTCCTGAATGGTCCCAGTGCTAGCCTTTATCCGCCCAGAAAAAATATATGGAGGACATAAGAGAATTGAAAAGCAGTTTTGGTCTGCATTATGAACTATCTTTAGTGTAATGATGAAGACAAAATACTGCCTTGTTTCAGTTGTTAAAAGCAGCAGAAAAAAAAAGGAATTACATAATTGTCATGGAATATTTTTTCAGAATTGCTACAGGTTTTGATTGCAGAGGATTATTACCAGCACGAAACTAGAAGTGCAGCAGACATAGACCAAAGATTAATTGATCACCCCATGTTGTTTTTAACAGTGCATCACAGTCACTCTAAGTAGTATATTTAGTAGAAGCAAGTAGATCTTGAACTTTCCCTGGTATATCCTGTAGTTCATGCCAACCAAGTACTTAAAAACTTTGTGAGCCAAGAGTTATATCCAGACCACTATATTTAATAAACACCAATGGGATTATCCTCCAAAAATGTATTAAATTGTCTTTTGAGTCCATTTATACCAGTCCTCTACATCACCTTCTGGTAAAGGGTTCTGCATGTTAACTTACTGCACAGAAATTCAGGAATTTGCCAAGGTGCTTCAGTTACCAGAGCTCAGGTTTTCTAGCAGAGGTCTGGAGGGTTAAAAGTCTTTAGCCCCCAGCCCCTCTCCCCCGCTATCCTCAGCAGCAGCTACTATTGAGAGCAGGGAAGCAGATCCTCACATCACTTGCACACCACCACCATTGGGCTACTGCCAAAGAGCTGCACCTCTTTTTTATACATGTTTTTTCTTTTTTATGGTGTAACAATTTTAAAAAATGAATCATCTGGGGGTAGCATTTACATTTCAAATATATTTTTCAGAAAAAAATGGAAGATTAGTGACCACTTCCTTAAGTGGTGTAAGCAAGTGACAATTCAGTAATCTCAGTAGCAGTGTGCAGGCTGACACTGTGGGTGACTTGGCCTTTCTGTGGCTTCTGATCAGTGACTTCCATCTCTTCCTCCCATGGAGACTGAGACACCCCTCAAGCACCACAAGGTGATTATAAATCACCTCAATTGATATAAGGCATTATAAACTGTGACAGAACACTATATCCAAGGACAACCCCTGGCACCAAGGAAAATTAATATTTCAGCTGCTTGAATGTCATCTTCAAAATGAAAAGATTTTCATCAGACATTGTCCTGAATCTTTGCACTCTTCATACACCACAGAAGGGCTCTGCATGTAATAGCATTTACAATTTAAAAAAAAGAGGTTTGGGTAATGAGTGAGCCCTCCAAGTTTAAAGCAAGTATTTGTTATATACTTAACTGATCACTATTGCTCTGACTATATGGAGGACACTTTCATTAAAAAACAATAAATATCTGAGGTGACTGTATATTTGAATTTTTAGAATAGTTTTTTAGTGAGAAAAGGATTTTGGATAACGCAGCTTAGGACCAAAGAGCAGCACACTCAAACTTGCACCAAACAAAATGAAGCATTGTTTCTTCTTCCTTTTTTTTTTTTTTTTTTTTTTTTTTTTTTTTTGCTGTTCATCCCAATTGTGCTTCTTTTCTCAGTTGTCCCTTCTTAATTGGAATATAGATTGTCCCAAATTTTTATTTCTTGTTAACTCAATATTTTAAAACATGTTAAATGGTCTGGAATAATTAACAAATCTTAAATACCATCAAAAGCTAAATATGATTTGAAATGTTTCCCTGTCCCATTCTGCATTTCAGTAGCTCTTAATCATGGCTGTTAGACATTTGAGTCCACCTGATCTCAGGAGAACAAAATATGCCACTGAACCTGCAAGCTGAGTGTTAGAGATACATATTTATCCAAGATTTGTTGAAATTCCATTTCAGAGAAAATGTAGCTGAGCACACACAAAATAGTGAAAACTCCAAGGTACATAATGCAGTAAATCAGCCTGTAACCCAGCTTATTTCCAGTTAAATCTGTGGCATCTTTAGAATGTGTTGGCTTCTAGAAGGGCACAGCAAGGGCTTGACAGAAGAGCTCCAAGGTGCCAAATTGCAAGAAGCATCTACAAGTTTGAAAATACTTACATTAACCCATGGATGCTCAAGAACTTGCAAGGCTGAGAATCGAAGATCTACATCTACTTGAAGCATCATTGTGATAAGTTCCTGAGAAATTGAATACAGGGTCAAATTTAAAGAACATTTTTAAAGAACAAATCAATATTTCATTCACTTAAGAACTCTTTAACTGATTTTGTAAGAGTTCTCAAAGCGAGAGTGAATTACCGACTGCAGAAATATACTAAGATTATTCAAAAAATAGAAAACCTATGAACTGATGAACTCAGCTGAACTTTTAAATCAGTATCTGACAGTACCTTGAGAAGCTAGAAGACAGTTCTGAGTTACAGTTCTGAAGCCACTGTTTAAGAGAAAAGCACTTAATATATAATGTGCAAATCAAAGGGTCCCGTGCAATTAAGTTAGCTTCCCATTAAGAAAAAGCCAATTCCTCTGTAGGAAAAAAAAGTCAGCAAATATAGTTTTACTTTAAACTCTTGTATAAATGATGTAGAAGATATTAATAAAACCTCAACACTTTAAACCATTCTTTTTCATCCTCTGATTTTCTCTGCAATTACCTAAATAATTTCATTCATAGAGTGGAGTGTATGGAAACAGGATGGCAATATGACAGCAAATAAAGATGCATCACCAAAGACCAAAGCTAGTAATTCTTAGTCACAAGAATAACTTAAATGGACAGGCCAAGGCTTCGAACCAGAAATTTTAGACAGAACTATTTGGCAGAAGGAGTTTCACAGGGAAACGCACTGGCAGAGGACTTGCAGGGCTCCCACTAATGATGTCATGAAATAATGCCTAAAACACAATGATTTGGTTTAGAGGACTTCTAACTCCATGACTGTATCTCACACATTAACCTCATCAGTTAGCAGGCTAAAATGTTAGTCCTGATCACCCTCCACATGCCTCTAAAAGCAGGATATAACTCTCCAAAGAATGAAGATTCAGAGCTACTCTCATTACCTGCATCCACCTCCAAATTTCACTATTTTTTTTCTTGTGATTAATCAAACACTGTCACACTGAAGGAAACAGGACGACAGTTTTCCATAGATTTGTCTTACAGATGAGAGAAGTAATCTGACTGAAAGTAAGCACTTATCTATCTACAGAAGGACCATATGATTTTTTTTTTTACATACACAAATGTATTATGCCTCTGTCCACATATATTTATACATATGACTATAGTGAATGCCAAATCTCTAGAAAATCTTCGAGTTAAACTGTTGTTCTAATACATTGGTGAGAGTTAACAAACCTGATCTGCTTTGCAAGTGTAATGAACTCTTTCAAGCTCCGTATCTGTAAATAATTATATCTGCCTTAGCACACCAAAGACTGCAGGTCAAGAGCTGTGACCAGAACAACTCTGTATTTCATACCATTCTGCAACAAAAGGCAAAGGGAGGCCTGGTTCTTTGACAGAAAGAAGCAACAGATATAACATCTGATGGGGTTAATAAAGGAAATGAGCCTCCTCATAATGTTATTAGATAATGTCCAAAGGCTCCAGGTCGGTACCTGGTCCCCCTCATAAGTACATATAAAGCACAGTGCAAGGGAGCTTTCAAGCTAAAAAGTGAACTACTTTAATTTTTTCTTAAATCATAAGGTCTGTTGGTGTCTCTGTTGTGTGAGAAATCATATAAGATATGATGTACATTTCAGAATGGGGTCCATTTCAGAACCACCTGGAGTCTAGGAGACAGTAACCAAATGGAACATAATTGGTGACCCACAGGAATTTATAGGTGCAGCAGGAGAATTATGAGACATGTCAAATACAATACTGTGAAAGGACAAGATGCGTTAGGCACTCCCAGTGGAAATAATATTGTAGAAGAAAATACCATCAACTATAAAACTCACCTTTGCAGAGTCAGAAACGTTGTCCCAATATGGAGATGGAAAATCCATCTGTCCCATCAAAATCTGATCAAAAAGCACTTCTTGGTCATCTCCACTTCTGTAAAGTAAAAACCAAAGAAAACCAACAACAAAACCCAAAGAGAAATCATTTTCAAATGTTGTTCAATAGACTTCTTAAAATAGCTTTTAACTGCTCATGCCTTAGTATGCTTTTGGAAGTTGCTGATTGCACCAAACATGCAGTCATGGGTGTTAATGGTGAGATCATAAACCCCCGTGCATTTGGTACAGTATTTCTTTCTCCTTATCTTTAGGATTGTCCACAACTTTGCAATTGCTTTGAGGGGATAAAATATCTGACATGTCCTTATTAAATGGCTTCCATTTTAATTATGTGTTACCCACCACAAAATATGTTGCATTTTGTCCATGGAAGAAGACAGTTATTTCACAGTGTATTTAAAACTTCAGGCAAAGGCACGCAGAACCAGTAATGAAGGCTCTGGTTTTGCAATGCAATGAAGTTTAAACTACAATAAATAAACATGAGACAGAGATTTTACCATAAAATCACAGACATTTATGGGGCTTGTGTAGAACACTATGCAGAGCACAGAAAAAAAAATAAATCAAACCCTGTAAGCAGAGAACTTCTATCAGTGGGAATTTGTGTGTTTAATGTGAAAGGAGCACAGGGACCAAGTCACCGAACAAGGATGGTTGAATAGATCAGTCCATACCCACGGAATGGAGGAAAACCACAGAGCAGGATGTAAGTAATCACACCCGCTGCCCAGATGTCCACCTTCAAGCCATATCTAGAAGTGTGAGAGACATGGTTAGAGACATCCGACTCTCACAGACTACAGTGCAAGAACAGAGGAAACATGTAGAGAATCATTAATAATTTCTTATAAATTCTCATCTGAACTTTGTCTAATTCTCATCTGAACTTTGTCTACCTACCAATCCTCATTTTGCTATCAAATATTTTTTACCTTTACATCTTAAAATTACATTAGATCGGAATGTGTGAGTGCACAGAAGACATTGGGCTGTATTCTTCAGTTAGTTAACTAATTCAAGTTGAGGTAACTTGAGTTGGTGATGCCTGTCAACATGAAGCAAAGGTGACACAGGCATTTACTCTGTGGAACCTATCAGAAGAGAACAGTGTGCGATAATGAAACAGAATTAAGAGAATTGGAGTTAGCAGTGTCTGGAGAACAGAATTACTTCCATTGTATCCGCAAATGGCTTGTTAGTAACTCAGTGTAAAGCTGAAAAGTTTGCGGCCGACATTTGGCAGAGGTTGACTGATATAACTCCAAAGCTGGCCTGCTCTGAACTGATTTGGGTAAGATAGCCTCCAGAGGTCCCTTCCATGTGAATTTTTTATGAGCCACGACCATGATTCTGCATCATAGCCAACCAAAGACAGCACAAAAATCTTAATTGCAAGAACTCCAGTCTAGCACAATGGCAAGAACATGCTCTGCTGAGTACACTTCAGTGTATCACCAGTACAAGTGATTTACCCAGTTTCAGCGATGATTTCTGGAGCTACATATGTTGGGGTCCCACAGACAGTATATAGGGGTCCATCCACAATTGTTGCTAGACCAAAGTCTCCCAGCTTCAGGGACTTGCTTCCGTCTTGGTGTTCATAAACCTAAATCAGGAGGAAAATTGAAAGTTTTACCAGACAACCATCAAGGCAACTCCCATAATCACTCGCTAACTGCCCGAAATGTTCCTTCTTATTTACAGGCTTTGTTCTCATCCTTACCTTTAACATATTTCTCTGCATACTTTGAAAATTCACAAATAATTTGGACAACTTCCCTCAAGTACAGTCAGGATGCTTGGGAAAGATTTATCTCGCTACCTATCCAACAAAAGACGTACCACTTGCTAGGTGCTAGAGCCCCGAGGCAAATGCATGACCTTCCAACAGCGGCTTTCCTACATCAACTCCCCACGGAATTCACAGTATAGGAGGGTTGAGTTTATCCATTTTAGTTGCAGAGAACTTAAAGGTTTGCACAGGAACTTCAACTATTTATCTAATACAAAAGTGACTGTACTGATAGCAGTTTCAGGATCCTGTCTTTTGCTGAAGCCACAAGATACAAAACTAGCTGGACTGCTTCACCTAGAAATGCTGTCCTCTCCTTGGATGACTCTAACACACCAATGAGTATCTTATGGGCATGGTAGCATCATGATCAACAGGACATAAGCAGTTAAGCTGCTAATGGGTATATGTGAAAATCTTGTCTTAAAACCTGGCCTTCACAGCAGCAGCTTGATCTTTCATGGGGTTTTATGGGTGCAAATTTTAAGATGTAGTCACATAAAAAAAAAAAAAAAAAAGAAAAAAAAGCTAGAAATAGCAGTAAAAAAATGCATAATTTTAAAAGCTGGCTCAGAGCAAAAAAAAATGGCCTCAAACCTGCCAACACTGAGAACTAATGTCTTAGGGTGACTTGTATCCCCCACCATCAGCTTATGCCAGATATTGAATTCTGTGCCTTTAAGACTAGATACAATTTAAAAATGTTTAAAATAAAAAATACCAAAATGTATCTAAATTACACATGAGACTGTAAGTTTATCTTTAATCAAGGTGTTGGATTGAGTTCTTGCTTCCCATTTTGGAATGTTTTCTACATCATCATCTTAAAAAATCAAAACAGTCTACAGGAGGCTTTCTTATAATATATATGCATAATTTAATTATTTTGCAACTCAAACTAAAGCTCCATGCAGTCTGGATCACCACTAGTGATGCCATGTAAACAATTTGCAGCAAAACTGTGCAAAAATAACAGGCATCATACTTCCTAGTCAAAACCAAAGTAATCCTTTATATGCATATCTTGACCAGCTACTTCTACATCCAAAATCACATTTATCTGCAACTGTTTTTAGAAGAAAATCCTAGATTTTTTTTCTTATAAAAATACAATAAATTCTACATGGGACCCTTGAAGAGTTCACTTGGAGCAAAAATAAATTCTTGAAGTCTCCCACCAGTTTCCTACAGATCTGCTATTGCTCATAATAATTAATTATATTATACAGCCCCCATCCCCCAGTTCCTTGTTTGTTAATGTTAGTCATGTCTAGAGAGAAAACCCCTCTCTGTCCTGAATCCCTGCTTACCAGGTGATACAGCCACAAGCAGACATTCAGAATACACAAAATTCTTCTCCTCTCCTTATGTTACTTTTAAGAATTCAACTGGATCTTTAAGAGGACCAGCAATTTATAATGGATTCACATTTCTCTTCTACTAAGCCAGAAAAAAGTTATGTTTATAGAAAAGCACTGGGAAAAAAAAAAAGCAATTACGGTTTTATTCAAAACACAGATTGTTAAATACATCTGGTTCCTGAAACTAAAGAAAGTGCTCTCTGAAATGGCAGTAATAAATCTAATTTCAACAACAGTTTTAATTAAAGTCTAGAGACAAGGGCTTTAAATATTCACTTGCTGAAATATGCAAAGTGTGCACTTAGAAATCAAGAGTTGAATCTGGCCAAATTAGTATTTCTTATTCTGTTTCATGCAGTTATCATTTACGAAGCCCTCTCTGAGCTGTGCTAACCTAGCATGCATTCACAAGAACTTCCTTCCTTCAATAGACCACACCTTGTGTGACTCATCCATACTAGAATTACAGAAGAGGTGTGTTTGGCAATATTTACCTATGCAGGAAGTTTGGTACAGTGTATTTTCCAGTATTCTGACTCATCTGTTTCGAGGAATTACTTTGCTTGAAAAACTACTTCAGTTGACTTGTAAAAATGAAGAAAGTAACTTTTCCTCACCCTGTTATAGCTCCATATAAAAAAGAGCCCAATGTGAAGCTGTGGTATGTTACTTGCCAGTCAAGGAATGGGAAAGATAATTTAATGCTCATGTTATTTAGAATAAATGCTATATATGTTCCTGCATTTAAATGCTGAAGGGCAATTAAAGAAATGGGGATTAGTGCAAATTGCCCGCTATGTAGTGCTTTCACTGTTTTAACTAAGCTATAAAACTGTGTAATTGTACTACACTAATTGAATGCAGCCACACATAATTGTATGCCACCATATGCATCCTATTAGTATAAAGACTGTCAGTATTTTCTAAGCTGCTCTTGTGATCAGTGCAGATGGCAACAGTCAGAGAAGTTGTTCTCTAGGGTTTATTATATGGCTATAAAGACATCCCATGACTTGACAAAATAAACGTTCTAAATAGCAACAATTATGAAAAGTGTTGCAATTAAAACACAGAACTCCCTACAGAATAAAAAAAAAAAAAACAAACAAGAATGCTAAAACATCACAGGTATTCAGCACACTCTAAACTCTTGGACAGTTGACCATTAGGTGGACTTTACATGCCTTGAAGATAAAATGGAATATTTAAAGGGTTAAAAAAATGGGTGCTGCACACAGGACAGGACAGGTTCACACACACAAAGATTTATTAGCGGGATCTAGAGCTGGTATCACACATCAGCTCTAAGCTACTTTTGGGAAGAAGGAAAAATGAGAAGATACGAAGGAGGAAGTTAAAGGAAAGGCTCTACCAGGGCTGGTAAGAGATGAAATAAAGCAGCTCCAGGTAAACATCCTCTTCTCATCTCTCTCTCCAGAGCAGCATGCTCCCCTTCACTCCCCATGTTTTCCTGTAGCAACTCTACAGCCTTGCTCATCCTCCCTGTTGTCTCTTTCTTGCCAATGAGGTTGTTTAGCCCCCAGACATGCTCCTCTAAACATGAAGTTACAATCCATGAGTAGGAAAAGGGTGGGCAAAACAGGGCTGGTTCTCACACTAGGGGCCAAGAGAACCATCTATAACAGCACAAGCAGGGTTTGCACGTGCAACACCATGACAGTAGCACAGGGAAAGCCACAGCACAAGAACAGCAAGGGAAAAATTCCACCATGACCACTTAGGTGAAGGGTTAAAGTGTTTCAAGGAAAAGGGCAAGCTACAAAAGGTAAGTAGAAGGTATTTAGCAAAAGAAATGCTGAGACCCCTGTTGCATTTTTCAAGCATTTTGTAAATGCCATGAAAATAACACTAGTTGCAGTTTTGTGACATAAGGAACCGCATATCCCATTTGACACCTCAGATAAAAGTGGAAAGGTTCAGAGATGCTGAGGCCACAGGCAGACAACATCAGAACTAGGGGCAGAGCTCGGGTAAGGCTGGTTCCAAAGCACTCTTCAAAAGCAGCACTTGTTTCTTTAAAGGACCTTATAAACCTTAGAGAATTAACACAATTTGTGAATCAAATGCTGGCTTTTGAGAATTAGGATGCAGCAACTGGTTAAATGCTGCATCCTTGCAGCTCAGTCTCAAAATCAATTGAATTTTCCAGTGCAACTCTGGAAAAGTCACTCAGAAATAATTCAGCTATGTGAACAACGTGATCATTCCCAGTAGTGGGTAATTACCAGAAAAGCTGAGCAGGCAATCTAATCCCTGCCCTGCTGCCCTCACCTCCTGCCCACCTCTTTCTCCCCAGAATTTTAACTCTGACAACAATAGAGTTTAGGCATTTACAGACAAGTCAAGACAGCAGCAGAGCAAGGCTTGTCCCAGATCAAGACCTCCTGCACACTCCAGGAATAGAATTAATGAATCCTGGCATGGGATTGCTACAATATTTGTATGTAGCTACCTATCAACACCAGCATCAGAATTTAAAATGGAGCAAAAGGGCCAAGAAAGGTGTATCAGTCATTAGTGTCTAGTGAAACTTCCACCCAATGTGTTTTCAGCAGTTTCTGGAAAATTAGGGCAGGTTACTTTCTCACCCAGAACCTGCCACTAGAGGAACTTCAACTGTAAAAATCTCACTGCCTGGAAGTTTAGCAATATCTGCTGGAGTCAACTTTCCCATAAAATCTCTTCATTGTCAAGCAGGACTAAATGCATTAAGTCATGGCTGAGAGCACACAGCTGAGAGAACTGATATTCTATGATTCTATGAACATTGTTTTATGGTTGCAGAATATATGGAGAATTGGGACATCTTGATATTGAAACATGTCAGCAAATTCGTGAAAACTCAGAACAGTGAAATAATCCGGAGAAGCTAATTTCTCAGGAGAAATAAAACTATGTGGAGGATGCAACTGCTGCATTCAAGTGTGCAATATTCTCAGCGGAAAGACTAATTGCCAGGGTATGTTTTTCACTGCCTTCAGTGGATAAGGCTCATAGAGATTTAGTCAGAAAAACAACGATTTAGATTGTCTGTTTGTGAAAGTGGCTTAATAAAAAATGCTATAGGATTATTTGGGAGATGCAGTAGGGGAAGGACAACAAAGCCTCTTCCTGGCTCTGCTCTCTCATGCGTGACGTGATTAGGGCACAGCATTTACATGCACCATATCTGTAAAACTAAAAGGTTGCTAATTATTTAGACAGGGACAAAAGTACAGAATAGTTGCTGAGGAAAGAACACTTATATTTATGAGAAGCTCGAAATTATCCTGCAGTTTACTAGAAGTTTACTTCTAGAGATTTCAGGAACAGCTCGGCTGTTGTGTCCCATGGAACAGTCTAGACATACCACCTTTTGTTACTGTACTTCCTGTGGCAGCTGTTATTCTTAGGAGAGCTTTACAATGCAAAGGCTAAAATGAAAAGATCAGTGACTTAAAAGACTGAAATAAACTTGGCAGGCATGTGGAAGGAGGAAGTGCAGACCTTTTCTCACACACTCCCAAGTCATCAGCAATACTGAAAGATGAATCTTCACTTACCAGTAAATTCTCCGGCTTGATATCCCTGTGGACAATGTTCAGGCTGTGAAGATATTTGATGGCACTGGCCAGATTGTAAAGCATCCCACTGGCATCCCGCTCTGTGTATTTGTTGGTGGAAGTAATAGCATCAAAAAGATCTCCTCCCTGGAGCAAAATTACCATGAGATATGAACAACATTGTTTGTGAAATGACTGAAAAATTTGGGGAAGATCAAGTAACATTTTTAGAGAAGGAGGAGGAGGGGAAAGGAGCAGCACAGTTTCCTCGCAGCTGTGAACTATGGGTACTGTGATCCCCCCCCATAATGGCAGGTAAGTAGATCAATAACTCAGAACCATTTGCCATGGTTGTGTTGGTCAGCCAAGAGGCTGGAGTTTCTACTGCAAATCATTCCCACCTACTGCTGCTTTTGTAACATGTCCAGCACTTGCCAGCCTGTGTGTTCAGAACCTGCTACAAATTTCTGGCAAGAATACATACTTGCCTGTCATTATGTCATTTACCGACCCTTGGCAGTCTTTATAATAATCACAAGCAGATTGACATCAAACTTTTGCCCAATGCCTAACCGAACCCCAGACAGATGAAGGAACTCTGAGTAAAACTCAGAACTCAAAGTTACCTGTCTTAACTGCTATTGTATTTTAAAAGTCTATTTCCATCTCATAAAACTTGGAAAACATGGATTTTAGAAATCGCTTTCTCTACACAAGATGTGAAGTTTTTGGTAGTGTGATACCTCTACACAGGTGGCCACTTGTGCCATTTCCAGCTCATCGTGCTGCCTAATTCAGTTAAAAGCTGCTGTCAGTGAAGGAAAACAAGAAAAAAAGAGAGAAAGAAGGGAAGAAGGAAGACTAAGCAGATGTCCTCAAAATTGAAATTATTTTCACCCGTGTCTGAGGCAGCCATGACTGTATTTCCAGAGGTGAGCTGGTAAGTGGGGAGAATGAACATGGAAATACTTGGACAAAGATGGAAAAATAATTTTAAAGATGAGATTAAGAAGGGAGCTTGACAGATTGGAGGAAAAAACAGAGATCTTTTGAGAGATTCTACTCAGAAGTATTGAGTCATTGACGAAAAAAAAAAAATCCAAAGAATACCACTGGAAAAAAAGCAAAAATTCCCTGCTGCAGTAAAAACATCAAGAAAAAAATCACAAAGGACTGCATTTAAAAGAAAAAGCAGGTATTTTTCTGAAGGCGATAGAGGAGTCCCAGCTTTGACAGCTCTCACAGTTTTATCAACAGCTTCAAGATATTTTCTGTATTTTTTTAAGGCTCAACTCCAGAGTAAACACTTTTTCTACTTTCCAGAGAAAGGGGAAGTGGTGGGGGGAAAGGGGTGGGGAAGAAAAAAAAAAAATTCCCAGAATCATGGCTATAGAGAAAAGGGTAGGAAAAGAGAACCACCAAAGACTCAAACCCGATAAAACAGATTTTACTTGTCATAAAAAAACCTAAGAAACTATTAAAATTCTTGTATTGTTGAGGTGCAGCTGAAGTATGCCAGGGCAGGTTTATTCCCACTGTAGATGCAAAATCCCAGCTCTTTGGAAATTGCTTACAGCCCACTGCTGTCAAATCTGGACCACATCGAATTTCTTGCCTTGGCTGGTGACTGTTCAAGACACATCAAGATACATAGTGTCAAGGAAAAGGAAGAACAAAAGGCCAAACTAAACCAGATAGAGGATTAGAGAGAATGAGGCCAAATATTTGGCAAAAGTACAATACCATGTACTTCATGGCATTATCTGATCCCTAAGTATTAGATATCAGCATGTGGCAAAGTATGTGAGATAAATAATCTATCTTCCCTAAGCTCCTTCCTGTGAAACCCCTGTACCAGCTGCTTTTTAACATGAGGCAGTAGATTAGACAGATCTTTGGTCTTATCTAATATGTTCCAGATGCTCAGAAGAAGTGTCAATAACATCAGCAAAGCATCTGCCTCCAAACAAAGAAAATAGTCTGAGCTGAGATATGAGGAGCAAGAATGAAAGAAGCTGAGTCTTAAAAACAGAAGGAAAAATTTTGGCTTGAAGTCAGAAGAAAAGGAACAAATGTTCATGCTGAGGAGAAACATAAACTCAGAAAAAGATAGAGGCTGCAAAGCAATTTAACAAACAGTCAAGCCAATCTGAAGCAGAACAATTTTCTCCATTTAAGCATCTACTGTAGTCAGCAAAGTTTCTTACCAGGTATCCTGCTAAGAAAAGAGACCATATATTTAGTCTGCTGGATTCTCTGTGGTTAAAAGAGCGGTGATATCCTGGAAAGAGTTAACAGAGCTGATAGCTATATCAGGCAGAATTGTTTTCAGATTTTCCTCTCCCCAAAGAGCACTTTAACCTGCAAGGTTCTGCTAAGCCGATTCACACAGCAGGTCACTATCATTTATTCAGGCACCAGGGGTGAGTTCAGGATGACATTTCAGTCTTAAATCCCCTGTTCTGGAGTAAAACAGGACCAGCAACATCTGAATGCAGTTTTTATCATCTGTGCACATGAGGAAGTGTACTTGGAACTACAGTAACCAATTATTTATTTATTACCTTGTTATGTAAATGATATGATCTCTCTTTCTTCTGCAAAAGTGAAATCATATCCTGGAGCAGTAAAGGAAACTCAGCAATAAATCTGGCTTCTTAAATTGGTCAAACCCCTGTTAGGTTTTGAATAACAATTTTGTTTCGCTGTGTAAAAAGGCAGCATGCCAGAAACCAGGTCTTTGCTTCCTTTTACAAGCACCACTTGCAATGTGTTTATATTTGTATTTATGAAGTGCTTTTTCTTACACTTTACAAAGCAATGAATGGCCTATCTGCCATGAGGTGAGGGCGGGATTTGCAGCAGTCTCTTATGTCAAACATGTTACTGCCAATTAATGCAGGGTGGTATTAACTGAAACCGGGCTCTGCACTATCAGGCCTTTTCTCCTTGCCTCTCTTTCCTGTCTGTGAGCTTGATTTAAAGTCAGGTCTTCAAAAGTCAGTCAATAACAGATGGTTAATCAATTCTAACAGCGCACGCTATGAAATGGCAACAGTCAGCAATTGGTGAATTAACAATTAATGTCTTTCCAGAAATGCCTTCCCTGGTGCCCAGAGTGCAACAAGGCTTTTCTTACAGCTATATAATAAGGAATAAATGTTTGTTTCAGAGAAACAAAGCTGACTTCTCCAAATCAGGATATGTCTTCTGCATTTCTTCTATTATTCTACATAAAACTAAAGACTGTTAGAACAATGTTCTCTAGGATATGAGAAGTACAGAGATTCCTATAGAGCCCTTCCATAACATAGCTAAAAAGAACATGTGCAGCAATATTAAAGAGTAAAGAAGAAAGTGCACAAGAAAACAGATTTCTCCAGAAACTGAATACAATGCATGCTTTTTTAATATTGTTGTTTTAGGCAAGTTATTTTCTAAAAGTTTTCAGTCCCCTCCTCTCTCATTTAGCTGAATAAGACTTCAATTAAAAACCCATTGGACACTACAGTTTACGCATTTTTCAGTCATGAATAGCACAGCAGGTTTCACCCATAAAGCCAGCTGTGTGCTTACATCTTGGCAGGTTAGACAAGGCACAGCTTTTAGCTCTTAGCACACCTCATGGGGCCAAGATGAAGGATTTGTCAATGCAGGCTAAAGCTGTGGCTACAGGTGATTACAGTGCTGTGCAAGGGGATTGAAGTACCTTTGAACAAGCTCTCACAGACACTGAGGAAAACCAACAGTAGCATGGATGTCATAGTGAGCTCACTTAGAATAGAACAGAGTAGTAATTATGATTAAAATAGCATTAGATGGCTAATGGTATCTGATCTCAAGCTGTGCTATTTCACATTGCACACCTAAGAGTGAGAGAGGGCTGTGATTGTCAAGGGAGTGGGGAAATTATTCTGGGACTGGTTATACAAAGGAATTCATGGCATAAAAGAGTGCCAGTATTTTTCTTTTGTCTTAGGATTTAACTTTTTCATCAGAGAAAATATGCCAGCTCCTTGTTACCAGCATCTCCCCGTGTGTTTCCTGAGAGCTTGGAGGTGTTGGACGTGGGGTTAGGGGGTACATAAGCTTCACAGCACTACTTAAGCCAAATCTGTCAGGCACAAATCTAGGAGGACATTGCTGCCATATCTTAAGATGTGGGGCATGGCCTGAACTTCTTATAGATAATGAGACTTTCCCAGACTTCCATGGGGACAGTGGAAATCTGTGGGCATCCACCTATGAGCCACACAGAGCCTTCCAGCTTTGGATTTGGAACATGGCTTGTGTCACTGGTGCTGCCACAGAGCATGGGGGATAACGGAACAAACAGAAAAATTTTCTCATTCTGCTTGTATTCCAGACCAGAGATTAAGAGGGTACTTAAGAAACACTCAACCTGGGATTGCCCTATTTAACATCTCAATGAGGTGCCTACATTTAAGAGCACCCTCTAACCTCCACCTACAACCAGAGCAAAGTAGATTAACAATCCTCTTTGCCAAAAAGTGCTTTCTCTAAGTCACTGTGGAGAAATAAATAGGATCCAAAATATAAATTGCTGCATTCACAAGTTTACTTTTTAGAATAGAACCATGCTTTAAATAGCAGGCTTTTCTTTTTCACTTTCCCCTTCCTTTAGCTTAAATTTAGATTGCTATCGAGGAGGCAAGTTTTACACTGTGTTAATATAAATCAATAGAGAGAAAAATCACATCTAATATTGTTTAGATTTAACATAAATTAATAAAAACTAATGAAACCCTTTCACCTTTTTGTATTTTGAAGGCACGTATTTATGGCTATTCAGACTGGGTATATTTTCAATTCACCTCAAGGCAGGTTATAACTTTTTTTATGAGTCTACTTTTGAGGAAGCAAACAAACCTGGTGGTATATGAAGTACTGTCAACAGAACACTTCCAAGTGTGCCTTGCAGGAAGTTAGACAAATATTTGAAAGCTACTAAAAAAAAAATCTGCAAGTGGGTTGCACATCTTTCAGTAAGATGTTAGACCGACCCCTTTCAGAGACCCCGTCCATTCTGCATTATTCTGTGATCCCATGTTTTTTAGTAAGCCTAAGTGGGAATGGAATTTTTCAATATGGTTGTTACAGTAAGCAGCCTGACTACTAAACACTCACCTTTACAAGCTCCATGACAAGGTACAACTCAGTGGGCATGTCCATCTCCTCGATCAGAAGTACAATATTGGGATGCTTGACTCGTCTTAAAATAGATACCTCATTCTGGATCATGTGCTCCTGACACACAAAAAAATCTTCAATGAATACGGGTTAGCGGGGAAAAAATTCACAGTGGAAAAAGCAGAGAGAATTGGGAGCTGGATGGATTCTTTGGGGAGCTTCGTGGATTCTCTGGGGTTTTTAAAAAAACTAACAGATGTTGCCTCCAGCAACAGAGAAGGAAAATATCTAGAAACATCAATGTGGTAGCTGAAAGAAGAGAGAGTTGAACACAGGAAAAAAAAAAAAAGGATGAAAAGATGTGTTTCTGATGCAGAGAAAAATGAAAGTTTTTAAAATTTTCTCTGATGTAGAATATTTAGGTTTAACATTATAGCATCTTCTCACAGAACCTTTTGTTACTGATTTTAAAAGCTSTCACTTGGTGTAAAATTGGCATAAATTTAATTAACTTATGCCTTACACACAGTGACCAAAGTTGTTATAATTATTAGTATTATTTTCTGCTTTCTATAACACGTGGAATTATGAAAATTAGAGGACGTAATTACATGGGTAAAGAGAAAGGAGTCACACACAACCAACCAACTGGAGAATCATCACACAGGTTTAGAAGAGCACATGACAGCCTTTTCTCCTGATACTCCAAGAGTCTCCAGAGGGCAGGCAAAGAATTCAACCGAAGAGATTCTAACACTTGTCAGGAAGGACACAAATACCAACAGTTTTTCAAAATGATCTCTCACAAAATATTTATTGGAAAAAAAATTCTTTTGGTCTCATAATTTTTTGTACTTACTTTTCCTCTACATTTACTTTTCTTGATTATTTTCAGAGCATATTCTCTACCAGTTGATCTGAGGAAAGAGAAAAAAAATTGTATGGTTGATCACATTGAATATTTTTCTCAGTTGAGTTATATTTGTTATATGAATACAATAATTGTGGTGAAGAGTTCTAGTAACATATTCATATTTTTCAAAAAAAAAAATTGATTTGACTAGTGAATTTGAGCCAAAGTTATTAAATATGCATGCCTGAGAAAAAGACATAAAACTTATTTGTTTTAAAATGGAAGCATTTCTGTTATTTCAAAACAAAAAAGAAAAGCTCGACTTTTTCTTTCATTTCGTACTGAGAATTGTTATTACTTTTCCATTTTTATGTAAAAATACCATACAGTGTTCACAGGTTCAACTATTTTCAAAACAAAGACTTTTTGTTGTCTAGCCTACAAAAAAATACAACCCACAGAAAATGCTTACTTATTTTCTACTTAATATTAAAAGTCATTTGTTTGCATATCTGCAGTCACAACTGCTGTGATAAAAAGGTCAGTCCTTGGAATAATTTTTTATTCAGTAATTAATTTTGTATTCAGTATTAATTTTGTATTCAGTAATTATATGATATTTAGCAGAGTTAAATATGTTGGCTTTTATGCAGAATGTGGAAGGTTCTGGAGACATTAAGAGAAATTAATTCAGGATGAGAACACATTTCCTTTTAACTACTGTGTTGTTTTGAACCCTTATAATATTTATCACTACTACATATATGCATTTATCTATTATCTAGAATGCTAACAGAGAAAAATTAGCTTGTAGACAAGTTAACAGTATCAACTTCCATTTCCTAATTAAGTTACAAAATCAAAAGATGGCTGTAAGGATGAAAACAAGAAGCTTTGCTTATAAGCTCCAGTTTTGTAATACCAACCCAAGAAGGTTTCAAATGTCTATTATATTGCCTTTAGGCATGTTTGGTTAAAAATGAAGGAAAAAAAAAATCTTTTCAAGAATACAGAGTCATTTTTTCATTCTTCATTTCACAAAACACAGTAGTTAAACTGATGCATTAAACTCATATAGAGTATCTTCAACAGAGACATTAATGTCTCTAAAAGTGTGCTCAGCCTGTCAATCAGGACATAAAAATTGAGTTAATACACTGAAAGCTCTGTATTTGGAAAACAACTGGGCATTTTCATTGCCATATTAAAACATGGAGAACTCCTCTGGCATTGATGTACTACTAATTTTTAATTTAAGGAAAAATGGGTAATTCAATAAAATACAAAAATACCACCAAAATATTTGTTCTGTTTACGTTTCCAGGGAATGAGCTAAAATGGTTTATATTAGACATCAGCTGTGCTCCATGTGGGGTGCCCCTTTCCAGTGCTGCTCTTCACTGGCTACAGCCCAAGCGCAGTGAGGGGACAGGAAGAGATTTGAACGCTATTTTTGGGACTAGGAGGAGGTTGAACAAGAAATATTAGAAATTAAGATATCTGGGGTTCGAACTCAGACAAAATATAGTCTCTTTCAATAGCAGTCTCTTTCAAGCTGCTTGGTTGCCCTAGGAATGCTTCCTTTCTGTCATGAGAAAGGAAATTGATGGTTTTTGTTGGCCATGGGAGACTCCATGTACTCCAAGACATGGGAAATATGAGCTAGTGAGGAAATGTCAGAATTTGGAAGTATCTGAAAGTTAAAAATGAATACATATAAAAACACCGCAGGACAAATTGTGCATACGATGGAGCAGATATGTAACAAGCAGATGACAACTCTGACTGCTCTTTGTTTTGGTAAAAAGAAAATTAAAGCTAAGATAATGTAAATCCCTTCCCCTGAAAAGCTGCAGAACTGCAGGCTGTCAGCAACACTGCAACTTATACACTGCCAAAAAATATGCATGGCCATGTCCAAAAGTCACCGTGGAACACGCATCTCACCTCTCATCTATTGCTCACTCCAACTCCAAACAATAAAAAGGGACCACGAAAACAGGGCAACATGCTATGACTGGACAGGAGTCTGGGCCCACTGCACTAGCACAGGGTTGGATCTCCAGCTCATAAAAGGGCTTGGTGCCATGTTCCCTGGCTCTCTTAAACTTTTGCAAACTTCACAGCGATTTAGACTGCACTGAAGAAAAAAATCTATCTTTGTTGTATTTGTGCATGCATTAAATGTATTTAGGAGCGTGTGCCTGTGAATTCATAGATGCTCCAAACAGGATTTAGAAGTTCTCACGTGAAAATTTTGCAGATGGTTTTTGGTTTCTGTGTGGACTGTTCACTGTCAGAAGAAAATGCCTGTGAATGTATTGAAGTGCTCACAGACTGAGCTCACAGCCAGGGAGAAGGAGTTTCCATGTGACCAGTGAATTTGCGTAGCAAGAACCATTCCTACTTGTTTAACACCTTATGGTGCTATTCCTTTGAAGTCTAGTGCACACAGGAATTGTACTTCACAAGAATATGGAAAAGTCCTCTGTCTCAGGTATCACCCCATTAATTCTGGTTCTGCAAATGATGGACATATCAGACTTTGAAGTGAGGTGGTGAAAGAGGCTTAAAAAGACTGAAAAGAATATTTTTGAAGGAGTTTCACAGGTACTGGTTTAATTTGCCCTCTGAGTCTTTAATTTCTCCTTTCACACTTGTGATGGCAAGGGTATGCTGCTTTAGAAGCAGAAACTAACAGAAATAGTTGCATTTAAACTTTCAAGATCTCCCAAAATAGTAGCTCTCTGATAGATTTGGGGTCTATAGAATGGTACAGCTCAGCGACCACAAGACTCAATATCTGGGAATACCTGGGTAATCAAGCTATTTGAGTAGATCAGACACAACATGTTACTGGAAACTTTTGGGATCAGTGGGATAGACAAGTGGAGAGGAAACAGTTTTCCTTCAAGCTTTCAAGGATATTGTAATAAGCATTATTTTTAGGTGCGATGGGAGCTATATTTAATTTTGTTCATGTATTTTCTCTCACTTTGGGAAAGAATTGTGACCCACTAGCACATTTGTACTGTCTCTCAGCACAAATCCCTTTTTCAACTGAATGAGTTTAATAAAACCACAACTTTTCTTTATTTCAGTTTCTAATCTACTTTTCCCAGACACTATTCGCTTTACCTTAAGCTATCTTTTTCTCTTTTTTTAGTTATGTGTTTTCACCCATTTCTTTCATCAGTCATGCCCCTCCATAGGGTTTTACATTGCTTTCTTTCTTTCCTTCATACTGTTTTGCTTCCTTTAGGTTTCCATACAGTTTAATGTTCCGACCTGAGGTTTGATATGAACAGCTATCGCCCTCTGCATGACCAGCTCCACCAAGAACTCACTCTGGCAGAACACTAAAGGCTTCACCAGAGCTTTGGTCAGCACACTTTGAACAGCACACTGTCAGCTCATATGAAATCCACTCTTACCCTTTTCCCCAACAGCTGTCCTCATGATCTCCAAGTTCCACTTTTGGATGCAGAGGTGGACCTGTATTTTTTCCAAGGAGACTAGTTTAAAACCAGCCAAGAGAATTTATCATTGTCTGTCAGGAGATTTAATCTCAGTCTCCAGGGTTTATATCATATTCTTACAGGCTAAAGAGCAGTTTTTCCTTTGAGCTCAAAGGTGAGGTTACAGTCTTCTGTAAGGGTCTCCTCTCCAGTACATGATAATAGGGGATAGAAATGTAACTGATGAAATTTCATTCTCAAACCCTGACATCTCTATTGCTCTCTTTTGGACATCTCCAGCTCTGGCAGCTTTTTGCTTTGTCTGCACTGCTACTATCTAACCTGAGCAATCCTACAGTCATTTCACACACAGGTGAAATACCGTCTGTGTTTTATATCCTATAGTCTCCTATTTTTAACAATACCACCAAAAGGCAACCACAGTTCAGCTTAGAGCCTTTCTGCTTGGTTCCCTAATTTTTGACACACATAAGGTAGGGTAGAGCCGGTTCAAGCCTGAACAGATTTAGAAACAGACACACGAACTAGTCACCTTGGACATTTTCAGCAACACTGGCACGTGAGGTGACTTGTGACTTCTCTGATCTGGAGTAGATATCTAAAATCAATTACTGTTTTCAGCTCCTAACTGTAAAGGTTACTGAAGAAGTTAGATTTTGGTGTCTGCAGTCAGGCTCATAAAGTTGGAAGGAGCAAATATAATGGCACAAAGCAAGAAAGCAGGAGTTAGATGTCCATTAAATAAAAAACAAATATGGAAGAGAGTACACGTCAGCATCAGATGGCAGAATAGATGGATCCAAATTACTTCTTTGTGCTGGCCATTGCCACTACACTCCAAATAGAGAACTTCCTGACACCTTTACAGAGTGCTCCTACATGTGAAATGTTCCACTGCTCTAATATAAAAGGAGAATTGCAAGAACATACTGCAAGAAAAGATGTTATTTCAGAGCAACAAGAAAAATTTAACACAAAGAACTGGTAAAATCATGTAGAGTATAACAGAAAAAAAACATATAAACCCCACAAAGAAATAAATTCATAGATTGCCTCTTGAACTCACTCTTTTTTTTTTAATTTGAGGGACATTAGTTTTCCATCTGGCATTGAGACATTACCTTACTACATTTCAGTATTCTACAAATAAAGATATGATCTGGAAAAAACATGACATTAATGGTTATTTTTTACAGTAATAAGCATATTTTCCTCCTCACCTTTCTATACACTCCTTCACAATAGCAAAATTTCCATCTCCTATAGTCCTTCCAACTTTATATCGCTCTGCTATCGATGCTGGAACCTGGAAACCTTCCTCCAACACTTCTGAAAGAATCATTAGTACATTTTTATTGTTAGTGAAGGAAACACAGATGTTGCACATAACATGCATTTTAAGTCCACGGTTTAGGAGCCTGGAAACCATTCAGTCAGTATCTCACTTACTGTACAGTGAAACCATGCTGCTGACATTGTATATACTCAACAGGTTTCATGCAGATACAATAATGAAAAATAAGACTTCTGGGGGCTCAAACATACCACCATTTGAGTGTTATATAGTTGCCATTGTAATATGCCCCAAGACAAAACCAAAATTGCATTTTTTTAATTACGAAAAGGCCTTTGTGATCTGCACAAGCGCAGACCAGCCTCCAAAAAGGGCTGGAACTCCTTGACACAGCATGATTAAATATATGTACCAAAGAAGTCCAACACTCAAGCACTTATTTTATTACATCCTGTAAACTGAGACATCCATAAAACTCCTCATGTGCTAAGTGCTAGTTCTCCCCATCCCCCAATATTAAATATTTAGTTTTTAAACAAATGTTCTCAATAATACTACCTCACATGCAACCTGGGTACCAGATGTTTAGGTAAAATTGCATTACACAGTGTCTAAGTGCATGAGAAGCTTGTAGTTTAATGTGCTTTAGTGCTCATTCTTGTACTATTATTTTTAAATGTATTTGAAATAGTGTTACAAATACCTAATATGCCTCTAAAAGCTGACTGCAAACTGCAGCTGATGCAAACTACTATATAAATCTTGTAGTGTAAAAAAAAAAAATATAAAAGCCTCTCAGAAATGTGAATTGTGTTTACACTCTTTCAGACAGTGCATTTAACTGTATTTCTCTGTCCTTTGTTTCAGTTTGGTATTAAAAGTGAAAGCTAGGACAAAAGGAGGCTGGTTTGTCTGGATTCACAGACAGCTACAATAGGAGCACGTACATAGATGTGCATGAGCTGGCAATGTTCGAGCAGACCCTGTCCCTTAGACAGTTTCCTCAAAGCCTTAGCATGGAGTAAGACTGTCCATTTCTGAGTAAAGACCAGGACTGCAATGTGTTCTTTAGTACCATGGCAGATGAGACAAAAAAAATACTGAAATAAGCCAGTCAGCACTGTGTTGCTTGCAGAATTAAAACCTCAAGTGTTCCGCAATAAAAATACCTCTGAAGAGGGATGTCCAGATCAACTGTGATCCAGAGTGAACCTAACTGGCTTGCTAAGGCTGAGGAGCTTCCTCACGGAAAATTATCCAGCCTGCAATGCTCCCACCTTCTCTGGCAGGAAGAATGACTCATTTCCTACACAGTTGCTGTTATCACTACACTGACTGCTTTGAAATGTCAGCCTCCAAATGTTACCTTCTGCAGGGCCATCATTTTCATCCATAGAGCTGCAAACTTTGGTGGATGCTAATGAGGTAGAGGAGCCACTGTGTTGGGAGCTCTGGAAATGGAGACACAAATGAAAACAGATGATTTTTAAGAAGCACAAGTACCCACAGCACATTCCTGCCGGACACATGTCCTGGAAAGGCTTCAGTGTTCCCTATGTAAAGTATCTATTTACTTTGGTGGATGGATACGTGGATGCTTGGGAAGAGTCCAAATTCTGCCCCTGAAATTACACTTTTGGTAACCTCACATTACTGGAGAGATCCTTCAAGTGCAGCAATGTGCATGCAAGAATTCTTTGAAGTATGCTCCAACAGTTTCTCCCTATTCCACACACATTTTGGCAGGGAAAACCGAGGAGCCACACGCCCTCTGCAGGCCAGAGACCGTGTTCTCAGAGACCCTATTAACCCAGTAGGTAGTAGAGGAACCTAAGTCTGTAGCTGGCTGTGTTATGGGCAGAATTCCTCAATTTTTCAAACATCCCTCTGTTGAAATCCTCCCCAGTTTTGTTCTAAAAGGGAGAAATCATTATGGTAATTTATGGACAAAATAAAAGCCAGGGTGAATAATGGTTGCTGTTTCATAAGAGCACTCGACTGGAGGTAGCTCACTTGAGGCAGTGACTCTGTTCTTGAGTTCTGTTTCAAGTACTTGTCCTGTGCTTCTCTGAGCTTGTCTGCACAGCTAATGGGGGGAGGGCGGTGTCTCTGTGCTCCCCAAAGGGAACTCGTAGCCACCCACCTTGGATGCCAGAAGTATAGGAGGCAGGATGTCACCAGGGAAGTTTTCCAAAGCACCTATCAATGCCTATCAGTTACCTACAGGCTTTAGGCATGGACTTCAGGAAAACTTCTTCATCATGCATCTAGATGGATGAAGCTACACAGACATTTGAGATGGACTGGATTTCACCTGAAATTTTTATCCTGTGGTGCGTAAAAATTACATAAACTCATCTTCAGAATTATCCTATCTTCAGAGGAAGCCAGAATGTAATGGTGGCCCTTCAAACTTAAAGCCAAACTGAGCATTTTCTCATCCTCCTATTACATCTTGAGTGAAAATATTGAGAGGATTTGCAAAACTGAAACTTTATTGGGTTCAAATCATTCACATGCTGAAAGTGCTGCAATATTTCATTATCTTCTTCAGTCTATATATTACGTAGATTGCAGGCTGTACTTCATGTAACAAACACTATCACTTCCTTATCAGTGTTTGCAAGGTTTTTAGATGCCCACAATCATGGTGCCAATCTACTTTACAAATTAAATTATAAATACAACTACTTTGGAATTACTTCTTTCGTCTGACACTGCAGAACACAGCTGACAACTGGAGTAAGAGCAATTAAAGTTGCAGCAGTTTGAATATTTGCTGAGTACCGAGCCAGGGAAAAGGCAATCAGCAGACTTAAAATTTGGCCAGTATGCTGAGTTCATTTAAACACAGTAACTTTTAATTTCTTCCACAACGGACTAAGGTCAGATGACTTAGACAAAGTCTGAACTTGGCATATTTTTCACTAAATAATTCTGGGAGCTTGCACATCCCATCCACCATGAGATTCTTTGCCCTTGCTTCCTTTAATCAACCCCAGCTCCCTCTTTTCATCCAGGCAAGTATTTCTTCTGAGCTCTGACCAAAACTGAAGAATGCATTAATCAGTTTTTGGACTGTTATTTCCTCTTGACAAAAGAAGTCAGCACTGAGTGATTTTATGCAGTATGCTAAGATATGGCTGCCCTTGTTTCATGGTCAGGATGTGTTTATATTTGTACTATTCCTGTACTAAACTCTGCATGACATCCCAGTAAAAACTTACCTCTGGTTCATTTTTGAACAAATGAGCAGATGTGGATCAAGGTAACGGGGAAATGCTAGGAGTTCTCATGCCTGGAGAAGTCAGTCTCAAAGCCTATATTTATACACATGTAATGAGAGACTTGTTTCCTTTACAGCCTACTTGTAAAATAAGCAGAAAAATATGTTCTCTACTCATTCTGCTGTGTTTGTTTTTGTTCCTAGAACAGGCATCCAATTTCATACTTATTTTCCCACTCCACAGTATTTTCTGAAAGGACGTGCAATTTAAATATGTTTAATATTTGTTACTTCTATGATCAGGGATGAATCATTATAACATTTAAAGAGTACTATCACAAAAAAAGATTAGTGCTAGATTTTCAACAGATTATTAAACAGCTACTTTTTTTTTTCATTTTTTGCACATTAAATAGATTACTCTTTTAAGTAGATGTTAGGTCAAGGCTGCTGACTGCGCAGCACTGCAGTTTCGTTTTGCAGCCTGATGGTTTCTTTACAGTCTTGCCATCACTGCTCTCATCTGTGAGAATGGGAGATATGAAAATAGAGACCTAACTCAGCAGCCACATTTTCTCAGAATGCGTGCCTAGAGACACGCAAATTTCTCTTTGAGGCACTTAATTTTTCAAGGACCTTAAAACAAGGCTTAGCTGAGAAATGCAATTGCTCTTTTCTTACAAAATTAGATCTCTTCAAAGGCCCATTTAAACAAAGCATTTTAACAAGTGCGTCAATTTTAACACAATTAATCTCAATGGTCTACACATGACTCAAATTAAATTGACTCCTGAACATGTCTTAGGTAAACTCCTTAAATATGATTTTAACCTGTATTTAGTCTAATAGACTGGAAAAAAAAAGTGGTCCATAGAAAGTTTAAAGGAAAAAATTGACCTCATGCTGATGTTTTAACTGGCTCTACTTCTTTTCTTATTGGCACTATTAAAGATGGGAAGGTTAAAATGATATTTGTTAACAGAAGAACTGAAATAATGCATTAGTAGCATATACCATACCACTGGTCTGCAAACAAAGCATAGAGCCCCTGTGGTGACATCAGCCTGTGAAGCATTGGCACGGAGGCAGAGGCAGAACCTGCCAGTGACAAGGAAGCAGTAGCTAGGATGGTGCGCTAAAAATACACACTGAGACTTTTAAAACTTTAAATAATTATTGAAAAATATATAAAAACATACTCTTCATTACCTTTCCTGAAGCCCTCCTATCAAAACAACAGATTGAAAATAAATCAGGAACTGGACATTTGCACACATTCACCAAGTCTGCTGGTGGCCACCCTTTCACAATTATAGAGACATTACTGGATAAACATGACACAAATATTTTCGTCTTTATTCAGTCCTCTTCAACAACACGCAGGCATTTATTTATTTATCTGTACTTCAGCTAGAAAGAGATTTCATTTGTTTAGACTTTAATTAGCTGGCTGTTCTCACAAGCTGAGAGCCCTGCGGGTCCAGCAATCCTTGTGGGTCTCAGCGTTCCTTCCAGTTGGCTTGCCAATCGTGAGGCAGTCTGTCGTGTGCGCTGTTGCTCTCACAGATGTGGATCCCATCAGGGATCTTGCAGATGGGGAGGGGGAAAACAAACCCTAAGCAAGAGTATAATCTCTTCAACACACACACACTTTAATGCAATTAGCTGTTTTAATTTTAAGAGATGCTGAGGTGTTTGGAATGTCATCACTTTTACACAGATTTAATGGGGTCCAGTTGCACAGGTTGCCAGCACATGGCCAGTTTTATGGCACACCTTCATGAAAGCAATGGCATAAAAAAATCAGGTCTTTGGTGTAAGGATTTCAGATCCTATTCAGGTTTATGCAACAGATGGTCAGCACACCACGCACCTCACTGATGTGAATGGAAACATTAGTGCTATAGAGTTTCAGCCATTCTCACCTGGAGATTTATTTAGCAACTGTTTGGTAAATAGTTTCTATCTCAGAGGAAACTATGCTAAATCCATGGAAAAAAAAAAAAAAAGGCAGCAAAATAAAAATTACTGTAATGTCTTTCTCCTGATACTCACCTTTGTCCTAAATTAATCTTAAAATCCCACTCCAACTAAACAGCAGGAATTATTCTTGTGGACTGCTAGTGCCAGCAGGTATGACTGGGAAGTTTGTTAGTACAATTCAGATTCCTGAATCTTAAGCTCCAAACACTGCATTCTGTTTTCTAAACCTCTTGAAACCTTTCTTAGCGCATGTGGAGTCTACAATGTCTCTCAACAATAGATTCCTTTGTATTTTTCCAGTATGAAGGAAGCATCTGGATGAAATGTGAGTAACAGAAAAGCACACAGGTGTAACACTAAGTTCGGATCTCATGCAGAGCTCTCCTCTTTTAGAAACTGGCTTAGTGAAGTGAGGATTAAAATTAGTAAACAAAATGTAAGTTCAGGAAGGAGGCTCAGGAGAAGGGAATTATTAATATCTTTAAATTGTGCCTCCTAAGATGTCCCTATTTCAAAGAACTCTACAGAATTAAAAAAAAAACCAAAAAAACGATAAGCATGTCAGTTATATGTGTAAGATGAAGTTCAACTCAGTGAGGAAAAATAGCTTTAAAACCAAAATTAATCATTTAAGCCCCCATGCTCACCTCTTTTGGAGCCCATACTAGCGTTCAATCTGGTTATAAAACAAGCTTTGCAAGGTAGCTGTCATGACTTCCTGACAGGCTCAGTTCCTTTGCCTAAAGATGATCACGATAATAATGGGAAAATAAAGACAACCATCCTGTGCAGATATTAGCTTTGAAAGACTTTGAAGGAGATAAAAAAATTCCTGTAATATGTAACAGTGTTAAGCAAGAAAAAAGTGAGTCAGTGAACCGCAAAATGGTACATCACCAAAGAACAAAAGCAGAGGACAGCTGATTTAAAAATATAAAGTAAAACATTTTGATGTAACTTTTAAGAAGATAAACTGGTTTTTTTTATTATTCAGCATAGAGAGAAGCAAAGGTGACACTGAAATTCCCTCTCCCAATTATATCCAGTGAAAAATATTTTTGATTTTCTTTTGTTTAACCTTAACTTTTTTTGCCCAGCCAGCTGAGGCAGTGAAAAAAGCTTTCATGTAAACAGTACAGAGTTGGCAAAAAAAATTGCTTCATGAAGAAACATTAAATTCACAACCTTCATGCTGAAAGAATGGAAACTAATGGAGTTAAATGTATAGAAAGAGAAATGATGCAATTGTTTTTTGTTCCAGTTTGGATACTGCACTAAACCAGCACATCAGATTCAAATTTATTAATAAACTGTTTCATCTGGAAAGGAGCAGTAAAAAATGTATGCAAACCTGCTTACTAACTTACTCAAATACTACATCCTGCCCTGTTTTGTCAGACACTTGACTTAAGAGAGGCCCTGCATAGGGAAGTGATTGTTGTTGTTGTTGTTCATTTAAGCAATTCAAGATTTACACAGCTTGGAGAAGAGATAAGTTCAAATTACACAAGCAAGTACCTGGCATATTATCAGGGTCTTGTGTTGGTTTTTTTCTTTGAGGGATAGAGGGACAAATGGGAGAGTTTGCAAGGAAATGGAGCTGACAGACTGCAGTTAAATTTGCAAGCTTGAAGCACTTTGTTTTGTTAAGATACCCTCACTAAGCTGCAGCATTGGATGCTTACACACTCATTTGATTTGTGTAACAAGACAATTCAGAAAGATCAGTATAGTTTCCTACACAGTATTTAAGAATAAATTTAAATCTAACCTCCACTAGTTCCTAACAGCTGCTTCCAAAGTTGAGCCATAATTCACTCTAGACTCACTCAGCCCTTGGCATCATTCAGAAAAGACTGATGATATAAAAAGTGAAGTATCAGATTCATGGTATAGGAAGTTATTACTGTCATTTCTGTATCCTCATTGTGGTTAACATAAAAAGTTAAATGTGCTGTATGCGATGTGAAGGTTTCCTTTTACCTCTTCTAAAGTTATACACAAGTAAAATTTTCTACTCAACTACAGAATAAAAATTGAAAAGCTACCAACCAAACAGGGGCTCTTCTAATAAGGGGCACAGCAGAATAACCACTTTATATTTATTTAGTTGCATTTTAAAAGCTCTCCTGGTATTTTTAACTGTTTCTTGGTCGAGACAGAAATCTCAGTTATTTTGTTTATACTTTCCCCATTTTTGTCATATTGTTTCCTTTCCATGTGTGCACACCTTTTTTTAGGCAGACCTATTTACCAGCAACCAAGAGTATTTCAAAACTAGAACTTTTATCAGGCCCACAGTTACCTCTAGTAAAATATGAACATCAGCTGAAGCATCAGGCTGGCAGATGACATGTCAGAATTTGCAACATCTCTCTTCCCCCACCCCTGCCAAACAAGAAATAAAACTAGGCTATGGATATGTGGATATGCATTTTTAAAGAGTGGAAAGATGTATCAGAAAATTAGGTACTTATTTTAAAACACACCAGGCATGTTTCAGTACTATTAGCTTTTCACAAGCATATTTTCCTAATAGTTGTCTTAGGAGAGGTGCTGCTGGGGTTCAGCTGTTGGTAGGGAGCTGGCACCTTGCTTGGGATATTCTACTAATTCCCCACTTCATACTTCAATTTATTCCATCATGTGCACACAAAGTTACCCATAAGCAATTCAAGGCAGTTATATTTACTGTCTTCACAACACCCACTACAAATCAAATTCCTCCTTGAAGCATTTTTTTGTATCTACACACTCAAGCCCTGAGTTTATTACTAAAAAAAGACACTAAATGCATCTACTCTTTAAAGGAACCCATTAGGATGCATGAATCCCATATGCTTACACTAAGGTTAGATGGACAACGTTGATCCAAAAAGAACAAGCAATAACAACTGCAAGAATTTTGTTAAAGCCTGTTAATCGTGTTTCCAAAATAAATTCTCTGAACAGTGTGCATTTTTAATATATATTTATTACATCACTTACAATAATCTACATTAATGTTAAATCTAGCAAAATAACAAATTGCAACCAGGATGACATGGTCAAATATGAAACACAAGTACAATACAGTATGATGAAACAATGGCACAAAAATGAAGGTGATTTTTGTCAGCTGATTATAAGAAATAAAACATTCATCGGTGTTTATTTTGCAAGTCTTACATGTTTTGTTGATAAATCAACAGCTTTCTTTTTGGTTTCCTGCATCACATTAATACAAAAATTGGTATACTTTTAAAAGCAAATATCCAAGCACTTTTCATTAAAAAAAATAAGTGTACGCATAACTTCGTAAAATCTTAAACTTATGTTGTAAATGTGCCAATATTTACAATATCATAGTGCAACTAAGAAAATGAAGAGGCCTTAGCACAAACATTGTTAGCTCCTCTTTCACTAGAGCCTAAATTCCAAAACACTGTATTGCAGGGCGAACCACAACCTAATTACCCCATATAACATCAGACAACAAGTACACGCTGAATATAGTACAGCCTTCTTCACACTTCACTGCTGAGGGTTAACTGGAGCACAAGCACGGACACCAAACGCGCTCAGCCCCACGCTCGCTGCGCGGGTACGACACAGGTGTGCACACCCACTGCCTGCCACGGGGACTTGGGCTGCTCGCACAGAGCCAACTCAGCTGCCCAAAATTGTCATGGCAGCAAGCACTGCTCTGCTCAGCAGACCCTGGTTTCTGCATGGAAGGGTTTCCTGGGGGAAGCACACCCATTTCCAAAGAGGGTGGCAAGCTTGCTTTGCTCTGCACATAATGGTATTGCTCTCTGTGCTTCGTAATGTTACTTTTCATCGCTCATAGTTACAAGCTCTTGTCACTAGCAGATAGAACTGAAAGTGAAGGTTAAGTGAAAACTGATCTTGCATTTGGTTGCACACCATGAATTGGATACAAGAAAAAGCACAGACAACATTAATCTATGCATTAATCAAGTGATGAGGTCATTTAGCACCATAAAGATTTTCTGTCCATTTCTCTACGTTTTAGACAGAAACAGTAAACTTGAATTGATTGGAGGTTCTTTTCTACATTATTGTTAATTCATTTTACATTCTGTGTGCAGTTTTTGTAACATATGCCCTATATAAAATTCACACTGCAGTGTGAATTATGAAACTGCAGAAGAAAACATTATTATTTCATCTCAATTTATACTCCACACAATCTCAATCAGTTGTTTTTCTAGGGTGTTGAACATTATGTGTCCTTTCTTGTAATATACATTTATAGCCACAATATTAATACCCCAGAATTTTCATCTTTCAGCCAAATATGCCCTATGAAAATGAATTGAAGAGAAAAATAACTAAATGTAATGTGCTGTCTCTGAAATATTTTACAAATTGGAAAGCAATTTCCACATTGCATAATGAATGTTAAAGATTTTACTGATTTCAACAAAAGAGTTGCTAATTTTGCATGACTTAATGTACTGCAGAACAGTACCATTCAAAAGGAGGCATAAGACTTAGCGTGACAAAAGAATATTATTTCAAGTATTCAAGTTTCAATTTAGGATTAATGTTTTGTCTGTGTGTATGCATTTGTGCATAAGGTTCTATCCTTCCCACCTTGGAGTCAATGGTGGGTTTGCCACTAATTTCTGGTCAGTTTGAGCTTAGCCCTTGCTTGTAGATGTGATCTCTTAAAACTGTACAGAATTCCTTGGAGCAGCTGCTCAGCAGGAAATGGTTGGTGCAGCTGCACCAACTTTAACAGAGCTGTAGTGAATCTCACCAGACGAGCATCCTGATGTTAAAACATTTTCCCCACTCATTTGTTTGAAGTCACAAATGTGACGTACCAGCGCATGGGTTCCAAAGCCATTAATCTATGTACGTGTGCATGTGCGTGTAAATACAAACATACGCGTTCTGTGCTTCACATGTGAACTGCTTGTTGCACAAAGAAAGAAAAGAGATTTAAAAAACAAAACAAAACAAAGTTGCAGAAAGCATTAGGGAAATAATCACAAGTATTCATAAAGCTCAAAGGGAAGAAAAGCTTTCACAATCTATACAAGACTCTTTAGCTACATCATAATCACCTTGGAGTAGGCACAAATAATGCAGCATACAGAGCACTATCAGAGGTTCAAACACTATAAAGTTGCTTAAGCTATTCTATTATTTAATGCAGTTGATGAAATCTAGGAACAAACTAAAACCTGTGCTGTTGCAAGTAGAACTACAGCATCAAGGAACACAATTTCAGTTTCACCCACAAACTGAAACCTTCTGGTCTTGCTCAAAAGAAACATTTCATTTCTGCTCATGTATAATGGGAATTACATTCCACACAAAAAAGGATCTCAAAGTCTATAAACAGTGTACCTTTTCAATCTCTAAGGGACTTTCATTCCTAAAATGAAATATTAATGATACATTTTGCCCCTGAATAGCCCCTTAATACAAGTCATATGTTGAAATGATTAAATGTTATGGACTAGCATATTCTTTTTTAAAACAGTCTTGATGGAGAACTCACTATGATAACAATTACTGATATAAGGTCCATTTTTCTTTTCCACAGCTAAGCAAAGCTGTGGGATTCAGGTTTGCTGGCAATCTGTGCTCCCTGTGCAGAACATTCTTATTAAACTGCCTAAAGCAGCAGTAGCCTATATGGGAGAAGGGAGGGAAAATACAATTCCTGGAATTTATTTTCTTTAGAGAAAAAACAATTTTCAAAATGTCAATAAATATTTCGCTCAATCTGGTCGAATTGCCTGAATTTTTGGAAACTGATCCCCATACACCTTTATATAATACGCATTTCTCAGGATCAAGTAATAAATTTTGTGAAGACATTCCCTCATAACAGCTGAAAATGCAAGTAACTTCACAGCTGTGAACTTTTTGAGTAGAACAGGGCAGCCTATGCATTACGGTATGGGGTAAGGGATGGACTGTTCTTATGGCTGGGAAAAGTTTTAGATTGAAGTCTGAAGCAGGAATGGTAAAACATGCATTACAAAAGGGAATAATCTGACTGCTTCAGCAAACCTGCCAGATCAATGACTTTCTCTCCAGGTGATACTGGAACCAGGTATTGGAAACAGAGAAGGTAAGTTTTGTATTCTGCTGCCCTTTTATTTATTTTTGCAAATATCCTCTGTAAAGACAATTATGTTGATACAGTAAAGTCATAACATCACATGCCAATATTTTCCATCTGCTGAGTTTTATTATGGACAAATCAGGAATTAATACACTACATTGAGAAGTTGGCATGTGGCAGCTATACCTTTTCTTCAATTAAACAAATTTTCCTGGTTTTAAAATATATTAAATCATCACTAAATAGCTTGAAAATATAAATTCTATAGCTTTTTGCTGAGAATCAGAAACACACTGATTTCTAATTCTTAAATTATTAGTATTTGAGAAAATGAAAGGAAAGGTATAAGATTTCAAAAGTGCCTATGGACTTAAATATAACATATGATGGGAAATGTTGCTATTATGTAAATAAAGTAGACTAAGATTCTCACAATAAAGCAGCAGAAAACAAACGAAAATTAGTAGATATTCGTTAAGCAACTGGTTATAATGCACGACCTACTTTTACACTAAAGGAGTTTTGCATATTCATGCTGTACAAAAAGAGCACCTCTAGATACTGCAAAAACAGAAAAATTAGGTCAATAGGAGGATGATTTACAGTATCACCATTTCTGTAGGCTTTCTTTTTAAAATGCACAAAATGTCTTCTTATAGGAAATAAAAAATTATGCTCCCGTTCTTAACATAAGTGAAAATAATCATCTACTTTCTCAGGAAAAATATATTTTTCCAAAAGATGTCATCATATGTATGTCAGACGACGCTGCTAGCCAGCAGGCCCTCGTATTTCCTTGGTCAGAAATCTGTCCCTGTTTACTTGCAACACATGGATGATCAGCATTAACAGCTCTTGCCAGGTAAAACATTCATAATGCCTGTGAACACCCTGCTGTTTGCAGTCTCAGATGGCAACGCAGTGAAGAGGATTTGAACACTGCTTTGAAAGAATTACTTTTGCCCTGTGACCACACAGGATTTCTTCACTTTCTTTTCATTTGGATAAAAAAGACTGAACTTAGAGTGTTTCAAATGTGCGTGTTGGGATCTGACAGTGTGCTGCAAGCAGTTTAATATGGTAGGTTTTTTCTTCTCTGCATTTTACCTATTTGTTGGTAAAAGCAAAGTACTCATTAACTGTTCATATCTAAATGAATAAAGACACATATGGTAAAAACAGAACATATAATCAGTGCCTTAGATGATAAAAATAGTGCTATTCATAAATGTGCCCACTATGGATTTGTGCGTTATATTCACCTTATCCAATCTTTGTGCCTTTAAGTATGCACAATGCTGTTCTGGATTTGATGGACATATTCAATGGCTCATTCATTACAAATTCTTGCATTAAAATGCAGTGATAAAGCCAAAAAATACCCCCACACACTAGAATTAATTTGGCCCCATGTTGTTAATATTAAATATGCAAAACTCTTTTGTGCGATTCACTATTACTGTAAATTAGCAGCTATTTTCTTTAAAAATGTTAAACCTTCATCAAATCACAAACCATAAACATTGTTCCATTTTCTCTTTTACACTGAGTCTCCTACTGAATCCATATCATCCGAAGAGAGTGGGCGATACAGGTCCTGTAAGATGAAGTGCAGTATAGATTTGTTTATTCTGTTTGATTTGTTGCACTGCAACTGTCTTATATTCTTTTTGTTACTGTGGTCCAGAAGACATTGTTTAACACAAAATATACATGTTCTATATAATCGTATTGTTGTCTTAATGTCATATTGTTATTTTTTAATCAAAAAAATAGATGGTTAGTAAATAAAGCTTAAGTTTCAATGTACAACATATTCTCAGTGGCAATTATTTGTTTCTTTGAGTCTTTCCTATTAAACACTATGCAAACAATATTTGTCTGCTCTGGAGAGTCTCCTAATGGTTTGGAAATCTAGAAACATTAATTTAATCTCGAAAGGAATGTATTTTCCTTTTGGCTGCTTCACAGTGGCAGAGTGAGTGCTTACCTTATATAATGTAATAAAAACTTGTCACCCACTGGTGATACAGCATGGATCCAGCTACATTTGACCCCTGGACTGCTGACACTGAATACTGCTGTTGCCTGTGTCGTACTGACAATGGCATTCCTCTCCCACAACTCCTCTGTGCCCGTGTGTGTGTGTATAAAAAGACAGCGTGTTTTACACTTGTCCCCCCATCACCGTCTCTTTCTGTCGGTAGCCAAGCAACCAGCTCATGACAGCAGAGGGAGAGTCTGAGTAGATCTGTACACTTCATTCTTTCAACACTTTCTGATCCTCTGATGGATCAGACAATCCTCAAGTGCCAGAGGTGTTATGGGATGACACATTGCCCTGTCCCACCTACACAGCTCAGCAACCCTCATCGAGACACACAATCGCATGGAATGAAAGTTCAAAACAGAGAAGTGGTAAAGGACAGGGCACTGTCTTTTGAAGGTGAATTAAGCAAAACTGATGGTTCAGAGGGGTTCTGATTGGGCAGGTGTCCAGCATATTTCATAGCCATTCCCTGATATCTTTAAGGTGTTTTGGGGGATCCTTTCCATATAGAATATATTGAACAAATTGCAACAAAAAATCCCTGTATGACAAAGTACAAGAAAACATGAGTATGGAAATCTGATGGGGCCAGCTTTGGGGTTCACCTTGAAAGGATTTCTTTTGCTTTTTATAATCCCAGTAAGGTAACTGAGACAAGAAATGAACAAATCAAAGCTATATTACAAAAAAGGACCAGCTAAAATGAATGCTCCACAAATTTCAAATTGTGATCTCAATAAACAGTGCAGGTTTATGTTTTACTTGTAGGCATGATGTAAAAGGGATTTAAGTATGTTAAAGGAGGGTTGATTCCCTAGAATGCTTCTTCTGTATGTATTGTGCCAAAGGGTGTGTATACATACAGTAGAAGACATTAGACAGAGTGAAAAATCAGATCTTAAATACATTTCTATTATGTTGCAAGCAATCCAGACAAGAGAACAATTTTAAACAGTCAAGAACTTCTTATTCTGAATACTAACTAGTTAGTTAATTATTAAAATTTCTTTTGAGGACACACAGTTTAGGAATTTCTAATACATACTACAGGAAAAAGGAATCTTTTGATTTGCTAGAGAGGGTAACACCCCAAAATTTTGAATAGTATCTCCCAGGTGACTGCTCTTGCTTCTGAATATGAAAAAGATATATGCATTTGGAACTGAAAAATAACTGGTTTCTGAATTTTAATATTTAGGGTTTAATATTTAATATTTTGTGTTTATATTAATAAGTCTGTGATTGCTTTAAAAAAATTATTCACCAGATTTCATTGTCATTTTTTCCACTTTTTCATCTGCTTTTAAATACTTGAAAGTCTTTAAAAAGTTCTCCTTTCTGAAAGAATTTTCCTTGCCTATAATTAGCCAGAGAGCTGGTTTCTTGAAATTTAGAGAAGAATCTATTGATTATTTTGCATAGATTTATAAGACAAAAATTGCTGAATGAATCAGACTTCTTGGCTACATACAACTCAAAAACATCCTTAGAATTCAGCCTGTCTAATCAGTCAAGTGGCACCTTAAATCTAATTTCTCTTTATTCTGTAAGTTGTAACCTCTAGGAAGATAGAAAAAAATATTTAATTTTTTTCCCAAATATCATAGCACCTTTTCTGAGTCTGCAGAGTTAACTGCACCCTGTTGCACTAGGAGCTACATTTGTGGGCAACACAGTAACTCTACTTCAATCTTCTATTTCAAACCTTAATTTCAAATGTGTTAATCCTCTGGGAAAAGAGGACCAAAACTTAATGACGTTCATAACAATCTAAAAGCTAGAATCTTATTTTCCTATTTAAGAATAAAGAAATAATTAAACTGCAAGAAAAAGTAACTACAGCACACACAGCCTGCTAGTTAAAATATTCAGAAGTTGAAAATTGGTTGACAGTTAGCTAAGATAGTTGATAAATTGTTCCTAGTTCACTTTCAACTTCGTGAATTACACCCATGAAATTAATCTTTCAAATCTTGCTTTCTTCAAATATAGACTGAGTTTCGCACAAGATTATAAAAATATAACTTTCACTGACTTCTGAATTTCTGGAAACAACTCAGCCACATACATATGCAAATGCAAAAGGATAAATCTTATCTTTTATATTCTGGCTTTTCAGGGTACAAAATTTCGTCTGTAGGGTTATAAGACTACTGTTTTCCTGAGTATGTACCACAGCAGCATTTTTGGCCTTATTTATATCAATGAAAAGCCATCCTTCAAAGGCCAGAATTTATTTTTTAAAAAGATGAGTGATAAAATGTCAGCAAGGTGATTAATCCCTATTTTAAGCTGCCTAATGCACTCTGCAGGTTTTTATATTCCCAGGAAGAAATCCCTCTCCTTGAGTAAGTACCTTGCTTTGGTGCCTCTGGATTCAAAAGCGTGACCTCCTCTCAGCTGCACTTCCCAGGAAAAACACTGGTAGCCTGCCTAGATGCCTTGGCATTGTGATGTCCCAAGCCTACAACTCCTTCATAGCACAGGATGGGGATGCTGAAGAGTTGATTGATTAGCTAATTCAAGGTGAACCAGACTAGGCTAGGGGATGTGATCCTATTGCCTTCCAGACCCAGTAGCTACAGCTGGCATTCCCTGTACCTGATGGCATGAGAGAACAGGAAATCCTGTAACTCTAACTGCACAGAGGGAGGCACAAAACACCACAAATTACAGAGATGAGTTGGTTCCCAGCATCTTATTTCAGTTCTAAAGCAGTAGCTCCTTCAAAGTGCAAGTAAAGAGAGAAAGAGCAGTCAGAAAACCAGCCATCACCTTCAACTCCAGATCATGGCTACAGCAGCCAACACTTTTCTTTCAGGGCAGGAACACCTCACCTCTCAACACTGGGGACAATAAGGGAACTTAAATCCATCTCTTCTCCCTTGTATGTTTATCACATGATACCAGCACTTCAGCAACCTCCTAGGGAATAAACCTCATCCTGCAGCTGGCTTGTCAGCACTGTAGCTGAAGCCATTGAAGACAAAACACTTCAGGTTTAAATTTGGTTCATAACAATATGGTACATAAAATAACCTAAGTAATTTTACAATAAAAAGAGACAAAAAACTGTACTAAAACTGAACAGAACACCATTTATACTGCTAACAAGGAAATTATGATTTTCAAGCACTGCTTAATGCCTTATTTACTCATTGGAATGCACATTATAACCTCTAATGACACAATCATATGCTTTTGCACTGAGCTTCTAACTCATTCACTTTATAAGCTAAACATGAAAGTAGATGAAATAAATCCTCATACTGAGTGTTAAGTTTCCATCCCTGAACTTCTGAGTTGATTTTGTAACCTAAATAATGTTATTGCAATGCATTTTACATGATTGCAATCTATTTTTACACGAACATATTCCATGTTTCATCAGGTAAAAAAAATAAATCTGTCTAAAATAAAGCCAGACAAGCATGAAAGGTCCCCTGCCAAGGTCAGAATACGAATATTGGAGAAGAGAATTCAACTTTTCAACAATGTCTTATCTCTCCTATACACTTCAATATTTGTTTTCTCTACAGTTAGCAGTCTGATTTTGTTACTGCTACATAGCACTTTGCATCCATAATACTGCCACTCGGTGATCCTATTACACTTACACATAAAAAGAAGCCCATCTGCTCTCCTCTTCACATTTGAAAGTCAGAAATCTTGTGCCTAGAAACCCCTTGAGTCTAATGGTGCTGATCACATGGTTCCCACTCACCCATCCACAAACGTTAGCAGGAAAACATTCCTTCACTGTGGAGAGCTAAGCATCAGTGGTGAGAAAGAAAGTTTAGGAAAGTTACCAGTGAAGAGACAGCCTTATAGCAAATGCAAATCCATTGTAAACTGGTATCATCCATCTAAACAGACGCCCTCACATCACCAATGTATAATTCATTTGGAAGACTCTTTGTTCCCTCTCCAGTGACTTATTAATGATTCATTAAGAAGCCTTGAGAGCAAGAACAAACAGGTGGGGAAGACATTGCATTCGAGAGGATTTTAGCACCAGCTTACCCACTGGAACTTACATCTTTACTCTGTGTATTGGACGATGAAAACCATGACACTACCCTGAGGCTCCAAGCTGCTGCTCACTGGCTGTCCCTACACTGCAAGATCACAGTCAGCTCCCATGTCTGTAAACAAGTCATGGCAGAAACCCATAGCTGTTTCGCAGGCGGAGGTAAGACTTGGACATGCACAGTTCCTCAGCTCCCTGGCATATCTCAGATATGAAGAAGGGTCTGCAGGCTGGAAGGCAGTCATGTCATGCTACAGCTATTCCTGATCTGGGTATCTGGGAAATCAGGTCTGCACCAGCTCCTAAAGTCAAGCACTGCCAATTTTGTACATAATCCCCCTATTTCGAGAGACAAATTATGTCTTTTTTCAAAAACTGAAAAGGCAGAAAAAGCATGTGTTCAAACTCTGTTTATAAACAAGTCTAAGATACAGAGTAATGCCTCAGGGATGCTTTCATTGCCAACTGACCACGGTTTAGAAAATAGCAGAAAATACACAGACATCTGTCTTATTTCTTTTAAACAGATAAAATTAATTAAATCAGCATGTGGAGCTTTTGAGTTGAACGAGTAATATTTTATCAGAGGGCTACAGCAGTAACATAGGCATTAGCTTAGTTCTGGATGCTTAGGAATATTGTAGGTTCCTCCATACAGGATAACGAGGGGGAACCTACAGCTACTATCAACTCTCCTCCAGGAAAGTGACTGGCAGGTCTCACATTGCCTTGGTGCTGATAGTATCTTCACTGCACAAGGCTGTGATAAAACAGCTAAATTCCACAATGCATTCTTTCACCTTGCTTCTAAATCAAAGCAGTCTGTAGGTTGTGCAAGCCACATAATGCACACAGCAAGGTAGGAACAAAAGAGATTTCTTTGACATTTGCTTTCAGTTGTGAAGCATTTGGAAAAAGAAAGTAAAACAAACAAACAGAAAAGTTCTGCGAAAAAGGAGAGAAACCCCTTTTTTTTCCCCAAGGATAAACTAGTTCTCAGTATACATAGCATTTTGACAGACACAGAACAGTTGGATTCCACTTCAGGGTGTTTTACAAACACAAGGACTGTAGCCAGGCTCTTCTACCCTATGGCTCTACACACACACAAGGGATCAGAAGGGAGAAGGCTATTGGACAATGGCTATGCTGGATTCCTCCCAGCCATACTCAGAAATCAGTTTCCTTATTTCCTTACCCTCTGTTTCCGTAGGCTTCCTGGGCTGGTGGGAGATGGGCTTGGAGACTTCCCAGAGCGGGGAGTAGAAAGTTGGCTACCAGGGGTTCCATTCACTAAAAGGACAAGAAATTGAAAAAAATAAATATGAGGCATTATTAAAGGAAAACAATATTTAAATGAACTTTTTTTTTTTTTTTTTTAGTCTTTGTTGAACAGGTTAATTTTCTTTTGCTTTATGTTTTAAACATTAAATAAGGTAATTGAAAAAATAATTATTTCCTTATATTTTTGGCTCATGAAGACTTTTTTTATACAGAGTGAAAGCAAATAATGAAGAAACTTGGAAAGAATTTAGTCAATGGCAGAGAATATGACTGTGTTTTCTTAAACTTCATTGTTCCTGTACTTGAAATTAATGGGGTACAAGGTGCTTTGTTATCCTTAAAGGACACATATATAAACCTTTTCATTCCATATAACTATGGCTTGAAGTGCTGCCCACTAAAAACAAAAAACAGTATTGCTTGCAAGAACAAATCAGCTGCCTGCTTTTCCTCATTCAACAATTTGAAGAGATTTTTGCAGTACTATCTGACCCAAACATCACCTCAGACTTAACTCAGAAGGGCTTTCTGGAGGCAAATGAATTGGATACAACTCCTCCAGTCTGACTTACACGAAAGCAGCACTTTCTCAAATAAGCAAGTTTCTTCCCATATGTCCGTGCCTATCTTTATAGAAGCATCTTCACATGCACATGACATTATCCAATAAATTACCAAAACAATGCCAGCAGAGGACAGAATTCTACTACAAAGTAATCACACAAGAGGATATCAATAATGTTCACAATGAAGCACTGACAGAAACACTACGAAGCATGTATCACATATACATGTAAATGTTCTTAAACAACCAACAGTTCTATCAGAGTCTACATTTGTAAGTGCTCTGATAAAAAGAACAGACAATCAGATTTTCAGATTCTGAATCCTACTAAGGATACTAAGGATATCAACAAAGCATTTGACTTACCTTCTATGAGTTCTAACATGGACAAAATCTGCCTGTTTAACCTGATAGGAGCAAGCAGCAAAATTCCTGCTCTGTACTAAGCCAAGCTGCAGCCAAACTGAGAAGCAATGGGATTAGTTAAGGATAGCTGGGGCTGCTCACAGAGTGAGCTGAATGCGATGCAGGATTCATAAGCAGAAGCCTTTTCTGCGTAAGGCTGACGTCTTCAGAGCAGCAGTGGGAGGTGCAGGTGCTGTCTTAGGGCTACATCAAAGGTGTCAATTAAGCATAATGCTGCTGCTTCACAACGCTGAGCCACCGCAACCCCCACTCGCTTTCCATGGAGCCCCGAAAGCCTGAGCAATTTTATATGCTGTGCACTGAATCATAATGAGGTGCCTTTGGGGGCAATGTACCAAATGACTCATCCAAAAATCAAAATGACAATAACTCTTGTAAAACCTTGGCTGACTGGCAATCTAGCAAATGCTAATTCCTTTGGATAATACGGTAGGCATTTTTAAAAGATTCTTCTTACTTTTTACATAATACATTGTTCTTACTGGCTAATACTGGGCCCACACATTATAATGAAGAAATATGTATACCTACCACATCATACACATCAATAAAAACACATTATACTACATGATAAAGGATGGTCACTTAATAGTGCTTAAGTGCTATGAGTGATCCAATCCCAAAATCACTTTGTGCAAGGCATTGTTTAGAGTAAAGGTGCAATATATTTGCATAACTATAGAAACAACAAGATACTCTAATTGGATTTAAATAGGTTGTTTTTATAGAAAAACATTCCGCTCATCCAGGCTTCAATACATCTGTATAGAGAGGACAATGATTCACACATATCAGCACTCATTCAAATACTGTACTTAGTGTAGGGGAACGTACATGCACACCTATGTACGTATGTTCATACAATATTCAGCAAAACAGCCACAGATCTGTTCAACAGTGGCTTAAACCAAATTTATTACCAATATCACCAAAATAATTTAGGAAAAGAGTAAGATGAGGATATAAAAAATGAGCCTTCTGGAATCTCAAACTTGTCGAGTTGGAAAATGTATCTTCTGAACATCGATGGCATAATTTAGAAACTAACAGTAAACTCCTACTATTCACACAGAGCTAGTCCTTGAGACTGCTGAGTAACAGGACTAGTGCTCTGCCTTCTCTTGAAGCCAAGCAGATACTCCTAGGTCTTATTATCATAAGCAAATTTAAGATAACAGATACATTTCAATACACCTTGTAGCACTAGGCACTGGGTCCTATTCTTCATAGATGACTCTTTCCCCATAACTTTCAACAATAGTTTTTTTAGAATTACTTTGTCCTGACAAAGACTTGAGGCTATCAAGTGGAACCAGACAAATAGATGCAACAGTGCATTTAACTACTGATGTATTTCCATACTGGTGCATATTATGTTGATGAGTATCTATTAAGAATGAGAAAACTAAGTATTATTATAAATCCTAAAAATCACTTACTTGGCACTATCAGAGTATCCAGAGTGTTTAAGCTAAGTTTGAATGCTCTCTTCAACTGCACTATTAAAAAGGAAAATTATGATAGCTGTGCTTCTGCTGGCCATCTGTAACATGTGAAATCGAGAGCACAATTAATGAATTGAGGCCCTCAGCAGACTTAAGTGAAGTTTTCTCACCTCTTTACCCGCATGCATAATATAAAGGTGCCAGTACATAAGGTACCAGGATTTTTGAGAGCTTACAAGGACTCCCTATAGAGAGGTGATTAGGAAACTCTAGAGATGGCAATTAGCTCTGGAGATGGGATTCCTTTCATCAATCTTTATGTACCTGTTGTATTGGCTTCTACATCTGAAGTAGTTTTCTAGACTTTATTTCTACCAAGTTGCTATCATAACACAAATTGTATCATGCTGAAGCAATAATCTAAACCAGACCTGATGGATAATCTACTAGGACCATCCATTCCAGTGTAAACTTCCAAAGCTACACAAGATGAATCCTTTTGGATGCTCTTCATACCTGGAGATATATATTGCTATTATTGTGATTACATTATTCTTTCTACTGATATTATTAATATAATCCTATTACTAGATTAATATCCTAATATTATTAATATAATATACACATCACAACAGGACAGAAGTGGTAATTTCTGATATTTTCCCTGTACATTCCAGGTGCCCTCATTTTCTACCTTTTTGTTTATGGCTTCCTGTGCTTATGAGTCATTACACTGCATTTGCAAATAGAGGTGATATTAGGTGCTTTCTAGCAGGAAGAGACTGCAGTGATTCTGACCCCTTTCCTGAACCCTATGTACACTCATTACTCCATTCTTACATAAGCTGTTCATGACCAGAAAACACGGCAACAAATATGTGAATAAAAGCTACAAGATTTAATAATTGTGCTACATTCCTGATCACTAAATTGCCCTAAAATCCATTTCTAGGTGGAATGCATTTTTGTTGGAAACTGCATTTCTATCCAGTATCTGCACTGCATTTCTCTGACTGATACAGCACATGTTCCTAGAGGGAACCTTGATGTAGATAAAGACATATGAAATTGGTAAATCATTGTTGTGACTGATCATTTTATTGAGTGAGGCTAAAGGTTTCTTGTCACTTTTATTCATAAAGTGGCAGGGGTCACAGACTTCAGCTTAACACACAGTGCCCTCCCATCATCTTATGAATAAGATTTATCTGTTCAAAATTTTACCAGTGAAATATGTATTTAAAAGCTTCAAGAATAACAATATTATTGTGGCTGCTCGGAGCAGATGTACTCGACAGCTTAGCTGTGAACCTCTCTTGCTGAGGATGTGCAACAGAGCAAGGACCTGTCTTTGTATTTGCTTTTCCTGCACCTGGCACACACATGAAGATGGGAAAACCCATAAAATAGAACACTAAAGCTGGATACCAGCATCTACTGTGATAAATGCAAAATAGGTTTTAATATGATAATATGAATAATGAATATTATAATATTCATGAATAATATTATTATACTAAACCAGCGAAAATGCTGCAAGTGAAAAGTACTTTGATGGTATTCCAATAAATAAATTTTGATAAGGCATATTTTCATTAAGTAATAGAAACAAAAAGCAAAAAACAGAATTAAAGCATCAAGTGCCAGTCTGAGAAGCCACTAATACCACTGCAGTGTATTAAAATCATAGTGTCCATAGAGTTGCCTGTTGATGTGCGAGCTTATTGTACTTTATAAAACACATAGAGATGACTTGGTGTCTCAAAAGTGTGTGTACAAGAAAGAGGAGACTAAGGCAATGGAACAATGCAGGCTTTTTTTTGCAGCCACAGCTTATGAATAGGAAAGTTAAGCTAAAAAGATTATTTACACAAGTCACAACACGTGTAGGTCATATCCAGCAACTGTTAGCAGAAAATATGAGATTACTATTTGACCTTGCCTCAATTACTTCTGTAGTTTTTCACTGTCCTTTTCAAAACAATTTTGTCTCAGTAAGATTACATAGTTACAAATAATCAGGAAATAAACCATCTCTTGCCTTTTTGTTCATTCTAGTTTTGTATTTAACTTTTGTACATCTTGTCGTTTTTGTCTTAGCATCAAAAGACAGTATGCACAGAGCACCACATTAGGCAAGTTCCCTCAGTATGACTCCCCAGTGAAAACAGTTATAGAGGTTCTACCTTAGCATGCAACTGGTTGAGAAAAAAAGCCCAGATAGCAATACTGCATTCATTTAAACTGGTGCTAAACTGCCCTTTTTGTATTCAATCTTTTGCAGAGTTTATGCCAAAAAGTTAAGCAGATAAAAAACATCCCTTTGCCACTGAAGACAAAGCCTTACAGACACACACAGAACCTTCACCTGATCAACAAATCAATAGATCAGAAATGTCACCAGAAAGGATCATCGGCAGGTCAGGTGTACATTCCCCATCCCAGCAATCACCACACGAGTCCTTGCTAGTCACTGGTACCTGTGGCAGCCACACAGTCTAACCCAAGGTGGGCAGGGCTCAGCAGGTACTGCAAACCCCACACAGGCTCTCCTACCTCAACCCAAAGTCACCTATGTCTGCACTGTCAAGCAGAGAAGTGCTGCAGACACACAGATATTGCAGACATATATCTCAGTAGAAAGGCAACTGCCTGGAAAATGCAGCTCCCTGGAATGCAACAGTATTTGTTTTTCCTATAGTCTCAGAAAGTAAGTGCCTCTTGGATTTTTTTCCTCTGCACTTCAGCTTATATCTATGATACTGTCTGCTAATTTCATGTATTGCCTAATCAAGAGAACACCTATATGTATATAAGATTTAATGAAAATCTGTCTTTTGGACTGTTTTGCCTAAATAGAAAGACTAGGATTCTCAAATCAGTCTGTTTGAACAGAGTACAATTTCTGAGCACGTTTCTTCATTCAGCTTTTAATTTTTCATCCTTTAAAAGGGTTAAACTACTCAACATAACCAAATGTACTTATCTTACCTACTCATGTTTTTGTTACAGGGTATAAAATTATGAAAATTAATTTTGCACTAATTAGTATCAAAGATAAACACCATAAATAAAAAATTAAAAAGAAGCCAAGATCAAAGCAAAACCATCTGGAAATTCCTGGGCCCACAGGATGACTCCATCACTCCCATGGGTGTGTGCTCTTGGCTTTAGGAAAATTTTGCTTCAGCATATTTATTACAAAATCTGCCAGCTGTGTACCTGTAATAGTGTGAATAAAGACAGGCAACCTCACCAAAGACAATATGATACGTCATGTTTTTTCCTCTGGGATACCAAAGACCTTCTTGAGCCAGTGGTTGAAGGAGGGCTGTTTCTGGATAATAGCCTAAGGATGAACTATCAGGCTAAATGAAAACATATCCTATTGCAGAGGAACACCTCTACTTGTTTTGTTTTTGTTTTTTAAACTAGCAGAGAAAAGTACAAGCATCTGACCTAGGGAAGACTTCTGTAAGATCTTATTTCTGTATCTACTTTTTTCTTTAGGGAACATCTACAGTTTTGATCAGGCTTTAGTTTAACAATATGCAGTTTCACAATATCTTTGCCCAGGTACAATTTAAAAAAGAACCCTCGCATACTCTTTGGTAATATGACCTACTCTATCCATTCCTCACATATGTTCCTTTGTCATTTGGAGTAGGTACACATCAACCCAGGTATTGAAACAGTCACTTGTCACACTGAATAACCTAAACTCCTAAATAACTCTTTTTAAAGCCAAATTTTAACACCTGAATTGATACTACAAATAAGATTTCAAGCATCTGACATATTCTGAGTGATGACTTGAGGGAAATGAGATTCTCTACAAGGGAGAAAAAAGTGAGAAGAAAACAATTTTGAAGAAGGTGTTCAAACTGGAAAAAAAATCAAAAAATAAAGTAGCTACTTTTGTTGAGACTATGTCCTGAAAATTAGAGTTGGAATTTCAGAAGATAAACCAGAGTTCACCCAAATGCAGCATCTTTCCTTAATTTAATGGACCAAGGGTACACTAATTCCAGTCATCTCATGCTGCTCTTGATTTGATTAAAAATAACGATGATGAAGATGTAAGTGTTGCTGCTTTCTGTGAATCTATTACCTCTTCACCCACACTGAAGCTGCCACCAATGGTGTTAAATGGCAGCTGGACAGAAGCCCCCAGCTACTGAATAGCCATCAGACATTCATAATTTTCAGTCACCAGCAATTCTCACCAAAATTAAATGTCTCTTTTAATATGCCCTTTCCCAAATATTATTTGATGCCAACAAATACACATCAGAGTGGTTTACAGGCTTTAGGAAGATATCATATAAATTAAATAGAGGTGGGATTATCTATTGCATTTGGAATCAGACTTCAGTCTTCTGCCTACCAGGAGGTCACACTACCTTTTCTCTGCTTCTCTTCTTTGCCTTGTTCTAGGCTTCTCTTCTCTATTTAGACCGAAAGTAGACAATACCTCAAATGGATTTGAAAAAAGCCAGAAAGCAATCTTCCTGCAGTGAGATTTCTCTCTGGTGGTACTGTTTTGAAACACTGTCAGATGTAAATAACAAACTGAAGAAAACATAATAATGGAGAAGTCAGCCCTTACACAGATCTTCCTAGCTTATTTGTACTCTTGGAAGAAAAAATTATTCTGTGTTTTTATACAAAAATAGGATGCATCTGTTCTCAAGAGCCAGGGAGGCTATCAGGAAAACATAAGTACATTAAACATATGCTCTGTTATGAAAAGAAATGAAGTGAAAAAAGGTGAACACCACCTATGTATAGGCATACATGCCTTTGAAATATGCCAAGAAATGATGTAAAGGCAGATGCAGTCCTTTTGCTCATTATAAATTGTACAGCTCAAGAAGCAATGGGGAGCGTGTCTTCCTCACAGGCTGATGTATTTTACTTTGCCCTCAGCTAGCCAGAGCACAGATTTGAACCTTTGTGGTGCTGTGCACTTTTGTAGCCTCAGGTTTCATCAAGGGTCTTTCCCTGCAACCCTGCAGTCTGATTTCCACTCACAGGTTCCGCACTTAGCCCTGTGCTGCCTTAGCAGTATGCCCTAGAGCCTGTGGGAGAGTGTCATCCTATTGTTCCCATGATGTTATTCCCATGGCCATGTATCTGCAAAACCTGACTGTATTGTTATGGCAGGTTCTGTATAGGACTTTCAGACTTGCCAAGGAGGTTTCATTTAGAGGCAACTGAGGGCAAAAGGCACCTGCAAAGTGTGAAAATCATCTAAGAGCATTGGAATTGTCATTAAGAATCCTTTTCTCCCAGTAGCAGATGAGGGAAATGGTTCTCCATAACAGTGGCTGGTGGATCCCTAGGGAGAGGTGACATTCAGGGTCCTTTCCCTGCTCCTCACAGAGTCAGGGTTTGCCACAACAAGGTGAGACTGAAATGGAAAGCAAGGGCTTTCAAGCAGAATTTCCTCAAAAATCGCATTTAACATTACTGAGTTTATCTTCAAAGCACAGGTTTTGGTAAAATATTGTTCCAGACTTAGAGATGTAAATTCAAGACACAGAAAAACAACACATGACCATCCCCTCAAAATAATCCCTTTGATTTCTGTAAGCAACTTCAGAAGCTATTGGGAGGAATTTGGGAAAGTTTAGAACCCTGAACCACCATTTGCTCACAAAAAGGAACTCACGGACTTAATTCAATCTATAAACAATTAGTGCAAGCCAAAGATTGGCTTAATTCATTGACCACTTGAAATTCTGTGTCAAAGAAGGGAAATGGTTGTTGATGATGGCATTTAAGTGCTTCAACCAGAATAGATTCTTAGCCTCATTTATACATCTATTTCTCTAACAATGGAAAAATGGCCCCAGACTTTGCCTTCCTTTGCTTTAAAAATGATGAATCCAAAACAGCTATCCTGATGAATACCACCACTGAAGACTATACCATACAGGTGTATACACAAGAGAATAAAAATTAGCTCAAGGATATCTCTTCATTCTACAATTTTACCAGTTTTATATACCTAACTTTGAGATTTTAGTATTTTTTAACATAGTCTTTGTCTGTGGAATTTTCTTTTTTTGGCCTATGTAATTATCCATGGGTATTTTCTTTATATGAACATTAATTCAAGTCTGAAGCAGAAATATGATCCTTTTGTGCAGTTAGAATGTGCAGACTTCTCAAAGTGCGGAAAGAATCAAAAAGAAACAAAAGGATTCAGATTCTTCCTAATTAGCAACGCGCTGTATTCCATTCACCTCTCTTAGCTTTTTATCAAGGGTACACTATCAAGAATGCTTTCTGTTTCCCTTTATCCTCCCTTCTTTCAACTTTGTTCTATGATAAAACTCTTCAGGAAATCATACACCCTTAACTTTTTTGTAATATGTATGTATTGCCTTTGATCAGAGCAAGGAATCTACTCTTTTTCTTATTTTCCATTTTTATTGCTAATGAAAGAAAAATCCCTAAAAGTAGTTTAAAGGTTAAATGAAAGCAGATTAAAAACATACAACAAAAAACATGTACATACAATTAGCAGTGACAACATGACAACAAAACCATAACTTCCAGCTATGCACAGGCCATTCAGGAGATTCTGTAGTACTGAGATATTTAATAGACATCACAGAAAAATTATCTACTCATATGTGTGCTAGATGGCAATTTCTCTATTCTGCTTCTGTCACAGGTACATAATTCCAAGAAATAAGAAGCATTTTAATGTTTTCTTGGTGGCAGAAAAGTGAAATCTGTACATATTGCTTGCCTTTCAAGGAAGAAATTTGGGTTTTGAATAAAAACCATCAAAGAGTCAATATTTCTCTTTCCTTCTACTGCTGCTTTTTTAAAGGCAATGTCTAATATAAAATTGCATTTTTAAAAAAATCACTGACTGGTTTTAGCTTTATGTGATTTAAAAACAATTCTTGATAGCAAGTGCTTAGTACAATATTGTTTCCTTGTATAAAAGTAATACTGATCTAAGTACTCATGCATATAAGGTTAGAAATAGGCTTACTGTAGCATTCACACAATTTGACCTCTTTACAAAAAGCAAACACCAGAGATACAAACAGCCAAATCAGAGCCGTTCCCCTCACTAAAAATAAATGCTATGGAAACACTTTCAATTTTTTATCCTTTGAAAACTTAATAAAGATGAATAGAATAGAATAGAATAGAATAGAATAGAATAGAATAGAATAGAATAGAATAGAATAGAATAGTTCAGTTGGAAAGGTCCTACACAACCATCTAGTCCCACTGCCTGACCAACCTGGGACCAAACAAAACTTCAGCCTGTTCAGATGAGAAGTGGAGCAATAGAGTGGCTTTAGTGAGCACCTGGCATGCAACCAAACACACAGTATTTCTTGGTAAAGGAAACTTCCTAGCTATAGAATCATTAAGTTGTTTAGACCAGAGAAGATCTTTAGGATCATCAAATTCAACTGTTAAACCAGCACCACTAAGTCTACCACTAAACCAGCTCCTTCAGTGCCATGTCTACACATCTTTCAAATATCTCCACAGATGCTAACTCAACCACTTCCTTGGGCAGCCTGTTCCAGTGCTTGATAAACCTCTCAGAAAGAAATGCTTCCCAATGTCCAGTCTAAGCCTTCCGTGGTGCAGCTTTGAACCATTCCAACATGCCTTGTCACTGGATACCAGAGAGAAGAGCTCAACACCTTCGTCTCCACTTCTCTGCCTTAGAAAGTCACAGAGAGGTCATTCAATCAGGTCATTCCTCAGCCCTTCTTTTCTCACAAGTCCTTAGCTGCTCCCTATAGCCCTCCCGCCCTTTCAACAGTTTTGTTGTCCACCTTTGGACACATTTGAGTACCTTGCCATCCTTTGCAAGCTCTGGTGCCCAGAACCGCACACGGTGCTCAAGGTGAGGCCACACCAACTCTGAATACATTGTGATGATCACCTCTTTCACCTGGTTGGTGGTGCTGTGTTTGACACACTCTAAGATGCAATTTGCTCTCCTGGTTACCTGGGCACAGTGCTGACTTATAATGAGCCACCTGCCAACCAGCACTTCCAGGTCCCTATCTGCAGGGCTGCTCTCCAGCTACTCCTCTCCCAATTTATACTTGTGCCTGGTATTACTCCACCTCAGGTGCAGAATTCGGCATTTGTTCTTCTTAAAACTCCATCCTATTAATCATTGCCCAATGCTCCAATGTACCTAGAGATCCCTTTGCAAAGCATCTTGCTCCTTTAGAGAGTCATCAGCACCTCCCAGATTGTTCTTAATACTCAAAATTATTAATGGGGCATTCACCTCCTCTATCCAGATCATCAATAAAAATATTGGACAAAACTAGGCCTAGACCTGAACTCTGAAGAAATGCTGCTGGTGACAAACTAAATGTGCATACTTCCTATAAATGTATTTTCACATAAGAAATTTCTAAGATGGTTACATCTGTCATCAGCACAGCACCACCCAAAAAGGCTTGCATTTTTAATATTTTCACTACACTGTTTCATTTCTTGCTATAAGCATAATGATATGTTAATTATTACTGTTGTATAGTAAAAGCATTCTCTTTTTTCCATAGGTTGAAAAATAATCTCCTGATCTTTTGAAGTTTGCAATATATTCTGCTCAAATCTTCACAGAAGTGAACTGCAAGAAGTTAAGATTTACTCACCTACACTGCCCCAGCACCTTTAAGTGAAAAACTGTACTATTTCTTTCAGGACCAAAACTAACATTGTATCATATATACAACACAGAAAAAAATGAGAAGACTGAGACAGAAAGGGAGGTGGCTTTCAGACAGCTCTAACATTCGCCTCTTGCAAAATCTGTATTCACAAGCAATGCTGCATATGCTTGAATGGATCTACTCGACTGACTCACACCAAGGATTATTTGTACCTTCAGGCACCAATACCGGCAATCTAATGCACTTTTTTGTTTATTTATTTTTTCTGCTTGGGAAAAACTGCAGGGGTGAAAACTACTCATCAGCTATTTAGTGGGAGCTACTACAAAGGCAGACAAAGCAAGGCCCTTCAGACAGAACATTATAAAGCTTTTTGCTGTGTTTTCTCCAGCCTGTATCATTGGTTTGTTAGGTCAATTTGGAAATTTCTTCCTCAGTTATCTTTTCACCTCACATTCACATCTTTAATTACATTCTTTCTCTGCCCTGCCCTCCTTTTCTTAATATAATCATGATCTTTAATCAATCCTTTCCTCACTACTGCTTCCTCACTCCTTCAGAAACAAAGTACAAAAAAGATTGTGAAATTAACCTTTCAGAAACAGAGATCTTAATGAAGATCTTGGGCTGCTTTCTGGATTGTTCTTACTCAGTTCCTAGTACAAAAACTACCATACATTTTTTCCTCAGTGTTTAGGTATTGGAAGCAAAAACATGCATGAAAAAATAAAGTGAATTGAACCATTATAATGCCAGAGAATGGTTTATAAGATGCTAAACCTTTATTTTGTATTGGGAAGACACTTGGTCTCAGGTGTCACTGAGAAATCACGTAAATTTTTAGTATCAACTATTTTACACATGCAATGTTTTTCCACAGAAACATGGAATTTTTAGTGCATTGCTCACTCTGCTGGAACAGAATGGTTGCTGTTGTTAAGAAAGATTGTTTGCTTGCTTTACCTGAGCTAGTAGAAGCAGGAGACTTGCTGCGCCGGGATGGGCCTGGGCTCTTGGTGGTGCTCCTGCGTGAACTCGAAGCTATTTTGGTATAGGAAGTAGATTTCACCACACGACATTCTAGAAGACAAAGAAACTGCATAAGCTAGCAATTAAGAAAGCCAGCAAGATCCTGTAACAGAAAGAGCACCAAGAAGTGAAAACATTTAAGCCCACGCTTGTTTTCATTCACCTTGAGGAGTTTTATGAGAAAGTATAAAATCTGTATAAATGGCTCCATTAAAATCCAAGTACAGTATGTACCATATCCCAGACAAAGAACTGCTGCAGTAATCCAGACTTTTAAATACCATGGTTACTGCTGGTACTTAGGACAGCTTAATTTAACAGTGCTGAGACTAAGCATAACATTTCTTTGCTTTAGAAGATTTCAGTACAAGTAACATAGCAATTTTTTGTGAACAGTCCAGATGCACTGTAAGCATTTTTGTCAACCTCTAGAAAAACCGGAAGTCCTCTTTTCTGGATCAAAATGTTATCATTGCACAAGATGACGCAAGTGTCTTCCACTGATGAAAGGTTTGAAGAAAATAAAGCAGGTTTGTTGCTCCTGCTTAATCCTCTGATGAGCAATAGCCCACATTGTGCAGCACACACAATTCATCACAGGTGAGGGAAACGGCACTACTCGCTCGTAAGAGACATCAGCAAAATCAATGAAGAGGCGAAATTACCCTCCCACTTGAGAACACTACAAGATGTTCAGGTTAGGGTTTATGTTCACCCACACAGATCCGTAGGCATCCTTGTATTACGCCTGCAAAATGGTTCTTGGCCTGGGGATGAAAGAATTTATTGTGCATAGCACTGATGTCTTGCACTCGTAATGGATACTAGATTAATCACCAGACATATTACACAGCTGGGGAAAAAAAGATCCAATTCTTAGTCAGTTTACAATTAAAACTCTGCAGCAATGTTTACACTGTCTTCACCTGACAATGTTAGTACACTTCACTTGTTTAAAAATACATCACTAAACATTTAGTTCTGCACCAGACCTGTTTCCTATTTTATTCCCATGGTTAAGGTTCCTCAACAGAGGTTAAGAGAAATAAACAAGAGTTTTTTCTTCCTAGTCAGAAAATACCGTGTACAAGCCTGCACATTATTTAGTCTTCACAGATCAGTGGAGCCTGTAACATAGTTTAGACAGATTAGAGAACAAAGGAAGAAAATTGAGCATAACTAATTAACTTAAACGTATACACTCGAGAATGATGTCATGAAATTTATTTCTCTTGGCTGCCCTAACTGTTCATCTTTCATCAAGCTGTTCAAGGAAATAGAAGCAAGAATTGATGTGTCACTGAGCAAAACATCCACCACAGCTGAGAGCTGAGAGGACCAGAGAAATGCCTTGGCCCCCCAGAGAAGTTTTTATTCCCAAACTCTCCTATTATTCCTAATTCTCATTATCTCTAATGCCCAATAGTAGCTAATTTCTTTCTGTTGACATTTTTTGATTCACTGATGACCTCTCTTGTTTTATACTGAACACTCAGTGGAAATGGAGAAAAACATTTACTCTACGAGGAAATTATCTTCTGAAAACAGGAGGAATCAGACAAAAGCTTTCTGTTAGGTGCCACTGGGTAACTACAGCAGGAATCTTACACTGATTTATTGGCATAAACAGCTGCTCTAGAAACTCTATACAATGCAAATGTAAATAAGTTCTTTATCTTCCTGTAAACAAAGATGTAAAATTTTCAAACACCTAATAGCCTGTTAAAACTATGAGGTAATCCTCATGTGGGCCTCATTCACAGGAAACAGTCAGGAAGGGGAACTGCGTAATCCAATGGTCAACAAACAGCAAGACTGAAGCAGAACAATCCAACCAAGCTTAACCCACTGAAATATATAATTTACTTAGTTGAAAAATTTAAGAGTCCAAGAAAACAGCTACTTTATGCAATATGTAAAAAGCTTTCCTATTTCCAGTATGTAAAGAAAACAATTACCTACATCCCTCTCCTGTAATTCATGCTAAAGCTTAACTCTTATTTTATTACAAGCATTAATACTCATTCAGGTTCTCTCAATACCTGAAAAACACCCAGAGTCTTAACTATGTTATCACAGAGGCATTACCACCATATGTAATTGGGTCAGCCTTTGCCAGCGATGGGGGAAGCTGCTGGCAACTTCTCGCAGAAACCACCCCTGTAGCCCCTCCCACCTCCAAAATGTGGCTATGCAGAGTTCATCGGCAAATCATCCTGAGGGGCTACACACAGACCCTGACCTGTGAGTAACCCCACACAAATGGCATATTGCCCTAAGAGGAAGTCACCTCTCGCAGCTAAATGATTTCTCTCCACAGGACAGAAACACAAATGATCATATGATAATCCAAGAAATGCACAAACATCACAGGGTCATAGCATAATCCAGTTTAGACATGAGAAATTCCTAGTCCAGTTTCCTGCTCAAAGCTTGAAGTAGCTTTTCATTCACAGTCCTGGAGGACTTGGGGGACACTTCAACCCACTTGGGGCATACACAGTGCAGTAGGATCTTGGAGAACATCGGCAACAACTTCCTGTTCCAAGTGACAGAAAAAACAGTAAGAAGAGATGCTCTGCTCACACTTAGAACAAAAGGAAGACTCGGACTGTGAAGGCAGAAGGCAGCCTTGGCTGCAGTGACCATCATAGGAGAGTTCAGTATTGTGAAGGGATTGAGGAAGAGAAAAATGTAAGATCACAGTTCTGGATTTCAGATAAGGAGACTGGGGACTCTTCATATGTCTGCTTGGAGGAGTCCCATTGAATAAAGCCCTGGAGAGAAGAGGGACCTGAGGAAACAGTAATATTAAAGGATCACCTCCAAGTTCCACAACAGTCCATCTCAACATGCAGGAAAATGTTCAAAGATGACAAGGAGATCTGCATGGATGAACATTCTGCTGCTGACCAAATTAAAAACATTAAAAGGAAGCATAAAAAAGGTGGAAGCAGGGACAAAGAACTCAGGAGGTTACACCTGGGAGGTATATAGTCTAAGTCCAAGCACGCAGACACAGTTAGGAAAGCCAAAGTCCAATTGGAATTGAATCTGATGAGAGACATCAAGAGTAATAAAAAGTGCTTCTTTACATACAAAGGGAACAAAAGGAAGACTACAGAGAATGCACACCCATGAAATAGGGCCCCAACGCATGAGATAGGGCCCCAGTGTGGAAAAGGCTAAAGTACAGAATTGCCTCAGTCTTCATTATCAAGACAAACCTTCAGGAATCCCCGGTCCCAGAAGCAGAGTGAAAGCCTGGAGAGAGGAACACCTACCCTGGGTGGAAGATGATCAAATTAGAGAATACTTAAGTAAAAGTGGCACATGTAGGCCCATGGAACCTGACAGGATGCACCCATCAGGTGCTGATGGAGTTGTAACTGTGAAGTCAGTCAATAGTCTTGGAATGACAGTGATGATGGAAGAGCCATTTGAAGACCCAGCAAATCTCACTCCTAGCTTAAAGAATACCCAGGGAACTACAGACAAGTAAGCCTCACATCAGCCTGGGAATAGACAGATAAATGAATCATGAAAATAATTTCAAGGCACATTTAGGACAAGAAAATCATCAAAACCAATCATCATGGATTCACCAACAGGAAGCCACGCTCAACTAATTTGGCACCTCTGTGATGAAATGACCAGCTTGGCAGATGCAGGGATGGTAGTGGATATTGTCTACCAGGACTTCAGTGAGGTTGCCATCTCTGAGATTTTTCTTTATTGAAACTTTAATTTCAATTTGTATCAATCACCACTCATCCTCTTAACAAGGATCACTGTGAGGAGCCTGACTCTACCACTTTGATGGAGCAGAGATGCTGCCCCATGGACACTGAAGGCTACTGTCAGGTACCCCTAAAGCAATTTCCTTTTTCAGGCTGAAAAAGCCCACCTCCATCAGCCTCTCTTCACACAGTAAGTGCTCCAGCTACCCCTCATCACAATGATCCTCCTCTACTTGCCTCCCATTTAATGATACCTCCCTTGAACTGGGGGGGCTTTAAACAGGACACAACATTCCAGATGTGGCCTTACATGTGCTAAGCAGAGTTGGTTCCTTGTCTCTGCTGAGTCCTATTTAAGAGAAAATATTCTCTTTTCTTTTCCCCTCTTTTTTTTTTTTTTATTTTTTTTTTTGTATAAACCCTTTTGAGCTCAATTATCAACTTCTTTGGCACAATTTTCTTGTTTCTCTCAAAAATAATTCACAGGCTGTGAAATTTTAAAATGTCACAGTTCAAATTGAGCATGCATTCTCTTTAAGGTAAACTTATCAAGTGCCACGTTTCCTATGGGTTTGCAAGTTTATACTTAAAGGACATGAGCTATGGTATGGCCTGTGGAGAGCCATGTAGGAAAGCCTTCAGTGCTGCACACATCAGGATGAAGCAATTCAGGGCAAGACTATTTCCAGAGTCTAAAAGGATTTCCAATCATGGGCAGAATGTAACCAGGCTACTTGTTGTAAATAGGTCTCAGCTCCCAGGAACAGTTTATGCATGCAATTCTGTTGTCACATTTAGTTTGTAAAGTAAAATTTTACTGCAGGCAAAGATCCCACTCAGTAACCACACAACCACTGCTTGTTTCTCTATGACATTACCATAATTTGCCTTTTGCTGTAGGAGAGCTCCTACATATAGAGAAAACATAACAAAAATGCATGTTTTATTGAAAATGTGTTTTCTGCACAGAATCTAAATGGGTGAGCAAATAAATACATACCTTCTCCTCATTAACAGCATTTGGATTACTACACAACAGGTCCTTTTCAAGCTTTGAAACAGAAAAGCATTTTCCCCCCAATCTTCTTTTGATGCCAAAACTGTATCAGAAATAGATCTGAACTCCTGACAGAAAACAGTTATACTGCCTTTCTCACTCATGTAGGCATGGCATTCCCAGCCAAGAAGAAACATCAAGTGTTTCTATATTATGTTCAATAAAGAAAGAAATGCTTCATGAAACCCCAGTCTTTCCTCTCACCATTGACTGACTGAGATTAAAGGAACAAAATGATGACACCCATGGTAATGCAAGACAAAGGAAGGTCAACTTTACAGTTTGAACTTAACAGACTTTATTGTTTTCCAACTCAAAATAAGATATAAATAAGAATGTTTTTCCAGTGAAAACATCTTGCAATAAGATGTTCTATTGTATAACTACATACAAAGCTACGAAGTGGGAGAGAGAAGTCCAGACTAAGAGTAGCAAGGCTAAAAATGTAACACTGCAGTCCCTTTATAGTATGGAATATTACCACAGAGTTCTGAGGCCTTTATTGGACATTAACAATAGGGCTGATGGAAAAAAAAGAGAAAATACCCCAAGGCTACAATCTGACATTATTAAAACTGTAGGGACAAGATGAGGAAAACAGAGTTACTGAGATGGTAGAGTGGTGTCAAGGAGCAGTAGGAACTGTCAGAACCAGGAGGGAAGTCCAACATACATACTTGTGAGCTCTTGACTCTTCCTGTTGCCAAATGGAGAAAATGAGGTAAGCATGAGGTAAATAAAGGATGCTAACATGCAGGATCACAATGCCTGCTGTCTCCAGCCCCATGATGTTTCATTTCCAAAATATTACATTAGCTTCTACGCTCATTAGATTTTACAATGGCAAAAAAGCAGCAGAGAGAAACTAATCTGCAATAAATGTGTCATAAAATGAAAAAGTTTAATGTGCTTCTAGAGAAGACTGCGAAAAGTTATTTAAATTACCAGGAGATCAAAAAGGCTTACTTGTCAGCAACTCAGAAGTTGACTGTATGGTCTTCATGAGTTCTTTCTGGGCAAAAATATCACTCTCTGCTGTGTTTTCTTTTCTTTGAGGTCTATGCATAGGGAATAGATGTTACATTTTCAGTATCCCTGCCAATCTGTTTCTCTAAGACGAGAACATTCAACTTGGTTTCAGCAACAGCTGTATCCTGCAGATAAGCAAGGGGGGAGGATCAAGGATGTCTGTGGTTGTTGGTAAGCCACTTTACTGTAAGCCTCAGGCTCGTGCCTTTTACCACTGCTTAAAGACATTAGCATCACTAGCAATGTCCTCAGGCCAATCAGTGGATCATTACCCCAAATGCAGTACCAATTTTAGTTTTTAATGTTAGGGGTAATTTTCTCCATGCTGCTAATTCCTAATGCAGCTAATAAGATTTTACTTTTCAGCTACATTCATTCCTCCAATTAATGCCGGTAATCTTCTGTTTGCAGAACTAAGTTTCACTCTCTTCAGCAAGAGAAACAGTAGCCTCCTGTCTAGTGGCATTGATACACACTGCAATTCACTCCACCCAACTGATCAATCACTGGCAGCTACAACTTGCAATTACAACATGTTCAAAAGGGTAACTATCATGCAGTTTCCAAAAATGAAAGGGATAGAGAGAGTTTCGTAGAGTTTTAAGTAATTTCAAAGCTTCTACCGTCATGGTTGTGTCTACTCTAATTTTTTCCTGCATGCCTTCCTGTTCCTGAACATATTGCAGATGCGAGTGGACACTGATGTATGCATGGAATGCAAAATCCTGAAGTTTTATCCCATGCACAAAGCTCTATGGCAGTGTAAATGCATCAGGTTTTGAGACATTATATCTTCTGATTTGATTTCTTACCAGTAATTGGTCTTCCACGCATGATAAAGATTAGGAATTCTATTGTACTGTGTGCCAAATACTTGTGGAAGTAATTACTTAAATCTCCTTTTTTTTTCTGCAAAGAAATATACTTTGATTGGGGTATAAAATACAGAAACAGTTAGATTTTCTTTCATGTGAAAAATCATTCTCCAATTCTGAAACTGGGGTAAGTATATACAATAAAATACAAACTTTCTATGCCTTATTACACATCAATAAAACAGAGAATCTTGAAAGGTCTTAGGAACAAAAATCACCAAAGCTAAAAATGCTTTCAGATGTACGTACTACTCAAAAAATACCTTCTAAGATAAAATAAGGAATCTATTTGTGAATTCACATATTATCACTAATATCTCATTCTGATCTAATGTATATTCGGATTCTGAATTCAAATGTTTCGAAGCTCATAGAAGTCTAAATATTTACCAGAAGAGGTAAAAGGATTTTATGTATAAATCTAAATGATACTAACATGTATTTACCACTTTTTATTCAAACATGCTCCTGACTTAAGGACACTCTTGGGAGGATAGAACTCATCTAATGCTAGATAGCTAAAAATATGATGAAGTGTGAACTATTCACCCCATAGTCTTTCTACAAACAATGGAACACGTTCATTTTTGTGACCTAGCTTAGGAACCCATAAACTAGAAAAGATTACAGTAATTTCACGTTTATAAGCCGCACCATTTTGACTAAAATTTTGGTCCAAACCGGAGGTGCGGCTTATAATCAGGGGCAGCTTATATATGGACAAAGAACAAAAAGTTGCTGTTTTAGTTTGGAGGACAGGTGTCTGCTGAGAAAGGCAGGAGCTTCTCTTTGA
>PYHW01010333.1:94967-115562 GCA_013186435.1 Turdus rufiventris
AGTCACACAGTGGGACTCAATGGCCATTAGCAGAAAATGACTCGCTGGAGGAAGGATGGGTTGTGAAAAGATAAAGAACAATGCCCCCCCCTGGTTTCAATGGATGGCCCATTAGCAGAATATCTGCCTTGGAGATAAGAATCACTGCCCCCCACCCTCAACAGATGGTGATAGAATAGATAACTTTTATCACACTCTGTATTGTAACATGCGCCTTATAATCGTGAAATTACTGTAATCTTATTCATAAATTATCAGATACAAATTATAGATTTTGAGTTTTGGTGAAAATACCCTAATTAGAAGCAGTATCTTTGGACTGGCTGTAGGCTTTTTTACTTAATACAAACATTAACACAAGATTCTGCTGTATTTTGTAACTTTACTCTGTATGAGTAGATTTTATCTCCCCATCTTCTCCAAGTCCTAACCTTTTTTTTCAGATTGATCCCATACAAACCTCCACATTAATATCTTCTCTACAAAAACAACATGATGTTAAATCTTGCTTTACATCAGAAAAGAAATCTGCTGTCATGAAAGATTCCTGCTCACAGCAGTGGCAAAAAGGATTGAAAAAACATTTTGCATCACCTCAACAGCTTTTCTGACAAGGCACAATATCTAATTATTTTTGAGCTCTGCATTTGTAGGCAGACAAAACTGGAAGACTTCTTCAAAATCTGCTTGTCTAAGTGAATCTGAAATATTTCTGACTGAATTGATGTGAATGATCTTGCACAGGTAACATATTAATTTCTGAAATGAAAATTGGACTATCAAAAACTATTTTAAGGTACCTGAAATAAGAGTTGAAATAAGAATTTTGTCATTAGCTAAACACACTCCTAGCACATGTTCTCTTTGGCACGTCTTATGTATCTTGCCACATACTCCATTCCACTCCCAGAGATTTTAATTATCACTGTTTGCTCAATATACTTCAGCCAAGACATTCCAATGCTGATACAAATGTTCATTCGTTTGCCTTGTTTTCAGCAAACACCCTTTCCCTACACCTCTGCAGATTTACCATGCTAGCTGCAGTGACCAAAATATCACAAAGCTACTTTTAACTGGAAATGTTTAAGATGGCACAACTGATTACAACTACAACCACCTGTACAATTCTTATTTATGGCTTCAGTATTATTTTTTATCGAACAAAGGAATGTGACACGACTTTATTTAGGGCTTTCTTTTTCTTTCTATGACAAAAGCTTCTTTACTGGGCATATATTATATCAACAGATATCTCTCAAAAAACACTGCTGAAGCCACAGGAAAAATTCCTGAAGTGCCTTACTTTATCTGCATTGTTTGGATGGCATTTTTCTTGGCAGTGTATTACTCATTCAGTTGGAGATGAAATGAGAGAATGGTACAAATTAATTCATTCTTAACTATACTGTTCATCAAAGTAAATGGCTTGTTTTCCTGTTCAGCACAAAGAGGTAGCATTTGTCCTATTATCTATTACAAATAATTTTGTTCTTCACTTTGAGAATAGGCAGACCTCCTATCCAATCCGTATGATAAATATTAACATCATCCTAAGCACCAAGTACAGGCATTCTATCATATATTTCTTCAATTATGGTCTAAGAGAAGTGTCAGTGTTGCAGTCCAACAAATTCTGGGTTTCTGGTATTACTACTTGCCAGCCGAAGAGTACAACTTGTTTTCAATTGTTTACTATTTCAAATTACTCTTTTGGAAGTTTACAAGCTCAAGCCATTTCCACAGTTACAAACATAAACACTCATTTGCAGAATGTTGTCTTCACATGGAAAGTATCAGGTAAAGGTATTACTGAGAAACATCCATTCAAACCAGTTAACTTTTAATACACTTTAGCAAGCTCTCCAGAAATTACAGATTTTTCTGTGACTGATTTGTGGTAAGCAGCAAAACGTATTTAAATTGCCCTTCTTACTTCTGCTTTGACTTTTTTTCAATTAAATCTGCCTACTTATTAGTATAACACCTTTATTGTGAAGTATTAAGTTTTTAAAGCTGTTTTTTTTTCTTCAAATAAATGAATTAGACTATATTGGGATAAAGATTATAGTCATAAGAGTTAAACACAAATCAAATTCCCATGGTTTACACAGCTAATTAGTTAGATTAGCAAGGAGTCTTGCACAAAACAAGGTCTATACAAATATAAAATATACAATAAAAACAGATTAATATGACAAGCCAACTGTTGGGGGGAGTTTTGTTATTTAAATGATCATTAAAAATACTAACTGCAATCAGGCAGACAATATAACTTTAATAACAGTGAGACTAGAAGACAAGACACACGAAGAAAGAACAAGTTAGAGAGGGTTTTCAGATAACATTTTCAAAGTAGTAAGATGTGAAGAACATTTAGAGACACATCTAGGATGAACTCTGAGCCACCAGACACTCTTTTATGAGGATTTTGAAGGACAAGTAAAGATCTAAAAGTCACAGCAAATGCCTATCTTTAAAACTGGGATGCAACAGAAAACTGGGACTTGCAGAAAATCAACCCTTATTTCAGATTATTGAGAAAAGCTTTCCAAAGGAAGAGTATAAAGAAGACAGAGTCAAGCTCCTTTCCTTTTGGCTGTGGCAAGACAATAAGCAATGGGCACAAGCTGAAACACAGGAGATTCCCTCTGAACAGCAGAAAACATATTTTCACTTTGAAGGGACCAAGCACAGTCACGGGTTTCCTAGAGAGATGGTGGAATCTCCAGCCTTGGGCAGATTCAAAAGCCATCTAGACATGACCCTGGGCACCCAGCACCAGATGACCTTTAGAAGTCGCTTTCAAGCTCAATCCTTCATTGTTTCCATGACAACACAAAGCAATAAAGGAAACCAAATATTTGAAGCTTCAAAAACATTAAAATTACATACAATAGTCAAAATAGTTTTGACAAGAATAAACAGTGTCTATGTAGTCTTCCTATAAAGGATAACAGGAAAGGCAGTAGAAATTACAAGTGTTTTCTGCTCAACTTTGAAACTCAATCTGTGATTCAAGAAAACACCATCTCTAGAAATTGCTTTTAAAATGGGCTTCAGAAAAGCTAACCAGGGTAGCTCACTGTCAAACTAGGAGACAATGAGCAGAGAAACTTGCCAGAGTTTTGTTTCTGATCCTGATCTAGTCGATATTTATTTGCAATATTTATTTATTAGTCTTAATATGCAATTAATGAAATTATTTAAATGTGTTTTAAATCTGTAGATGACACTGCCATAGGTAAAGCTGTAGGCATTGTCGAACAGTATAAATCTGAAAACTGCAAAGTCATCAGAAAAAATAGATAAAATTCAACAAGTCCAAGGTACTAAACCATAAAATAATAAGCAACAGAATAAGGTTTGAAGCCATCCCAAGAGTCAGTTGCTTAAATGCAAAACAGCAATTCTACAAAGAGGGACATAAGTTTTTCAGTGGGTCACAGGTTGAATTTGAATTAAACTACTGCAGTAAATGGAATCATCACCCAGCTGAAGGCATCACTTCTGTGGAGGGCATCTGACTTAATTCCCAGGGCTACTGTGGTGTTAGCTACACTTATGTGTTTCCCATTTATAAACGTGAGGATTGCACCTTCAGAGGATTAAGAGAATGCTAAGGAATATTACAACATAAGGAAATATGACTAATGAAGGAGGGCTAATATAAATGGGATCTTTCTTTTCAGGAAAGAAGTGATGAGACAAAACAGCAGCCTTCAATACTTAATAGACTGCCAAAATGAAGAAAAACAAAATTCCTATTATTAGTTTCATTACAAATACAACAAAGCAGAGTGATCTTAAGTTTCCAAAAGGTAGATTAATTCAGACATGAGAAAACCTGTTTTCAACTGGAAGGATAAGGAAGTACTGGAACAGATCATGTGGAAGACTTGTTAAATTTCCCTCACTACAACTGCACACACACATGTTAGCCAGAAACTAACAGAGTCAATTTAGGTAGGGCAGGTCCTCTCATGGGACCTCTCAGACCCCTTCCATGATTCTTTAGATTAAGCCTTCCCAGTATGACTCATAAAAGGTACTCCAAAGTTTGTCACTGTCAGCACTTCTGCCTGAACTTAGCTGAAAGATAAGTAAAAGGAGGAGATGCACTCTAATGTAAAACAGAGTGAAAATCAAAGAACAATTTAGCGAAGGAAAAGTGATTGCTTAATGGGTGAATTAAAATCATTATCATTTCCTGAGTGGGGAGACTATTGAGATATAAATCTTTTATTTGTCTTCAAAAGACAGAATGATTAACTTTTAGAATTCTTCTCGGTAGGACATTAGCAGAACTGCTATCTCCAAAAAACAGAGCTTCTCCTTCACAGACAATTCAGACCCTGGCTGGCTAATATTGTCTCATACCATTAAGATATATGTACATTTCCTCCACATCAACTAGATGACAAAACTTCATACTGAAAGAAGATATTTCTTACTGGCTTCATGGATTAGATGTTTTAGTACTTTCATTGGACAGACTGATTTTGTGTAATGCTGGGGTTGTTTAGAAAGCATGATGTCTCTACATTTTCCATAACTCAATCTGCTCTCGAAATGTATCTTTCCTTCTTAAGCTCACAGGCATGTCTAGATGAAAAAACCTGGATGAAAACAGAAAAGCTCACATACATTTCATGAAGTTCAAGAAAAGCTGTCATGGAAAAAAGAAAAAAAAAAAAAAAAGAGAATTATAGCCAACCAATCAAAACCACATTAGCCTACATCACCTTCTGAAGCACTCCAGACTGTAACCATGTGAAGCAAGGATCAGAGGTTAATATGCAGCCAGTGCCTAAATGATAATCAACAAGCAGTGTATAGGCAGGGGGAACAGGAGGAGTGCTAACTATGGATCAGAAGACTATATTTATATACATTCCTGAGGTTATTGTTGAAAGCAATGCTTTACACTCTACCTAAAAAGTTGTAGTTTTTATTTATGATAGTGTCTAGCATTTCAGTGGGTCATTGTTTTTAGAACTACTTTTTGTAACCTTATTTCAATACCAAGTTACACAAACTTAGCTAATATTAGACAAATCCAGTTTGAGTTGATTTTCTTCCATGAAATTAAAGCTATTACTATGATTGATAAAGTTTGCTAACCCTAAAAATGCAGTAGATATTTTGTATGGGTGCTTCATTTTTTAAATTCTTTGACCCATGTAATTTTTTGGTCTGCACAGTGGTTGGTGACCAAGAAATTTCTCTATCTTCACCATTAATTTGAAAGAAATTTGAATGTGGATTCCTATCAACTTCCAATTTTTTAAACTAAGTTGATATCCTACTAAGTGTCTGAAGAGGGCTGTCAGGTGGGTTGACAAAATATTGGGCTGCTTTTGAAGTTGTGTAGCAAGTATGAAAGCTTAACAAATAACTAATTTAACAAGTTCTGCCATGATATTCTTTGTGAATCCCTTGCAATTTTCTCAGATATGTTTTTTATTTAAAGTCTTATTTCTTTAAAACATCCATTTAAAATTTTGAGACTATCACATATTTAAGAGTATTCCTAGTCTTGGAAAGGATGCAACACTCTGTTTCTGAACAGATAAGGAACAACTATCACTAAAGACCTTATGCTAACTTATCTACAAATAATCTCAAAAAGCTACTTAATTTCCTTTGAAAAGTTATTAAAACTTAGGTTTTTATATAGGAATATATATTTTGAAAAAAACCCAAATACAGAAAATTCCTAACACAGCTGAACCCAAAAGTTGACTTATAAAATGGGTTTATTCACAGGACCTACTCGTACCTTCCTCTTGATGTTCTAAGAGAGAATGTGACTTCTTATCATCTACTTAAGCATACAGATAACAATATTTTTCAAAGTCACAAAATACTGATATAGACAACAATGCCAATGATAAAATGCAGTCCCTAGAATTCCTAACTTCCATTCTTCCAGTACCTGAAACACAAGAATCTCTTCAAGAACATCATAAATTCACTTTGTAGCCAAAATGTAGAAATACTGAAGACAACATATCCTTGCCTTAACTTTCCAATTTGCTTCTAACCTCCCTATGGTTTTGTGTGTCAGTCCCAGCCTCCCATATGTCTGTTCCTCCCACAAAAAAGCCTCTACACTTTCTCTGACACTAATGCCTATGAATAGAAAGCTCTCTCCGAGGCAACCTGAACAAGGCAGCTTCCCTCTCTGTATGATCCTCTGATGATTTTATAATTTAACTGTTGCAACTGAGATGATGTAACACAATGCAAAACAAACAGATGGGCAGGAGATATAAAGTGTGGCAAGGCCTGAACTGGAAAACATCACTGCCAGAAATGTTGTTGGGCTCACAGCTGCTGACATTGCTCCTGGGATGTGTGCACACTGAGGATTTGCTGGCAGCTGCGCTGCTGGCTGAGATTTGTGACATGTGGTTGTACTTAGGTGCCACAAGCTGGGCTTTGTTTGCTTACTCCACATTAACATGTGCCTGCATGCAAACCTGTGGAGATAAAAGGTAATTCTGGATGCCAAAACTCTGTTGTGTAGATCAGGCATGTTTTCCTGTGCTGAAAGAATGTGATGAACAAATGGGGATTTTTTGATGAGGCACGTTTACTCTGCGAATGCAGTATAAAGATCTGGAAGTATGCTAGAATTAACTTGAGTAACAGCACCAACCTAGCTTTGGGCTAGGAGCTCAGATGGGTAAATTAGCATTTCCTAACTTCTGTGCTCCTGCAACAGGCTGCTCAACTGTGTGAGAGCATTTGGGCATCTCTAGTATTAGCAGAAATTCTGTGAAGGTATGGAAAAAAATAATCAGCCCCTGGAAAATTTCTCTCCTAATTATTGTTACTCCATGCTATCTTTATGTGACAGAAGGCGCAGTTCATCAAACATATAAAAGCAGAGGACTAGAGACATCGCTTTGAGGGAAAGAAAATTAAAAATGAAGAAACATTGAGAAAAGGATACAAGTATTATAAACCAGTGCAAATTCAGTGATAAAACACCAGAGAACATAGTAAATCAAACCCTCAAGTATTCTGATTGTTCAGTCTCAACTCATCACTCTGTAAACCGTGACCAGGCAATGGCATTTCCACTGCAGTTATGGACTAAAGCCAGGAGCAAGAAACACTTGATGGACTGAGCTATACAAATTAAGTGATCAACGGAAAAGATGAAGAAGGCCAATAGGATTCCAGTTGCCTGAACTGTTTTGAATAAGCAGCATCTTTTAAAGTTACCAGCCTCATGTGAAAATTTCCTTACTGTTCGAAGAGGAGCTGCTTCCCCTAATACATCTGATGAAACCAGGTATCTGCATTCTCAAAACATACAAACTAAATAATCTGTGCACCTCTCACAGGTGAGAGGAATACGGTGCAAACAGTAGAGCTTGAAATTAAGTATTGTAAATCTGAGATATTTATAGATACAAAAGTAATAGATATGGATACAGAAGTAAAGTTTCAGATGGGTCAAAAGCAATTATGGGGACAGAAAGCACTTTCAGAAGAGCATGAATACTGAATTCATACCTTATTCCCAGCAGAATAGGATCTGTAGAATCTAGAATAGCTGGATTAACATCTGGGCTGCTTTGAAACAGAAAGCGCAAACAAGTATTTTTATTTTGTTCGTTATTTCTTCCATTCCTTCACCAAAATGAGGGTTTTTTTTCTAGGGTAAATATTTTAAAAAAACTATTTTTAAAAGACTTTAAAAACAGAAGCAGGTAATAGAGATACTTGGCATCTATTCCAAAAACCTCTTTATTTTAACAAGCATGTAAATTACTTACTGATAAATAACAAGATAATATAGTTGAACTACGTAATTGTTATCTGCAAAGTTGGCCCACTTTCATTTACTATTCAGATGTCATAAGGCATGAAAGGAATAGATTGATGAGGCAGGAGGATATCATGATCCATATATTTTTTATTGAGGCAAAAGATTTTTTTCGGACTATTGATGCAAGGATGATGGAAAAATTTACACAAATGCTCCCAAAACCAGTCAGAGGCAGAAGACATCATCAGCCACAGTTCCTACTCATAGGCACCTCATCAATGATTTAATATGACAGAGGGGACTGCAGCTTCATTATCTGGTGATATTTTATTTATTCATATTTAATTAATGCATATCATAATAATTCAGAATTTGACTGCATTGCAGAAGACGAGTGAAGGAATGAAGCTGTTCTACAGCCTGTACTAACACATCTGCTTCACAGACCTACAGGGATTCACTCAGCCACAATATATAACACAAGTGAAAAAGCACTTATATTCTACAAATGAGTTACAAATTCTCCATATTAAAACTGGGTGAAATAAACAAAGATGTCTTCAAAATTCATGTAGTGGACATGCAGAAATCTATTTATCTTCATTATAGGCTGAAAGTGTTTGGGTAAAAGTCTCCAATTTAGGTGAACCATGAGGAGAAAAAAAAATGATGGCAGAAGAAGAAGAAAAAAAGTAACATGACAAATTAGCAGAACCAAACCTCTCCCCCAGTGGGAGGGAGAGGTGAAGGCCAAAGGGTAGATTAATCTTGCTATATCATATGGTCTTGATCTTAAAACTTTCTCTGCGTGTTTAGCAGAAATCACATGCACAATGGGGAGACTTTGAAAAGATCAGGAGCCAGAGCAGATTAAGATGAAATGGGGCCAGATCCAAAAAGCTGTCAACCTCCCACCCTTTCCTGCAGACTCCCATGTGGGCAGGAGATTGTTTTGTGGCTCCACAGTGCTGGTCTGTGCTGAGCTCGTTGATGAGTGCTCCTTCTCCCTGTGCCTCTCACAGAGAAGGACTTTTGACTTCTCTTTTCACAGCAGTATGAGCCACAGCTGTGGACACAGGTCTTACTAAGCCCTCGTACTTTGCAGCCTCAAGTTAATGTGCAGAACTGACTGATCCAACCTCACCAAAAAAACTGGATCCATGCCTAGCCAAAATAGAAACAGTATATTTAAAAAGCAAAAGGAATGAGAAAATTCATTATGTCTGTTTTTAAACAGAAATTTAAAAAGAGAAAAGGGGCTCAAGCAGATGACCAGGTTACTGCATCTTACCCAGTTGCTGAGTGTCAGCTGAGTCAGAGCCATTATCTGCACATATGCATAGTAAAAGTGACTTAATGCAATATGGCTTAGCTGAGCCTACAATAGAAGATTTAATTATGTGTACATGCACAATTTATACATCTGAGCTGCTGTGTGATTGCTTTTCAAGCTACTGAAATTGCTTGTGTACGCAAACCTTAAAGTCAAGCAAGCAAATAATTTAGACTTTAAAAAAGGAATTTAAAGGGTTATAACATAATATATTTATTTAATCACATGATGACAAAAAATGAAGAACCTCTAAAAAGTATAAACACTCTTTTAACTATTTTAACTATGGTTCCGAAAACTCAAATGTATCAGTATGGAAAGCTGTTTTACTAATTTTCTTTCAGAACAGCTAGGTGCAAAAGCATATGTTCATTTACATAAGTCTAACAGCAGTGTTTTCACTCTTTAAGATAAAAGATAATTTGTTCCATGATTTACAATCTCACTGACTTCCCATATTGAATCAGGCAGGCTGAAACAATCCCTATCATCCTGCAAATTATTATTAATGTGGTAACATACACACATACACTGACTGATACATTTTATTTGAATTCATGGTGGGTGAGGATAACATAGTAATTTTATGAGAAAGGGTTATACATCCACTTATGACAAACTACTACAAACATCCACTCAGAACTTCCACAAAAAGCATGACAGACACACACAGATACATAATTCCCAGTTTTACACTGGCACAACTACTGTGATCTGCAACTTGAGAGAAACCTTGTGTGAATCAGATGCTGTGTTCCCCATTCTTCATTATGAAGAGCAACTCAACAGATGCTTTTATAGCTATTGCTGAATGTCTCCTTCAGTTTCTCCTTTCTTATTCTTGTTATTTCTTTCTCGATTTCCTAATTAAATGACTTATATTTGTTTGCTCTTTCAATATTGCCCTATAAATGTCTACCAATCAAGTTATTACTCACTGAACTAGGCAGAACTCTTTCTTCTTCCCCATAAATTTTCCCTGCAACCATAACTTCATGCTGGTTTCCCCCTAATATTTAGATGTGCTTGAATTAAATGCATTGGCTTGTACCTAATGCAACACACGTGTTTATGGAACACAGCGGGCACTACTCCATTTTCAAAAGACGTAACAAAAGAACAGCCATTTATGAAAGTTTTACTGTTTCTGACTTCCTCTTCACCCCCCACCCCTTCCCAGAGTCCAACTAGAACATCTGGGTGCAACTGGATTAAATAATGGACTCTTTGTTTGAAGAAAATTCACAGGAAACATTAAACTTCTCTTAAGACAGGAGAGGTTACTGCATGGGAGCCAGGATAGGAGGAAGTCAAGGAATCAAATGGAGAACTGTGCTTCAGGACAGAAATGTACAAGTATCCCTCAGATGTGCAAAGTTCCACCACAGATACCAGAGTCCTGGTGAGCTACAGAGCAGCCAATATTCCCACAACATGGGGATCCTCAGCACCTCCTTTCCTTGAGTGAAAAGGCAAGGCTTTTGTTGATGGACTGTAGCTCAAAGGAGACTGTAAAGAATTTTGTATGATGTGTTATCTTTGTCTATCTCTGCACAATTTTTGATATGTTTATGTATCTCAAGAGGTTGTATGCTACATATTCTTTTGCTAATTTACCCCATGGAGAGAATAAAGTAGCTGACAACGCCTGCAGAAGTTATGCAAGAGATGTGCATTGTTTCTCCAGTTCAGCTTGGTGAGAAAGCTTTTTATATCAATAGAACTCTTTAATACAATATTTAATACAATGCATTGCTTTTCATTAATATGGCAAATGAGCAATTAAATTCATTGTAATCTGAAAATTAGTTTAAATAATACAGAAAGTTCTACAGCATTACTTTTAGATATTATCATTGGTTTACAGTTTTGATTTTTTTTTTAAATTTTTCATAGATCCAGACCCAAAGTTAACTGCATGTCTTCTATATCTGGATTCAATTGTATCCAACAAAAGATTTCTATAGATGTAGCTATCTAAATATTTTATGGCTCTCCTAGCAATTTGAAATGGAAAATTAATCTCTATGGAAGCAATTGAATTTGAGGAAAGCAACGTGCTGCCGATCTCCACAAGATTAATTTTACATCTCAGGCATAAGCTATTTTTTCTTTATGTACGTAGGGAGTGGGAAAATATGTGGTGATTTTACCGTATTGGTACTATAGAAGTGGAGAACACCCACATAAAGCAAAAGCCTTGTATCTCACTTCTCTGGATTTATTCTACAATCTACTAAGCAGCAAAAGAGACAAGGGACACTCTTATCTGCTTTCCCCTTTTTCAGCTTACAGGGAAAGAATACTAAACCAGCTGGTTTAAGTTGTTATCAGATACAGGACCTAGATTCACACTTTAAGAGTCACCTCAAAAACTGTCCAGATGCATGACCTGAAGATGAGCCATGCCACACACAGTAATGAGAATCCTTGCACTCATCCTAAGGAAGCTTGAACTTCTCTAAGCTGAGTAATTTTAATTTTTTCTACAAATTTACCTGATCAAAAAGCTAGTAATTTGGCATCTTTGTTCATGTAAAACAGAGTATGAAAAACAGAGCTATGTCCTTCGTCCTCAAAATTTGGAAAGCAATGCAGAGAGACTGCAGCAAAAAATTCTTTTAGCATATGCATCAATAAAGAAAATTTATTCTCAAAGCATGCTATAAAAAACCCAAGAAGTAACCCAGTTCTACTAATTTTTCCCCACCCTTTTTTTTTTTTTTTTACAAAACTGTTTCCCTCATTTCTTCCAAATTTCTGTAACTTTCTACCTGTACATCATGTTGAGTACCCAAAAGAAACAGATTGGATTGGTTTAGCAAATACCCTTCTTTTAATCTGTATCTCATATCCTAGGTTTTATGATTTCCATAATTAAATGGTCTTGGTGTATCTGGAATTTTGCATATATGATCTACAGGGCTAAATGACTTTAAAAAGAAAACAACAGAATGCAAAATTTTCACAGTTTATTTCCCTCTCTAAATATTTTTAGTCTTTTTTTAAACAGCAGATGTTTAATATGCACACTTCAAGGCAAATTTGCAGCTTGAACGTCTTGATTTAAATTGAGTTGCCATGAAGAAATTATGACAATATAGAGTAGCTGATGATGTTCCTCCTGGATTATATTTGGCCATACAAAAACCTTCTAATAAGGCTTCCTATTTTTTCCATCTTCTCTTAGATAAATTGTACATATCACTGCAATGACACTTTAGGGTTCTTTTAAATTATGTTGATTCGTTTTCTTTCTTTTTTTTCAGTCTGAACAGGAGATAAAAATAGAATTTTGAAATAAGTCTTATTTAAGGGGTAAGAATGCATGAATACCACCCTCTTCAAATATTCCAAACTTGTAATAAAGCTTTTTTTTTTTTTTTGACAGTGAGTTTGATTGTACCACAAGCAGTACAAACACTGTAAGCAGGAAATCCTAGTGGTCACCCCTAGTATGTAAGACCATCAAAGTCAAAGCCGAAAAATAAGAAAAACTCAATCTGATTTATGTTACAAGAAGAAAAAAATAAGAAAACACTAAAAGACTTTACTATAATAGTTTCTCCCATTAATGTAAATACATATCTCTATAATTCTATTTTCACATTTGCAACACAATAGGTTTTTGCCAGTAAAAATAAAGGAACACAGGAAATTTTTGTTTCAAATATCAGTAAAATCTTTAAATTATGTGGTCTAAGAAGCAGCATTGATGAGAAAATCCCAGGACACAGAAGCTTTGACTCAGTAACAATTCTGAAGAACATCTTTAACTCAGCTGGAAACAAAAATACTGTCTACCAGAATCTTGTCACATTTTGAGGCTTATTCTGTCTCTCTCACCTCTCCCCTAGGAATAGGTGGGGGTTTTATTTGGTTTTGTGATGTTCCGCTGAGGCAATGAAGGAGGAGGAAGAGAAACTGAGAGGGGAAAATACAGGAGCTAACTGTGAAGAAGTTACTGTGGAAAGTGTGATCAGCCGTGCAGAATCTGAAAAGGGTTGAAGAGAAGAAAGATGCAAAGGACACTTTGTGATCCAGCCAGGAATGGACAATTAAGAACCCCCGACAAATCACATATGAGGGGCTGCACAGAACACAAGCAACACTGGGGCTGCAGTTGGAGAAGCAGCAGATGACAACAAATAGGGAATTTGAGAAGATTACACGAGGGGAAGCCCACCAGTGCCAGCTGTAAGAACAGTGATGACCTGGCAAAGGAAGAGTTGCAGTATAAGACTAGTCTTTTTATTTCCAAATCTAGAAAGCTGCAAGCATCACATTTTATGCTGTTATTTGTCACTGTTATTCTTGTTATTACAGCATTTCTGTATTGTTTTAAACCCTCTGGGTTGCCAAAGATATTACTGTGCAAGTTGCCATTAGCAATCACATGATGCTAGAAAATAGCCTCCTTTCACCATGGAGGTAATTTCTAATTTTCATTGTTGCAAACTTGTCATATTGCAAGATGTACATTGGCATTATGAGAAGAAAGGGTACTAAAGACAAAGTTTCAGCAGAGGGACAGATGTAACTTACTTTTTCAGTCCAAAGGTGTCTATCGGCTGAAAACCAAATGCCAGGATTGCCTTCCATTTCAGGCCTCAGATTTAATAACGTTAAGTTGTACATCTCTAACTTATCTTCTCATTTATACATCTTTCAAATGCTTTTAGCTCAATGTAACTTGCTTTTAAAAATGACATTTTCTTGAACAGTTCAAATATCAAGTTAAAGTTTTTTCCTCACTCCAAAAAGTTATAAAAGATAAAATATTTTAATAATACAAGTACTTTTTTTTTTTTTTTTTTTTACCACAGTCAGCTCATACTTCTAGGTTTAGATAACACATTAAAATTTTTTGAACATTTTCACAAAATTCTTTGGCATAAAAGATGCCCAGTAAATTCTAATGCATTGTTTTGTTTGTTTGTTTTTTTTTCTTTGATGGTTTATGTGTTCAGACACCTTCAAGCACCTGACTTTTGTGAGGACTTTGTCCCTCAGGCTAATGATTGCAGGAGAAGTCCTAGTGGCACCTTTGCATCATTCTCCAGACACCATATTTTACTGACATTCCAATATAAAATACGTAATTATTTTCTTGCTCTGGTAATTAGTAGCACAACTTAAAACCTTTTTTTTAAATACAATAACAATTTTAAAATTTTGTACTTCTGATGAAGTGCATGTCAAGAGATGTACAAACACCAAATTATTCTGTTGTCTGACTCATATTTATCACATTGCCACATTTAAAAGGTAAGATGTTTGGTACCAGAAACTTTTGTTTCTTCACAACTCACGTGTACAATGTTGCCTGCACCACATCATGAGCCCTCCTTTCCACTGCAAAACACATTATTGAGATTACATTAAGTGGAACATAACAGTTCAAGTGAACATTCAGCTCAATGTTACAGTTGAAGCTGCTTGATATCTCCCATTATGAAATGCTGTTTATCAGTTCCTTATAAATCCTCATAAACACTTTAAATGTGGATTGAAATCTTCTACGTTTACTATCTGTCAGCAGACTGACTTACCCAATTTAAAAGTCCTCAACTGATTCCCAACAGGTAGAGGTGGTGAGGGGAAAGTGCACTGTTTGTCAGGTTAAAGAAACCAGAAGGAAGTAGAACTGGAACTTTCCCCACACTAATTCCCTAAAATGTCTCACTGATAAAGTTCAGTTTTTCTTTGATTTATACAGATCTGCAGAAAAGCAAAGCTATGGTCAAAATACAAACTCCTAGAGGTGTTTTCATGTGATTAAAAGCCTTCAAACCTTACAGAGACACTTTCTGAAGATTCTGCCTGTACCATGGAGGAACCACCTCCTCTAAAGCTTCTGCTTGTTGGCTGCAGGGTTGGTGCCATGCTGTACCACCACCATCGAGCATCTCTCATTTGGAACTGTCAGGTGAGAGGTAAAGCTTTCAAATTTCCATTTTCTGGGGTTATGTTTGTTCCAGTGTGGAAAGCTGACCTGGAGTTTACTGTTTTGTATTCTTGGTGCTGTCCTGTGAGGGACAGCAGAGGAAGAACGAAACAGCCACACTGAAGCACATTATTATTAAGTAAAAAATAGTTTGAATTCCCTTATATTTGTGAGTCTGATTTAGTTAATATTCGTATGGTACCACTGCATAATGTTTTGGATTTGGAGAGGGTTTTCCTTTAAGTTAAAAAAATTATTTTAATTATTTTTCATAGTCGTCTTTAAAAGGGATGTTTAAAAATAGTAAAATTTTACCAAATACTAAACAGTAAAGAAATAAATTACTTCTGATCTTTAAAAAGCAAAACAAAACCAAACTGCAAGAAACCTTCTGGAAATGGAAGTGAAAATCAATAAATCATTGAGAAAGTAAAATCCTGCAGCAATGGCATCTGTATGTTGGTCATTAAAGTTTTGTTCCCATCTATGTATGCATACACGTGTACGACTATCCAGAGTATTTTTAGTTCTTTCCTTATAGTGTATCTGGTCTCATAATAGTCCAGTTTTAGCTGCTTCCACACATCATTTCTATTTCTGCCCTTCTCTATCACAGACCACGCATTACCACTCAGTTGCTTACAACACAAGGGGAAAGGAAAACATGTGAATTAATTTTTTACCTTGGAGAAACCCAGAAGGTAAGGAGGACAGGGTAAAATTATTAGCACAAAACTTCTTGAGCATCAGGCTCCAGTGGTTTCTCATCAGCACTTCTAAACAATTTGAAATATCCCCTGTGATGAGATGAGTCAGCAAAGATGGGGCACTTTCCATGGGTGAGGGGTTGCTTTCTAAGAAGGCACAGCTTCAACACTGTGCATAAAGAACACCAGTAACTGCTGCACCACAAATGATAATCTTTTGGTATCTTACAGCTTAAGTATCTAACAACACAGATAATACATTAAGATGTATCAACCAACATCCATTCAAATAAAATCCTTCTAACACCCAATTTAACTGGACTCAGACAATTATGTTTTCATATTGCCCCTGTTTATCTGTGAAGTTACAGTTTCTGGCTAACCTATGCACTCTTTCATACCCTAAGGATCAGATATTTAAGTCTGAGATTTTAATTAGTGCTCTCTGGCTTTGAAATACCCAGGAGATACATATTACTGTTTCATTTCATTTTTCCCTCTTCATTACTGGGTTTGCAGATCACAGGCAACTTTAAAGAAAATGAGGCCAGCTTCAACTAGACTAGCAAGGATGGCAATCATATTCTGCCCAGTTAGGCACTTCTAATACACATAATATGTGGCATCTAAAACACTTTCCAAGCAGGAGGCCTAACAGCAGTGTTACTTCTAATGATAAATGCACAGCAAGTGTATGTTACTGTAGGAAGAATGCACTTGAATTGTTAAAAATCATGTTTTGGGCTGAGAATCCCTTTTCCTCTCATTCTTCCTGTTCTCCTGGAAATTGGTGTTCTCCAGTTTAATGAAGTTGTTCCCATTTATGGGTGCTAACCCCTCCCTCAAAAATATGCAATCATCGTCGTGAAGAATTTGACAAAAAGGAAGTATTAATATGTCTAGACAGAGCCATACAGAAATATGGGCAGCACGTAAGGACTTTAAACAAAAAGAAGGTAGATTTAGACTAGATATAAGGAAGACATTATTTACAATGAGGCTGGAGAAGATGCTCCATCCCTGGAGAGAATCATGGTTAGATTGGATGGGACTGAGCAACCTGATCTAGTGTAAGATGTTCCTGCTCATTGGCAGGAGGGGGTTGGACTAGATGAGCTTTGAAGGTTCTTTCCAACCCAAACTATTCTATGATGCTAAGATTCCAAAGTTTCATGTCAGCCACACATGAAAAACACTGACATCAAATAGCCAGTGTCTAATTTCACTACTTCTGTTTGCCTGAATTTGTACAGGGTGTGAATAAAAGTATTTTAAAGTGTCATTGCCATTAAAAAGGACATTGTGCATGAACTCAGTGTAGCATCATGAACTATTTCCCAAAGGGAAGATAAAGACATGAAAGCAGCTTTAAATAGTTTTGAGAAATACTCATGCAGGTTATTTTAAAAGGAGGGAAGGATAATTTCCCCTCATATTAATCACCAGTTATTTTCTGTTGCCCATCCACCTAACTGCACCATCAGGATTACCAGAAGGAAGTTAAGTAAGATCAATTTAAGAAAGATGTGAGACCTAAGTCTTATGGGTGAGTCCAGAAAGTCTATTTCATATGTGTGTGGGAGGACAGAAAAAGTTCTGGAAAACGTGGTGAAAATCAGCCACCAAAGTTAGGAACACTTGTGGAAGAACAGGTAACATTAGGAATCGTTCAGATGAAAGGTAGCTTCTTTTAAAGGACTTCTGGAACATTTAAAGGACATTTTGTTCTAATCTCATTCAGAAAGCATCCATTAGGTGCTTATAAGGCAACTATGCTAAGAAATTTTCTCTGTTATCTGTTGAGGAGAGAAATTGCTCATCTGAAATCTCTGCCATAGCCAACATACTACCATGATCTAATTAATCATGGACATTCTTTCTCAAATTATGTCTAGAGGTGACTTTTTTTCCCCCAAAATTACCATATAAGCAGAAAGTATTTTTCAGAAGCTTGATCTCTTAGGAAAGCAGGAAAGTTCAGAGCCATTCTATATTCTATTCTATTCTATTCTATTCTATTCTATTCTATTCTATTCTGTTCTGTTCTGTTCTGTTCTGTTCTATTCTGTTCCGTTCCGTTCCATTCCGTTCCGTTCCATTCCATTCCATTCTTTCTTGAACAAGAAAGAATTTCTTGCTTCATCGCAAAGTCGTATTCAAATATATAAAGAGTATACGAAGAGCTAACATGAAAACACAGATACAGATTTTGCTATGCATCACAAATAACTGGTATGTTGCCATGCATTTGAGAGCTTGGAGAAAGTGTGCCCTCCTTATAACTTCCAAAGGTAAAGTAAAAACACCCCACAGATATGTCAATATGCTGGGACAACAACAACATTCCTGCAGTTTAATGGAGACTACTTTAAAAAGAAACCTTAAAAGGAAACCTCACTTACATGCAACCATAGCAATATCATTTGAAAAAGTAACATAAACAGACTTGCTGGTAAACATGCCCTGAAGATTTTCCATTACTGATAATATATATGCCTCTCTTTTCTTGATAACAATCACTGAACTTTCTTATTCAGGTTTCCTATTGCAACAAGACCTATCTATTTCCAGCAAAATGAAGGAACTCGGGATTCATTCTTAAGGAATGATATGAAAGGCACTGAAACAAAAATAATAATTGTGAGTTTCTCTATAGTCTTTTAGATCCTATGATTTTGTGTATTAGATCTTGAGAGAATTAGCCTGGTACAGTCTCAGGCTAGAAGCATCTGCCCTTATCTTTAAAAAGAAAAGCCATTAAAAATATGAAGATTCCACTTGATCTTACAAAGATTCCTCTTTTGCAGTGTACCCACAAACTCCAGTTATTTTTAAAACATTCAAAGAATGCCTGTTGCAGCTCTGTAAAACAAGCAATTCCTGATGTGTACAATTTTGTCTCCATCAGTAAATGTCTGTCACCTATAGCAAGTTCCAAATACTAATAAGCACTTGGATCAAATTCAGAGTCAGAAATAATGATATCATACAAGCAACAAGAGGAAATACTCAACATCCTATCTCATTGAAGATGAACAATGCAAGTTATATTAGCATTCAACACAATAAAATCCAAGGAATGCAAATCTCAAAAAAACCCCACCTATCCATTAGGTTTACTTCTAATGTAATACAGAAATATACATTATCAAGGAAACTCTTATTTTAGCTAGAAAACTTCATCAGCACTTCTGCAATGGGAGATAACCCCTTTGACCTCAGCTAGAACCAAAACTTGGTGCTAAGAAGGCTATACTTAAGAGAGGACCCAGGAAAAGGATTGAGATGACAAAAAAATGCATGTTCTCCACAAATCCTGGGGTCATTTGATGACTGAAAATCTTTTAGCACCTTCCTGGACCCCAGACACAAAGCACTTGATAAGACTTTCATCACCAGAACTCATGAATAACCATGGTTCACACATAAGGAGTCTGCTGATATGTCAGCTCGTGAATCACTTTATGAAACTCTCAGCCCTGACATTAGCTGACAAAGGCTTGGCTCCTTCCAAAGCTACTTCACTCTTCAGACCAGTTACCAGACACAAGTGCAACACAGTAAGAATTTTATGTCTTTTAACAAGGCCACATGCTACTTCAGTGCCCAAAAAGTTCTGAAAATTGAAATGCACACTGCATTTTTCAATTGGATCCAGATTCCGGAAACTCTAGGCATAAATGGGGACACGAAGAGTAAAGTTTATATTTAAATGCCACAAGGCAGAAGAGGAATAACAGCACACTATTTGTACTGGGTTTGGACTCTTTTAATTTTATTTTTTTCAGTGTTTGGACACAGGTTTCTTCAAATTACCTACAACAGCTTGTTGGACTATCTGTGCAATACCAATTTGCAAGGAAATCCTTCTTTGCAATGTTAATGTCCCAGTGAGTTTAAGAACAGTTAAATAACTGCTGTAGTGACATTCTTGTTGCACAAGATGTGATTATAAGATGTGAAACATGGCTATTCTTAAGTAATTCACAAGTTATACATTTCTATACTTTTACTCCATTTTTTTGCAATAAAAATTACTTTCAATTTGATGAAGGTTCACAAAGCACTGATAATGAAACTGACTCACAGAGAAATGAGAACTATTTGGGTAGACCTTAAAACTCCAGAAAAAATTTAGGAACTTAGGAGAAAAATATTTATTTCACACAGTATGAAAAGCATTGTTTAATCAGTCTTAAAAGTAAAAGTAACTGTAAATTATCTTCTCACTAACACACTCTCATTTAAAAAAACCAAAAAAAACAGGCACTGTACTAACTGAAGATTGCCATTTACTTAATGCATGTGAAATGTCTAAGTTCATTGACAATAAGAACTAAGATACCTCTAAATACAAAACTGAAAGTACTGGTGTGATTAAGTAATGTAATATATGATATGCAATATGCCTATGGCATTTTGGTTTATGGATGCAACTTAAGAAAGGGTGAAGCTTCCTGTCTCTGGATTGTAATTTTCAAGTTTAAGGTTGTTTCACTCTCAAAGTGGTTTCATGGATGCAAAGCAGATTCCCAAGACTGTGGTCCACCTAGGTGACAAAGTGACACATGATATGGCCATGCCAGACAATAGGGCCAGCATGAGCACTCACAAAGCTGCTTCATTACCTGGCAATTAGGACACTTACAGTAATTTCACAACTACAAGGCGCACCCTTGTGACGAAAATTTTCCCCCGAACCCAGAAATGTGCCTTATAGTCCGGTGGGCCTTAATGATCTACAAAGTTCAGAAATTTACCTACCTGGAAGTGCAAATCGTGAGCCGAGCCATGAGGGGAAATGGGACTGGGTAGCTCCCGG
>PYHW01010333.1:119523-163919 GCA_013186435.1 Turdus rufiventris
TTAAGTATCAATTTTAAAACTCCATTTTTAAAGTTGATTTCAAGAATTTACTTAATCCCAAAGTTAGGCTCCCTGTTGTGTATTTCCAGTGGTTTCCCAATTTATAATTTTAAGCAGAAAAGAATATCGCCTATCTTACAGCCTTGCAGTATATAGCAACTGCTATGCAAAAATGAATCTATTTCATCTTCCGAAGTCACTTATTCTGCAGACAACAATATGTGCTTGCAAAAGAGAAAGAGCATGTACAGTTTAAGACAGAAATAGTTTGCATAAAGTTTCATCAATTTTTTTCTCTTCCAGGAGTTTTTTCCTGAACATTGTGTCCTCATCAGAAACTGCCTTACTCTGTAAGTTGTCTTCTTTTTTTTTGTTAGACAAGCTTAGCAGTTCTATGTAGCCGAGAAAAAAAAAATCTTTTCTGTTCCAGAGTAAGAGAAAAGACTAAGCAACTTAAATTTCTTTGTCTTTTCCACTCCATTAGGAATAATTAGCAATCTTCTGCAAACTTTCCTTGGGCCAGATCCTTCATTTGAAAGAAAGAAATCTCATGTCAGCCCCCTTCTTGCTTTAATAAATTTTAAATCCCTAGAAGATTTTCTTTCAAAAAGAAAAAAAATAAACAAAACCAGGGTTACAATTCTGCTGGAACAAAATTTTAAAAAGCTCTGACTGAAGAATAAAAGAAGCCAAATCAGAGCTCCATGACCTACCACCTACGGGTGTTCAATTCCATGGCAACATGAGAATTCCTAAAGATTACTCAGCCTTATATTACTTTACGCATATTATTAGCATCCAGTTCTCCAGAGCTATGCTCTGAAAAAAGTTTATTCGAAGGTGTGCGTTCATAGAAGCAACCTGAACTGTCAAGGTAAGACTTCTGAGGTTTACAACTGGAAATTTCTGTGGGCTGCATTTTGAAAACAGCAGCAGCAAACCACTCTTGCAGCACACATTGTGAGCTGCCAGTTTTGCAGTGCAGACCAACACAGCCATTATTCAGAAGTCTTCTTCTGGTCTTTTTAACTGACATATTTGTGTCTGTATACACACCACCTCAATGAATATGTATGACTATATAAATATGAGTATCTATCACTGGTATACTCCACTTTCTGACTTTATCCCTTTGAAATATTTTCCAGGTTGTGCTTGATTGTCTCTCAGCTGCTGTGCTGACGTTTATGTTTGGTAAGACTTTAAAAGAAGGCTTTTACTGAGTATTAAGGATGAAGACATTTTACTCATATGCCTTCAGAACATTTTTGCTTTCTAAAAGCACAGTAACTCTAGATTTTGAATAATTATAGTATTTTCAAAATATTTTGCCAGTACAAAAGTATCTGGACAGCTCTGGCACTAAAAAAAGGGTGCACATATATTCAAGACATGTCAAAACTCCAGGTATAGGGCCTGTATGTATAAGGAAAAGCAGAAAATTAAAGTGGTCAATTTAGCAAGTCAGTCCAATTTTAGTGCTGGTGAGCCTCATCTCCATACAAAATTTCTGGTAAAACCATGCCACCCAACAAACAGGCAGATCTTCAGGGCACATCCTAATACACTTCAGCAGTTGGCACACTTTGCTCAGGTTCTCAGGCTGAAAGATGAAGTGCTGATACCGCAAGAACTATTCATCTCAAAGCTGTGTCATACAAACTTGTAATGGGACTATATTGCTCACCCAAATGGTGTCCTGCAACAGAACACCATTTCAGAAATTGATCAGATTCTAATAGTTTCCATCATTACAAAGTATCTGTAAACTGTGAAAAGTACAAATGTACTCACCAAGATTACCAACACTGTATGCTCTGTTTTACCTGACTAATTAACAAGACAAAAAAAGCACAAAGATAAACATATGGAAAAGGTAATTTCTAAACATCTCTGATGTGAAACTTCTCTAGGCTCTTCACTAGACTATTCAACAGAATTGGTGGAGGAGGTTATGATATACAGCTACTATCTTCTACTTCCATCGTCACTAGAACTGGGAAAGTAAAACAAAGAATCTCTCCTCAAAAGAATTTAAAGTAAGCTGCTATTTTGGAAGCTACCTTCTTCGGAGGATCAGACAGAACACACAAACTCAAAACAGAACATGTGAGCTCAAGTGGAATATTATATAAAGAGGAATTTCATCGGAGGCTGCAAAATAAAGCAACTTCCATAGCAAAAGAATAGATATGAGACAAAGTAAGAGCTTGAGTCCCAAGATCTACCCTGTTGTGTCTATCAAATTTCTGCGCTTATACCCCAGAACTGAAAATTTGTTTAGAAAAGTAGTCATAAACATTGGAATTGCACTTTCTGTATTTGTATATACAACTGAGATGTTCACAGTTTGGGAAAATAGTTCAAAATATTCTGTAAGAAAAATGTTCTCCTGGACCACCTGATTAATCTAAATATTCAAGAAGTTACAAGAAAAAATCAAAATGAAAGGGTATAAACATCAAGCTATTGAAAACCAATAAATATTCAGTCTACTCTCTTATTTACTATTTAATAACACTAACAGTTATGATTAAATTCCCTTGTACATTAGATAATGGTACTGATGATGTTTAATAACAATTTCTCTTTTCTTCAAAATCCGCTGAAGTTTTATAAATTCCCAACATAAATACAATCTATCACTATGTAAATATTACTGAGGAAATCCTTGATATTTTTGGGTGCTAAACTTTTTGCACTTTTATATCCAAAATCAGCTTTACCTCTGAAAAAGGTTGAAGGAACATGCACATCATATTATATTCATTACACAAATGAAACAGGAATTTCCACTAGTTCTAGTTTATTGGATAGCATTTCATTCATGCTATTTTTAACAGACATCAGGGGAAGCAAACAGTGCAGAAAACATATTGAAGAACACTTGGTTCAATGAGCAGAATGAATTAGCATTAACTGCAGTTTTACTGTTTGGCCAGTTTCAATGGCTGTTTTGTAAGCTCTAAGTGACCACAATTTTTCCTGGCTATATGTACAGGGAACTTCTTCATTGCATGGATGAAAAGTGATAACTGTGCAAATATACATGCATTTCAGTGTAAATCTGGACTGGAAAGCACATATGTCATCTTCTTGAAACATCCCTTATTCATATCTATAAATCTGCCAGCTGGGGGAGAAGCAAAGATTTTATGATTTACTCTGCTAGAGATGGTCAGGCAGAAAGGTGAGAAGTGCTGTCTCAAATAAGTACACCTTTGAGACACGGTGGAGAATATTGAAAGCAAATTTGCAGACAACACATAAAGAAGTGGGTTTTTGTAATCAAGAACCTACCTATAACAAGGACGTATATTAAAATAGAAATGCTGCATAGAATAAAACTGAAATTCTGTGAATGCATTTTTCATGTGAGCAGCTCATTTGACTCGAGCGTTATTACAGATTTTATTTAATGAACGCCACATGATATTATATTAACAGCCACCTGACGATCACACTAACAGCCTGTTCTGAGTATTTAACTGAAGATCAGCATCCTCCTTTCCAGAGTTTAACACAACAGAAACAAGTGAGTCACTCACACACTGCCATACAGCCAAGCACTTCCCGGAGCCAGAGCCGAGTTGGGTGCACAGGACTAGGGAGGGAGGTACTTCCAGCACAGCTGGGCACAGGTGCTCTCAGTGAGGGGTTAGAGAGTTGCGAAAAGCTGTGGAATGTCCCACTGCTGGACAGAAGAGATACCCTGTCAATGTATTTATTGTGAGGAAGGGAATGAGGACAAGTACTGATGTGCCAAATGGAAGGGAGCTGAGGGCACTGTGCAACTGCCTACGGCACTAAGAGAGGGTGGAGATGAAAATGAAGGTCCTGGAGTAGGAAGATCAAAGGGGCATTGGATGCAAAGCCATTGGAAAAACAACTTCTTTCCTTTTTCCTTTTCTGAATTATCCAGTCAGAGCTTGGCCTCTCCTGCCTTAGTTTGTTTCTTCCTCATACACAGAATATCTGTTTCCAAGGCCCAGCAGTTGTTGACATTTGAAAATATCACACTGCAGTGGAACACTTTATATTTATGCCTCTGTTGAAAGCAAAGTTGTATCTCACAGTCCCCAAAACCCACCATTACTTTCCAATTGCCAAAGCACGAGTTTTTGATGAGGGCAGAGTAAGTCAGCCAGCATGCTCTCCATTCCGAAGTCCAGCCAAAAGCTGCTTAACACATCAGTCTCTGTCCTATAAATCAGGGTAGATGAGGACTATAACCAATTTCCCCTTCCTGCCTCTTTTAGGAAGGACAGATTAATGAAGGTTGCAGAAACATGACAGCTATTAAGAGGGATAAACACGATAGCCCTGACCTCAGCCACAGTCACTGGCTCGGATGCATGTGCGTGCCTCCACGCACTCACGCACGTGTGTGCGGACACCACAGGACTCAGATTTTCCTGGCAAGTTGTCTGCTGCTGGCAAGATGAAGCAGTAACAGTGCTGGCACAGAGATGCTGAGCTGAGACTAACACAGGCCAGCAAAGTGAAATTAGTTTTCAAAGTTCCAATCTTAATTTTCCCCTAAAACAGAATCATTCTTCTCATTGTTTCCATAACAATAAAATGTGCTTTTGACAAGCAATCTGCAGTTGTTTTCACATCCAGACATTCTATATTGATTACACTCTGCTTGGAGGCAGAGACACTGGCTTTGGCCAGCTGAGATTGCAGCTTTTGTACATGATGCACCTCAGTACGTGATGAAGTCTGCCNAAAAACCAAAAAACCAAAGTCTGACACTGTCAGTCTCAAAACTCTCTTATTTTACACGCTGAGAAAGAACTATCTGTATAAGCAAAGAATTAGGGCAAATCTCATGAGTTACTCACATTGCAAAATCCTATTTAGGTGCCTAAATGATAGGTGATTGCAAATATTTTTGTGAGAGTGGCCCTTTAACCTTAATCTTTGCCAACACCCAGCTAAGAGCTATGGAAAGGCATCCTCTGACCTCTTCTTTGAAAACTGAACAACCACCAGTTAAAGAAAACCTGGGATTTCTGGGAGACTTTCCAAAACTGCAAGCTAACAATCCCTGAAGCAGTCACTGCCACACTCTACGGTGAGAAATTTTTCTTCTTACAAGCTGCTGTAATGTGTGCTTCATTAATGTAATGCTTTTGTGCTATATAGCCCATAAAAAACTTTCTATGAAAATAGCATCACCACTGATTCTTGACAAACAAGAAGCATTTGCTTCTTAATTTTACAGTCACTCACATGAATCCTTAAGTCCCATCTGCAGATCTCATGATGGAAGTTTGTGTGGCTATCGTATCTATTGATCATGTCAGATATGGAGATGACTGCTAAGAATTATGATGGGGATGGAGCCTATTGTTTCTGCATTTCAATAAAGAGTGGGTTTAGCATGAAAACCATCTGAACATTCAGGCAATGTATAGTGAGGACTGCTTGTTTTTTTCTCTTTGACAGATCCGTAATTAACTGACTTTTCTTAGCTGATTGCCAAGGGGATATGCAATGCCTCTTCCTGAAAGACATAAACCAGAGAAGGGAGATGATATAAAGAAGGAACACACACCTTCATTCAAGGGCAGGTTTGAGCCTCAAGTCAAAGCAAAGCTGACTTAATTGTTCAGCCTAAAGAAAAGAAAAGTGATGAGCCCACAGATTTTTTCAAAGAAAAATGAATAATCTGTTTCCCATGGTAAAAGCATATAAGAAAAGTAGTAATGGATTTCATTTATAGCAAGGGAATCTGGGGAAGATAGTTGAAAAACAGTAAGAAGAGTTTACCACTGGCACAGAATATCTTGGGAGGATACAGATTCTTCCTCATCACAGGCTTAAAGGGGCTTGTTAGACAAGTATGTGAGAAATTATACGTGGAATATTAACCCCACACTTAGACGGGGAGATTAATTCACTGACTTCTAGACTGGTTTTTCTAAATTACTGATTTCATGGCTTTTAGAATGTGCTATCCAAAGCCAAGAACAATCCACAGGTGCAGGAGAAACCAAGATGACTAGAAATAATGCAAATTGATGAGACTTTAGACTTTTCCTTTCTGATAGAGCAGAATTAATCTCATCCTAAAGCAACTATTAAAATGTAGACAAGAACAGCTGCATTAGGCATATAGATGGCTTTAGAGAAATAAACTACACATTTCTGGAGCATAATTCATATGTTTCTCTGAAACATTTACTTTCAACTGAGTCAACCAAACATCTACCATCTACTTAGTCAGCAAGTCTAAGTTTTATTTCCTGGGAAAGATATTTATCGGGAACAGCTCAGTCCCAGGCCACTAGCCAGTGTCAGCTACAATGAATCTCAGGAGACATGAGTGGCTTCCCAAGCCTCAACTTTGCCTCTTTCTCACCTCTAGTATCAGGAGTTCTGAACCCAGACCACAAAACAATAGCATTCCTCTTCACCCCTAAGAAGGAATTCCCAAAAGCCCAGAACCCTGATTATTTTTGTATTTCTCTCTCTACTTTTCTTTCCCACCTTCAAATTTTGCTTTTCTTCACTCCTCCCGCTGCAACACCTTAAATGTTATTCTCATCATCTGGCTGAACCTGGAGGGTACTGGAGGGATGTAGTGGCAAACCAGCAGCATTGCTTCAAGATGCTTTTCAGAGAAGCAGAGACAGGCTTTACAAGCCCTGCATAGTTGGACACCAGTTCCTAATATCTGTAATGTTCTTAGATTAGCTACAAGGAATGCACAGACACACACTGTGATCATACAAACTTCATTTGCCAAGCAAAACAAGTTAAAAGCTCCTTTAAAAAAAAAATTATTTTCTCTCCAACTCTTGCTCCTGCTCAGAGAAGGCGGACTAGATGCATATCAGCTGGTACATCAGTATTACTGGCAAGTAACCTAAACAAGTTCTCTGATACCAAACCTCCTGAAAAAGAGAGAGCAAAGTTGATGTACACTTCTCAAAGGAATTAGAGACATAGTCTGAAATCTGTTTTTGTTCCTTTCTTCACTCCTGCAGTAAAAAATGGTCAATGTTCATCGAATCTTTAGCTGATAGAAGAGCAAACACTACACAAATCGCTAAAGGGATGTTTTCAGCATAGATTTTAAGGATTTCTCTTTTTCTAAGTTCAGTAAAAAATATCTTTAAGCACCAAAGTTTCAGAGAAAGATATTGCTTACTCAAAGAGATGTTGATCAGACAAACAAAGACTAAGCAGAGTCAGGCTACATCTGTACTTTGGCACTAGACCTCCAAAAAGCAGTTACATACTTCCAAAAGGGATTTAGATAAATCCATTGTCAGTATTTCTTGCATCTTTGCTGGAAAAACTGCTGCAGGGTTCACTGTGAGGAGATGCTGGGCGGCCACCAGTGTCAGCTTTCAGATGAGGGAAACAAGTGAATCCAGAACACACAACTGTCCAGGTCTCCTCTCCTTATAGGCAAAGACCTCCAATCAGACCATAAAGTCACCTGGGAAACTCCTTTGCTGGTCAAATGTCCCCCTCACCTTTCTAATTCCCATCCTAAAAATGGCTAAGGCTGCTTTTCCACAGTTACTACATTTTGCTTTAGAGTCAACTACAGCAATTTCGTTACTGCAAGAAGCAGATCTGGCATTCCAATTTGATTTTTTTATTTCCATACAATAAGGTCCTCTAGAGGAACACAGAAAGTGTTCTTGCTTTCTGACTGTGCCTGACACAAAATTGGTTTCTGTGTCTAGAAGACACTTCCTTTTTCAGAGTCATCCTTCAACTCACAGAGTCAGATCTGTGCAATTTGCCACCTTCTGCTCCTACCCAAGATAATGGAGCATTTGTCTACATCTGGGTAAACCAAGAAGCCCTCCAGCTTCACAGGTTAGTAAAAAAAAATAGAATTACACCGTCTTGAACTATGAGAGTATAATTGCATCAATAAACATGATAAAGTGGTGAAGCTAATGACTGCGACGTGGTCACTGCAGTAACAAAATCTTCTCTGACTGATTCTTCAGTCAAATGTTCTTTCAGACCTTTGATAGTTTAAAAAAATATTAGAGACCAATGCATTACAAAGATACCATGGACCGAGAAAGAGTGTAGATGCAATAAAACTTTTGCTGTGTCTTTTTCTACACAAAAATTAATTCAATGTTGTTGGCAACTTTGTTTGTTTGTTTAAATGCCCAAAGCCTATAGTTAGTTTTTTTCTTCTTTTTCCTTGCAACTGTGATTCCCAAGTCAGGAATATTCTTTGTAACAATAAAGGTATCTGAAAACAAAACATGTATTTTCCTTAGAGGATTACATACATTGATTTCATTATTGTATTAGTCAGCCTCTGAGAAACACAGAACTTTCCTGAATTTTCTCAGATGCAGACTTTGTCTGCATTTGCTGATTACATTTATCTTCCATATATAACTGCATTGTTTTTTTCTTTATCCCATTACCTGTGAATCATTAACTAAATCTCAGTGGTAGGTACTGGGAACTTGAGAAATTGAATAAATTCAAAGCCAAAACATGAAAAACCTTACAAAAAAAGGAATTCCACTGAACACGACTTTTCATATGATATGTGAAATTCAGGCTGAAGTCAAGTTTTTGCTGCAATAGGCAGACAGCTTTATTGTTGCTTTCAATTCTCTTATTTTCAGTATTTTGAATTAAAATATTTCTTCCATTTCTGAAATCAGTCCAGGTGATACTGCTTTGGTTTAATTAGCATGATATGGATATCTGCCCTCTACTCTCATTGAAACATTTTAAAAATACATCTTACCGCTTTCATCCAGCAAGAAATCATCCTGGTAACGGAACTTTTCTGGTCCACATGCAATAAAAATGTCATCATCGCCAAAAAAATCCTGAAGGCACATCACCTGAAAGCAGAAAGGAAAGGAAGGCATTGTATGAAATACCTCATCATCACAATTGTAACAATAAATCCCTCCTTGTCTCCATCTGCATGAAAATTCTTCACTTTTAATGGAATCAACAGGGCTTCATCTCCAGATAAATTTCAAAGCTGTGCTCTGACCATCTGTTAAAAGTGAGAAACATTTTTATGGACACTGTAGGGAAAGATAAGACAAAAAGCCCTAACTGTCAGATTTATTACATGATGCATCTATGGTATGAGGTAAATGCCTTCTGTTTGTGCACAAGGTACTATTCAGTAGTTAGTTGGTAATTAATTTGCTTTTCAGTTCACATCTCCATCATTTGGCTGCAATGAAACGAGATTACAGCTTTTTATGCAGAATGAAATACAGTTATTTCAACAAAATCTCTCTGAAGGGGTGAACTAAGCCTCCTTCACAAAGGCTCCCTCTATGCCAGAGTCAATGTGAAGTTCTCTTTGAAGGCACCAAGCTGAACAGTCAAGTCAGATGAGCTGGGATTAATTCTTCTAGTACTGAGTAAAATTATAATCTCCTCCTACTCCCATATATGAACAGTCAGGATTACATTGGTGTGCTTTTATGTCCCTACAGAAGATATCAGAGATTTTATTGCAGCCTTTCAGTATCTGAAGGGGGCTTGGAAGAAAGTTGAGGACAGACTATTTAGTAGGGCTTGTTGCAATAAAACAAGGAATCATGGTTTTAAATTAGAAGAGGGCATATATAAAGAAGTTGTTTTTACAATAAGGATAGTGAAACACTTGAACAGGTTGCCCTGAGAGGTGGTAGATGTGCCATCTTTGGAAACATTCAAAGTCAAGTTGGATGCAACTCTGAGCAACCTGATTTATTTGAAAATGCCTCTGCTCATGGCAGGGATGTTGGAACTAGGTGAGCTTTAAGTCCCTTCCAACCTAAATCATTCTATTCTATGATTTTCTTATAATAGCTTTTAGTTATTTTAGAAGGCACTACTTAATAATTCAATCCTTCAATCATATGGAATCATATTAAACAAATAATCAGTTACTTTTACCAAAAACAGACTTTGGACTTACTGACACAGCTTTGACAAATTTCAAAAACAAATTAGATGTCTATCTATCTTTAAAAAAACAAAAATACTTAATGAAGTCTGTTCTCACTTCACATTTACAAGAGGATTCTAAAAGAGTAGGGTTGTTTAAATATTTTTATATCATTTTTTGTTATTAAATAGTGCACTGATGTTTGAACAGGCTGATTTCAGAAATAGTTTCAAGTCTTCAGTCAAAAAAGCAACACATAAACAATCTCTTAAAATTGAAAAAACACGAGAGCAGTCCAGCTCATCTGAACAAGTCCCCTCAGAAACAGCATTTAAAGTCTACAAAAACACAAGTGAAAGAATAACCTAATGATATTTTGACAGATTTTGGCATTAAAAGTTTCCCCATGAATCTGAAGTAACTAGTGTCAAGGGGTTATGAAATTCATATCATCCTTCCCAGAAACATGCCTGAAGGCTTTGACATCCATAACAGTTCCGAGCCTGTATAGCAGTAATGTCGTAAGGAAGAAAAAGTGCGGTACATGTCGTGACTACTATTCATAATTAAAACAATTTTCAAGGTAGAACATTAGCAAATAACACAAACCAGGAAACTGAGAGAACAACTAGGTTAAATAAATACCAAAGAAAGACAAAGGTTCTTCCTAAATTATTCTTTCCTTAGGCAATGCATGTACTTTTAAATTCAGATCCACCACAACCCTATTTATGTGACCAGTGTCATCTTAACGCTACACACTACCTGAACACCATCAAAAATGTAAATATTTGATAGAGCTTTTTACCATGTTCCTACTCAGTTTATATTGTATTAGTGTATCAGCCTCAGCAACATTTAAATAAACTCATTTACTTCCCATCTTATTTTTTTGTCCACAAGACATATCCTGCCTATCTTCCCACCCCATACTCCCACCAAACTTCAAACATCTTTTCCCTTCAGTCAAGTTCCTCTGAAATTGCCACCTCTCCCACTGCATGTACAAAACTACTAATTTGCAGAATAACATTAAAAATCCTGTGATTTCCTTTTAGCTTCCCAACTTTGACACACTTCTGGGAAGTGATGACTTTTACATTTGTCTTTATACCAAGCAGAATCAAACCAGTAATAAGCAACTCTAGGCACAAAGTTGAGCTATTTTGACAACAAACATGGGTACAAATTAAATTAATATTTGAAACAAAATAAATAAATAAATATGGATTTAATAAAACTCAAAAAGTCTTGGCTCTGCCCAGTTAAGAGGGTTTCTTTCAAGCCTAAACAAAACATTAAAATTCAGGTAGCAACACTTAACCAGGCTCAACTGCGCCAATTTTTAAACCATCTCAGGTTCAATCAGTGCAATTTAAATGCAAATAAGAAAGAAAATAGGATTAACACACAAAAAATAATGTGTGCTTAGATATCTTTGGGTTTCGTTAAACTTTACACTTTAAATTATAAAGTGTTCTTATGCTTGCCTCTTTTCTCCTTGCCCTCAGTTTTGTACTCTGTATGTAAAATTATAGCTTTTCTTGGCTTCTGAAATTTTATCATTTTGGAATTACATTTCTAGGTCCTAGAAAAGTTATAGAAAGATCACAATTTCCTTTCATATCCATCTTCTTCCATAGCAACTTCTCCTAAGGTTTCCAGTACCTTTTTTCTCTTACTATTGGAAGCCCTGAGATATTCTTCACTGCACTTTCCATCCTTTCTGTCTCAGCATCCCTGGCCCTCTCTCTAAGTTCACACTCCTCAGCAGTTAAGTTAAAAGGCATGTGACACATAACACAGCACCCTCTTTCAGGCTTTTTTGGAGAGAAATCTGCAAACACTTTTTATTCACACCCAGTCTTCAGCTAAGCAACAGGACCTGGTTTTTATTACCCATTTACACTTTTGGAGAACACAGCTCCTAAAAAGTTACAGTTTAGAAGATCAAGAATTTTTATCACCTAAGCTGGACCATACAAGTGTTTTAGAGGTCAATGTGCTCTGTTGCATGAGATCACCTTTAAAATTAGTCAGTTTTTAAAACAGCAAATTACAAAAGCCTCCCTTGGACTTTTCTGTTGTTTTTAAGGCACAGAATCCATCTTTTTTTTTTACAAATACGGTGTTATCTCTCACAGGAGGGAAAACAAAGGCAATTCAGGAGCAGTCAAATGTACACTTTAAGTAAAAAGAAAATGAAAAAAAATATTGTCTGCAACACACATGATACTAAAAAGAATCTGTGACTCTTTTTAACAAAAACCTTTCTGGTAAAGAGATGCTGTTTAACATTAATGGTGTGTCTCATACTTTGTAAGGGAACGAATAAATAACAGCAGCATTAACAGAGGCCAGGGAGTGCTTGCAATGGTGGTGAGAAAGAGAACGAGCAGCAGAAAAGAAAATCTGTCACTAGTACAGGCTTTGGTTATAGGCAAGCCACAAAAATAAAACTGGTTGATCTGGCCACAACCATAAAAAACAGAGGAGGCAGAAGAATTTGTCTTGCCTAAAGTCCCCTGAGTAAGTTGTACACAGTGAAGCCTGGATTCCTCTCAAATCATCGTTGCCCTAGAAAACAACTCAAGACATTCACACTCCCTTCCTGTGGGAAACACAGATGTCTACCTAGGAAGAGCCCCAAATTATTTTGTACTTCAGGAGCTGCTACTGCGCTTTGACCCTCTAATCAAAGCATCACAGCAGCTTTGTCCCCAGAAGGGACTGGGGGGACCTGGAAGGGCCAGGCACCCACAAAGCAGATCAGTGGAGCTGTCCCAGAAGGAGAAGCAAATTTGTCTTCCAGTTCAACATCAGGACTGGCTTTGCACCATATACACTACATACTACAGGCATTTTGAAAAATGATCTTCAGTTTTCCTTCTTTGTTTAAAAAGGCAAGCAATTGGAACTAATGAGAAATCTCCTAACTATTACGTGGCCTTTTCCTTTGATTGGCCTGAAACATATAAGTTCACTTCATTGGAGATGGTACCCTTGTGGAGACCCTCCTTCTTATAGATACGAAAAACATCAGAAATTATGCTTCACATTGTGGAGTGCAGATGGCCCAAGAACAGCAGCTTGTAGAGCCAATGCCTGGCTATATTCTCTCATCACAAGTAAGAAAGGGCAGTCAGAAGTGGTTTGGAGGAGGTGCAGAGGGAGAGAGAGAGGGAAAGGAGAACACAGAATAAAAAGAGGGAAATGCAAGGGGAAAAGAGGGAGAGAAAGAGTGAGGGAATCAAGGAGGGAGGGAGGGATGGAGAGAATGACTGGATCAATCTTTTCACTAAAAGCATGAAATAAAAGCTACAGATTCAATCCTCTTTCATAACTGCTGTATTCTGGCTGTATTCAGGGACCTTTTAAATTCACATTTTAAAACACATCCACAAAAAAACCCAGAACTAAATTCTTTGTGTATATTAGTCACTTCAAATTGAATACTTTTCTATTTTTTTAAAGTTGACCACACATCAAGTTAATACAGAAACACTGGTATTTTAAAATAGAAAATATTCAGAAAACTTTTCCACTGCATTCAGGAACAGTTCATAGCACTAGCACATTACACCACAACCACCACAATTACTCTCTCACTTCTTTGTTACAATTTTCATAGTGCTGAGTTCTTGGACAGAAAAGGAGGGGGTGTTCTGTGTGTTTGTCTTCTTTCAATAATGACTTAATTTGACTTAAAGCTGAAAGCTGTTTTGGATGAGCAATGAAAAAACCTCAGGCTGGCATGTCCTCAGGCATCACAGCTGTTGGAGAGCTGGAAAGAAAGCTGAGGTGGTTAACCCAGAAAAGATGCAGAAGGCTTCAAGGAAAACTCAAGTGATAAGTGAGTATAGGGGTTTTATGAAAAGCAAAAGAGAAATGAAGCATGGCAAAAGGAGAGTACGAGGCATTAAGGAAGAAGGAGACATGGGCTGCCAGCCAGGAGCACACATAGGGGGTGACAGAGAGATAATTGAGGCTGGTGGGGAAGGACCAGTCCAAAGGAGGGGGCAGGCAGAGAGTCAGTGGCAATTGCCTTCCAGACTTCAGGCAGATGGGAAGTTTTAAATCTGTTTCAAAGTAGCCTTTTTTAACCTTAAGCAATCTCATGTTGAGTTTGATTACCATTTCCCTCATGGTGAAAAAGACACTAAAAAATGTTTCATCCTTGGAAAAACCTCAGTGTTTAAATGACTCATGATTTTAGGACTCTGACTCATTAATTTTATGTCAAGTTTTATGAGTTTTATTACAGAGCTCGTTTTCATTTTCCTGCTTCTTTTGGCTCACTCAGAGTCAATGTTTAATTCTTAGGCAGGTCTCTTCAGTTATTCATGTCAAAGGAGCTCACTATACTCTCTACTACTATTTTTCTTTTTTTTATTTTGCCTCAGGCTGATTTTTCATATTAAAAAAAAAAAATTAAAAAGCTCCCCATAAAGATTCAATTTGATCTTTACTGGTATTTTCCCTTCATTTTTCTCCTTAGCCAAACCATTTTCCACTAACCACTACCTTTGCAGTACTTATTTTTGTCCCTTTCCCCACTCTCTATCTATTGGTTCATGGAGGAATATCTGAGATACTGAATTTATCTTACTGCCATCTACCCTGGGAGTCAGTAACAAGTCTCATGACAGCTCTCTCCTGAGAGCTTATAAATAATAGAATCAAAATGGTTTGACTTCCAAAGGAGATCCCTGGAAGTTCCCCTAGTCCAACTCCCTGAGTTGGGACATCTTCCATTAGACCAGGTTTAGCCCTGCCACTGGTCTTTAAAATCTCCAGGGAAGGGGCATCCTTAACTTCTCTGGGCAGCCTGTGCCAGTGCCTCACCACCATCACAGTAAAGAATTTCTTCCTAATATCTAATCTAAACCTACCCTTTCTTAGTTTAAAAAATACTTTAAGCTGTTTAAAATCCTTTATTCTATTGTAAGAGGCCCTGCTGCAAAGTTTGTCCCCAGACTTCTTGCAGGCCCCTTTTATGTTCCCAAAGGCTGCCATAAGGGTTCCCCAGGGCTTTCCCTTCTCTACGCCCAACAACGCCCAGTCTCTCTGTCTTTCTTCATATCATAAGTGCTCCAGCCCACTGATCATTTTTGTGGCACTCCCCTGCAGGTCTCAGGAGTGGAGTAGAGAGGGAAAATTTGTTCCTAATCCCAGTAGAAATGCAGTATTAGAAGAGACCTCTGGTACTATTCCATTTATCTCCCAGCATCCCATATTAGCTTTCCCAATGCTTTGTTCAGTTTTGTACCATACTGCTGATTGTGTGGAGCTTCCCTCAGAAGACAGACCAGTAAAACAATCAGCTGTTATTCACACAGAAGGATTTCATGGCTTCAGGAAAATCAGAAAATAATCATTCCATACTGATTTTTAGGTAATTTCTGTGAAATGAGAAATCCAAACATAACAATAAAGCCTTTGGGGAAGGGGAAGGAAAAATACTTGTTCCTTCTAAATGCATTTGATAGCAAGTCTTTTTTTTTTTCCTTCCCTTTCCTCAAGGAACCCTTCTTTCTGAGGGAAAGAAATTATATCTCAGCTGGAATTCACAGACCATCACACTTGAATATTTCCTTCAAGGTTTAGGCAAGTCTATTTCCCTTCCTTTTGGCTCAGGCTCTGAGGCATTTATTCATACCCTTTCACATTTATCTGTCGTTACACACATGCCATTTCTTGAGATCCGGTCACCTACAAAAAATATAATTTATCATCAGTGTATATGTACTTCCTCTCTCAGCTTCTGATCCAAGTTCTCTCCTCAGGTGGTGCCTTAGCTGAAGCCATTGGGAAGTATCTGCTACACATTCCCGCAGTTAAACAGCACCAAATCCATTCTTTGCTCTTGCAGTGAAATCTCCATGGTGACAACTGCACCGTCAAGCTGTGAGAGCTTTTCAGCGAAGAAGAGCATTTTATCATGAGATTCTCATTACAAGAGTGCCCTCTGTAAATGAAGAGGAGATGGTACCATGGGGGTTTCTGTAAATGAAGAGATGTTACCGCAGGGGTTCGAGCTGGCTGGAGCTACTCTTTGCCAATTGGCCTGTGTGGCCAAACTGTAGATTAATGCCTCTGACCATGTTTGTGTCCCCCCCAAATCAGATGAACACAAGACACCACCACAGTTAAAAACATATGAATTTTCATCCTCAAAAGCATCAGAAATAGCATGTTCTCCTGCTGCATGGCAGGAGCAGAGGGAAAGCACAAGCCAGCATCCCTGTGTCCTGGGGAGTCCTGCTTCACCTGCCTCACACACATTCTCCCCTCATCTGTGTGTTTGTCAGTGCTGGCTCAGGACTCACTGCTTCATTTTGCTTCCTCTGCCACCAATACAGAGGTTTCACTCCCTTTCCAACTGCTGAAGATGTGGTATCAGTCTACTACAAAGCATGTATTCAAGAGCATCCATTCTGTGATATACACAGCTCAGCCTGTATGATCTTTATCAGACTTGTCAAAAACAAACAAACAAACAAACAAACAAACAAACAAACAAAACCCCCCAAACAACTGACAGAAAAATCACCCACTTTCTTCAGCTAAAAAGTGTACTCAGTAAAATATGTCTTTCTTGGTCAGCAAAGTATTTCATAAGGACAAGGAAACCTTTCAACACTATTCTTTGTACACTAATCTTAATATACTGTTTTACTTTTCTGGATTGCACTAAATGATTGCATACCTAAAAAAACAGCCAACTCAAATTAGGTTTTTCAAATGTCCCATCACATTCCTGTTGAGAAATGTGTTCGCTTTGTGACAAGCCCTTCTAAAAACCTTTCACCTTAATCCTTCAAAGTTCAGATAAAGATAGTGGAAAGTTTGCACAGTAACTACCAACACTTTGTCTCAAAATGTTATGTGAAATCTAAATAATTTCTCTGTTAGACTCAAACTAATTTAGTAAACAAACATCTGTGTTAGAGAGATTGAGAAAAGCAACAGACACCTCATGGGCTTATGTGTGCCTGCAATACTGAGAAGCACAAGCATGCAGGTTCATGAAAGGTTTCTCTACAGGAACCACCAACATGGCCACTTGAGACTCCTCCTGTCAGGAACTGCTTCATGGCAGACAGGACAAGAGCCATGGGAATGTGGCTTTTGCACTGGAGGAGACTGAATCCTGCTAGTCACCATAAAATCCCACAGCAACTGCACAGCAGATCAGCATGCTTGTGATGGACAACTCAAACACCAGAACAAAGTTTGTGCAGGAGCAGAGAAGAAAAAAATCTCCTCACACATTTAAAATAAATTCAAGTTAAGCAGAGGATGTTTATTCAGCACAATGAAACATTGATAGGACAGCTGATTTAACAGCAGAAGTTGTAATTAATGGACCAATGGAAAAATAATTAAGACTTGATAGCAGAGTTCAACTACATCTGGATTATTTTTTCCTTTCTTCTGCTGCATTCATGTATTTTCCTTTAGCAGTTGCAATACAACACTACCATTTAGTGGTCAGACACGCCAAGTGCAGACTCCACCAGCCCACCTGGGTTTTTGTCCAAACAGGTGGCAACTATTTGCAAACACTGTATTCACATACCCCTAAGAAACAGGAAATTAATATTACTCTAATTTCTGATCACTAAGCAAAATAAAACCTCCCTAACTTCAGATGCTTGAATAAGGCCTTGTTAGAGGTATTAAAATAGTTTTGGCGACTGAATTTCAGGTTGTGTACATACAAGGGAAACAACTTACTAAGCTTGAAAAGCTGAGTTTTGCTGGAAAAGATACCATGCCCCCATGAGTTTTAATTTTTTATTATGACTGAATTCTACTCTTAAATACTCAGAAAAGAAAACTTAAGCACAAAATATGTTGTCCATGATTTAAAGAGCAATAATTCCTGGTGTGGTTAATATCCTCTTTGTCAAGATGGTGTTTACCTTTACTTCTTCATCATCCACATAATTGTACTCCTGCAACTGGACTTGCACAAAAGCTGCCAGTTTCAGACAACTCTCTTAAACTACCTTAAGCACTGATCAGTGTGTTTTTCAAAAAGCAATGACACTTGCAAGATCATTGGCTGAAGGAGGCCTTTGTATGAATTTCTTTCTTATAAAAGAAAACCCCACAATTTGAAGATCACATGGTAGAAAACTCAAACTGCTCTTCAATCACCAATTACGTTACAAGTGAAAATATTATTTTTTACCTCCGTTGGAATAATACTACTTTCCAGAACACCACTGCAGATATATTAAAAAATAAAATCCACAGCTTTGTCCTCTTTGCAGATTGCTGGGCTACTTTATCATGTCTGTGTTCAAAGTTTTTCAAATATGCAAGAACAACCGATTATGAATTTTCATTGTTCACATTTCAGGCCAAATTTTCACTGATGATCCTTCTAGTTTCTTAGAGCAGGCAGAGACCAGCTGGGTGAAACAAATCAATTCAAAAGAAGAATCCAGTCAGGTGCCGATCTTCTGAAAATTATAATTATAGTTTTGGAGATAAGAAGAAAATATCTTTTAAAATATAGACAAAAATATTTTTCAGGGCAAGCTTTTAGTGGTAGGTGAAATGAATTATTTTCTCAGTGATGTTCACTGTGTTTAGCAAATGCATTATATTGGCCCGTTACCTGAAACAGGAATTAGGGAGTCTGCTACTTCTGCTACTTCTTTATTGCATTTCATCCATAAATCTCAAAAAATAAGGTGCACACAATCAATGTCTCTCAAAAGCCGCTTTTTCAAAATATCTGCACACCAGTAAAGCCTTCTGATTGCAACTTCTCCCTGAAATCAATACAATTTTCCAATAAAAGACACTCTCACCATTTTACCTGAAAGTGTACAACACTCTTATTTCTATTTTCAAGTAAAAGATCTATGAAACTCATTCTATAAAGCAAGTACGAATCCTTGAATTAGCTGTTAGAACAGAAGAATTTGATTAATTTTTTACCTCCGTCCACTATGTATTTTTCTAGAGGTCTGCTTATTTTTGTGAAGTTCTGCTCAGCAGGAGGTTGTAAGCTGGGTCCTGCTCTGCTGGGCTGGCCAGATGCTGCTCTCTTCCTTCCCAGCTGGGAATTGTGGGAGCAAGCTGCAATCATTTTTTAGACACTGGAAGATCACACAGCCTTCCCTTGGAGACTGCAGAAAACACAGCTTCTCTGGGAATTGGTCCAAATAAAATTTACTGGCTGTCTGGATCCAAATCCAGATGGAAAGCTTTGATTGGTAATTTTGCTTCAGGTACTGCAATCCCTCTATAATAGAAATTATATTTTATATATAACACTGACTGATAATTGAAAAGCTCAAAGTTATAGTCCACACACCATTATGAAAGCATCCAATTTAGAGACTACCATGATATTAAGTGGCATTCCTAACAGGAGCAGTTTCTTGAAAGACCTCTTAAAACAAGATTCCTTTTGTCTTTCAATTCAGAGCAACCTGCCTCAGTACAGCTTTGTCAAATGTGGGAACATTTCTGGCCTTCTTGTTCTTGTGAGAAAGTGTGCGTTACAGAAACAGGTTGAAGCACAAAATTTCTAAGAGTTAATATCTGAACTGAACCCATCACACCTTGTGCCTGCAGCAGAACCAGATTTCAACCACCAATTTCAAGTAGCAGATGGACTGTGCAAAAAATATTAAGATACTCAAATGCATTTAGAGATGGGAGAGTTATTTTCCCTTCTTTGAAAGTGTTTTAATTCCAAAATCCCAGTGCATCTCCTTTAATATCCATGACACAATGTTCTCATGTTAGCTTTCTGACTAATGGTGCACTCTGGTGATAACGCCATAAACTCCATTTCTTTCAGGCATAATCATTAATAAAATGCATGCAGGACAGCGCTCCATCATGAACTGTCTGGAACGTAACTGAGATGTGGAATGGCTTCTGGCTGCACACACATGCTAACTTAGGGCTCAGCATGCAACACTGAAAAAAAAAGCGACATGGTTGAATTCTTAAAAAAAAGGACGAAAAGCAAAAACAGATGTCAAGGTTTCAACAAGTCACTGCACACTGCAGCTGGAACCAGCACAAAAACAACACAAGTATGCTGATAATGCAGCATTTCATGTAATGATAAGGGCAATAAAATAGCACAAAATGCAAAAGCTCAAATGGTTAAACACTTTCCTCAAATTCCAGAGGGCTGGTTGGGTTGAACAATAATAGTAATCCTTTCAATAACCAGATCAAATGATTGAACCATTAAAGCTCTTTATTCTCAAGAAAAGTGAAAATTGAGAGATTCCCTTTCTTCTAAGTGCAGAATATGGACAATAAATCTAAAATCCAATCCAAACAGACATTCAGACACACAGTATCTCATTACCATCACTCTCGAAACTATTTGGCAATAGTTTCCGTTATTACAACAGATGTTAACAAGATGGATAGAGAGCATGTTAAATAAACATTAATATTAATATATAAGTGTCTATGCAACAAAGCCACTGTTCAAATTATTTATTTCCCCAAGAGCATTTCTTGGGAAATTAATCACAGAATTTATCTTGCTAGAACTATTAAAAATTCAAGATATTTCCATTGACAAAGACTGCATCATTCGGGAAAAAACACTAAGCAATGTAAACATGGTTTACATATGTAATCTGGACTCTGATGGAGTGATTCTTGTAATTCCCATTCTCCCTGGGCTTCGGCTTCTTAGGACAGAGCAGCAAATGTAGGAAATGTGCAGAGAGAGAATCCAACCTACAGAATTTACAATGTGAAAGAGTTCAAAAGCTTAAGGATGAAGAAAGAGCAGACACAGGCAATAATCACCAAACGCTGGAATTTTATGTCCAGCTCTGGGATTAGACATCTTGGTCAGAACAGTCTCCACATCACAGGCAGACTAGTTACAACTGTTGAGATTTATCAGGCATGCTGAACATGGAGATTGCTTTCTCATATAAGAGTTTCTTACTGGAATACAGCCTGTTGTTCATTACTCTTTCAGTACGGCAAGTCCTGGGACATTACTAAATCTAGCAAGGAAAAAATAAGCAGAGTTTATAAATCCACGAATATGACACGAACCATCAAGATTAGAGCTGACAAAAAAGAAAGCAAGCGAAAACCTCAGGTCTCAGGATTTTCCAAAATCCTTGGAAAAATTATTTTTAAAGTACTGATACACACAGAGTCACAACTGACCTCTGAAAGACCTGAGAATTTAAAAGAAATCTGCTAAGATGTACCTATACAAATAGATGTAATCAGTACAAGTTTCAGATAAATCCTTGCCAGCAAAACATATTGTTACATGAGAGTTGAAGAGGAGCTTTGTCAAGTCATTCTGAAAGTTCCGGCATGATGGCATAGAAAAGAATTCCTTCAAAATCCCTTCTGTTTTGCTAAAAAACCTTTTTTAGAATATTTAAGCTATAAACTGTGAAAGGAGGTACTTTTGTAGAGAATCAATATCCAGAGCCATTAATTTTAAGATTAAAATTATTACAATATACTAGTACCATATCTTCAGAAATACTTGTTGCCTAAGACAATGTAAATGATTTTTTTTGCTGCCATATAACCCTTCCACATTCATCACTAACCTGACTCTTGTGTATTTATAGATCACACAAGCTGAAAACATTGCATTCATGCTTAATTTCGTCTGTGCACGCTTAGGTTAACTTATTTTAAGCTGCAGCATAGCTTAGGGGAAGCATGTGGAGATGTAATAAGTACCAAAGGAATTTGTTTTGATTATTTTTGACATAATAAGATATATCAAACTGACACCCTGATGCAGATGCACATCTCTGCTGGCAGCGCAGCATCACTCACATACAAAAGCCATACCAAAAATACCTGCCAGATGTGTCTGGAAATGTTACACTATTTAACAAACATTTGAAGAGTTGACTCAAACCCAAAATGAAATCAAAAAGATGAAGCAATCTATGCTCAGGCAGTGCAGCCCCAAATAACTTGTTGAGCTGGAGGTCCAGAAGCCCAGCAAGTTATTAATCTGTTAGGTTGCTCCTTACAAAACTTCACAATCTTTTGAATTGTATCCCCTGTGTTCTGATCTACTACCTATTATGAACTCAAACTGAACAGCCTTCAGCTACAAATCCTTTACTTCCAAGATCCTGCATCTCGTAGGGAATGATGTGATAAAGCCACATGAAAGAAGTCACATTAAAAAATGTAAGACAATTTAGAACATTTGCAATTCAGAATGCTGCTAGGCACAGGTAAGTTCAAAAGAAAAACACAATAACAGGAAACAGCAGCATGCTGCAGAGAAATTTGCACCAAAACCAACTTGACCTGTGAAAACACCTTGCTATGTCTCTGAATTTCCTTTTCATTTACTGATGCTTTTCTGCAGCACAAAGGGCCAGATCTCCTCAGGACAGCCAATCACCACAAACAGCACCAAACTTAACTTTTTGCATCCAGAACAACCCAGGAAATAAAGTTCTGTCCCTACACCTGTACCTATACACATCCCATTTTTATCAATATAAAGATCCCAGGATCAATTTGTAGCTGCCAACATAATGAACCAGAAAAAGTCTGGCCTATGAGGAAAAAAAAAAAAAAGTTTGTCCAAACAGGTTATCTCTTCTAATTTTAGGTATAGCTGTGAAATGTCATAGCCTGAATCTCTTTCCTGTGCTTGCATATGGGTTTGGTGATGTTGGCTTGGGGAGTTTTGGGGTTTTTTGATAGCTGAGAAATTGAAAGAAATAGGTTGCCAGTTCAGAAGCAAAGCAGAGGAAAAAGTATCTTAACCACCTGAGAACAAAGATAGAGCTGTGATATGCTAATTGTTAAAGCTGTGTCATTTGTGCAACACTAAAAAAAAATAATTACCAAGTCAGGCAAAAGGAGAAAGAAGGAACTGAATACACAGCCCACACAGTCACAGATGGTGACACACTCTGATGGGGATGGAAGCAATTATGAGCCAGTCTTAGTCCTGGGACTATTCAAGGAGTCCTTGAATGATATTCACAAACATCAGGCACGTGACAGGGGATAAGCACTCTCATATTAATGGCAAGGCTCCAATTACTCCAACTGGTTTCATTAGTTTGGAGGTGTTGTTAACTCCTTTCAGCAAGTGCAGGTACTGCTTTAAAAAAATGAGAGGATTTTCTTTCTTAAAAGATAGTGCAGTAATAACTTGATATTGGAATCCAAATTTTAAGCCTCTTTATTGCTTAAAGAAAAACTTGAAAAAGGGGGATGTGAACACAAAATAATAATTTTCACAGCCAGTGCAGAGTGCTGTCACGTGCAAAATTGTTCAAGGGCCCTTGACATAGCTACCTTTCTCAATGCAAGTCAGGCAACAATGTATAGGAGAAATATTTGGTTTATGTTCACTACATACTTAAATCTTCTAGCAAATTTGTAACAGGCTACAGATTCACTTCACCAAAAAAAATCTCCAATATACAGTCGAGTTTTCCCAACCATTTAAACAAAGGTAATTCCACAATCCCCCAAGGTGCTTCCTTCCATCCCTTTGCATTTTTTCTAGAGGTATTTCCTTTGCCTTTTACTCAAACCTTTGCTATAACCCTTCTTTGCTGGAGTCAAAAGGCTGTGGTCATGCTTTCCCTTCTCACAAGAAAGATGAACCTGAAAGCACACAAAATGCCTACTGCCTACTTCAGAGCAGTAACCTGGTACAGAAATAACCCATAAGGATCCAAAATAAGCTCTCAGTAGGAGATAGATTTTAGCACCACTAGTGGTGGATCTGTATAAGGCCAGATTTAGGGTCCAGAAAGATGTATTATAGATCTTTTTACGTGGCAATGTATGATTTGTGCACATTCTTTTTAAAAAAGGAAAACACATATTTCTTTTTACCTGCCATTACACACAGAGGGAATGTATTCACAATAAATAAGTTCATTAAGACTCTCTTTCTGAATGGAAAAAGATTTCAGAAAAAAGTGGTTCAGAGGAAGAGTACACCTTTTAAGTGTTTTGAATAATTTTCAGGAGGTGTCTCACTGCTGGCAGACATAATAGCTCACAGTGTCAATAAAAGCCTTAGGTAACCTTTGCAAATATATTACTCAGCATCCCTAATTGTCTTAAGACTTCCTAAACCTGTGAATCAGTGTGGAAGAGTGACAAAACAGAGACACAACACCAGAAGAGAGCACTAATAGAGATTTGCAAGACACAGCCAAAGATTCCCCAGAGTACATTAGAACTTGTTTCTGCAAACAGAAACTTGATCAATTAATGTATTAATTCCTTTAAAGTGACCCAGAAGTTAATGGAAAAATAGTCACGTAGGGAAAAGCCACCCACACTTGAATGGCACAATGACTCAACCGACCTAAGGGCTCAGGAGAACAGGATTCAAGTCACTGTCTGGGGCATCTTCTAAAATATTTCCTGTGCAATGATTACTGTCTACCTTGCTGAATTCACCAGCGGCCACTACAGGATGAATCCATCCCCTGCCCTGCCTCTGAACCAGCCGTGACTATTGGGAGAAATGAATAGTGCCTCCCAATGAGGCTGACCACCTCCTGGTCCATCTGCAGCTGCTCCAGAGGTCTCCGTTCATTATTAACTCCCCAGAGCAGACCCCAGACTCTCAGCCTAGGACTGGTTTGGCGGGCGCTAGCAGCCAGCTGGCGGCACAGGAGCGCGGATCCGAAGGCAGAGGCGCTGTGGCAGGCGGAGGGAGGGCTGGAGAGCGGCTGGGAGCGCTCGGAGGCAGGATCGGAGCTCGCACACACGGGGGAGCTGCGGCCCCGCGCCCGCCCCGGCACCGCGCTGCTGCTGCTGCTGATGGCCGCTGATGCTGCGGGCTCCCGGCACCGAGCGCATCCACACAGCCACACAGCCTGCAGGGAAAGGCACAGAATGAACGGAGAGGAAAAGGGGAAATAAAGATCGTCATGAACTCTCCTACAGCCTCAGCGAACTGATGGCTTCTAGTTTTTTAAGAGTGAGAAATCCAAGAGAAGGCTTTTCTCCCTTTCTGGGCACTTCAGGTGCATGAACTTAGCTTTTCTTAAGGCTTTTTTTTTTTTTTTTTTTTTTTGCCCCCACTCATAGCATGAATTTATTCTTCACACTTTCTCACGTTTTTTTTCTGAACATCAGGAAAAAGATTTTAATGTGAGAGTGACTGAGCACTAGCACAGAGAGCTGTTAGCCTCAGACAATAAAAAGCCATCTGGACACTAAAAAGTCCTGGGCAGTGTGCTCTGGGTGACACTGCCTGAGCAAGGGAGCTGGTCCAGATGGCCTCCAGAACTCTCTTCCAGCCTCAACAATTCTGTGATTCTGAGATTGTTTTTCCCCTTCAGTTCACTTTCTCCTGTCATCACCCTCCCACTCTTACTCGTTTTCCCATTAATATCCGCTGCCTCAATTGCCTTACTCCCACCTTGGTGTCTCATTTCTTACTCTTCATCTATTTTTTTGCTCTCAGATAGTGGAAGAATATTCTGCCCTTGTGAAGTAATTGGAGAGGGCACATGCTTGACAATTGGAGCAAACAATCAGGTCCTACTGAAGTACCATCCTTCTCCATAGTAACAAGGAACAAGAGGTGCTACAGGAGAACATCATCAGCATGGCTGGAGGACATCAATTCAAGTGTGCAAACAATCAGATATACTTTGTATAATGAGCAAATGGCACCATTTTTCTCAAAGTGTATTTCCCTCTGTCACAAGGGCTGCTTACATGCTGGAATTAAACGCATGCCTCATTTTTGGGACAGCCATATACATTGTAACTATGCTACAAAATCAAGTTGAATTTTTTTCTTTCTTAAAATCCTTATTTTTAAAACTCATTGTAAAGGGTGATAAAGAGACCTTACCTAGGTTTAGAAGCCAAAACCATAACAGGAATCTAAGAACATGCTTCAAAATAGCTCATTACATTAAAAAGAAAACAAAACCAAAGACAACCTCAGTCTAAGTCCCTTTTGTAAACAAAACTGGAACAGAAGTAAATAACTGAACAGATTATGTGGCCATAATTTACCAGAAACAAGTCTCACCCCCATCAATTCCTCTCAGTTTTGTCCTGTGAGCAAATTCATCAGCAACTTTACTTGGACATAAAATTACAAAGCTACCTGTCTTGACTATCTGTCCCAGAGGCCAAACTATTCCTGACCATGCACCTAAAGAAGAGGGGTAACTATTTCCTCTACCTGTGAAACTTCAGCCAGACTCTGGAGGAAAGAAAAGGCTGATTTCCTTCAGCATCACCTGCCCCAGCAACAGCATGAGGCATTTCTGGGAGAGAGCATCATCAGCTCAGGAAAGCTCTTCCCTGATTCAAAAAGCTGAAACACACCATAAATAAAAGTTAGAAAAAAAGCATTGCATGCTCCTTCTGTTGTCTCACAGGCTCTGAGCTTACAACAAAGGCTGTTTTAAGAGTACAAAAAAAAAAAATTGAGTCCACTGTTTACATCCATAAAACTAAAAAATTCAAGCCTGTTATGAAATGAAATAGAAAACAGTGTTTCGGGATCGCGCTATTGTGACTACTTAAATGAAAAAAAAATCTGTCTGAGAGAAGAAAGAGTGAGCCCAATCCTGAGGAATGATACCTACTATACCTTTGGGCCTTTTCCACAAGTTTCCTACTTCTCACTAAGAGATTTAACCCAGGCTCTGTTTTAAGGAATATTGATGTGGCTCACAGAAAATTATTCTGTTAAGCAGCACTAGCTGTTAAATTCAGTTAAATTTATATCTGTCATGTTATACGGACAGGGCATTAGTTGCTACATGTTGAATACAGGGACACATGTAACTGTAGTTTTGGAATTTCCCAAGAGCACGTGGGTCACAAGAGGTGACAATGGAGAGATTTCCCAGGATATTGATGCTTTTTGTTCCTCATTCTACTGGTATTTTTCAGCATTTCAAAACACAGCAAAATCCATATCCTTCAAGGTGAAAGATTCATGTAATCTTAAAAAAATACAATTTCAAAAATTATGCCTGCATAATCCTATCTTTTGTTTGCTAAGTCTGCTTCCCAGCAAAAACCCTGCATTCCAACAATTGCTTACTTTCTTGTTACAGTCTTAGCTGCAGTGTCTTGATAAATAGATGTTTCCATGGAGATGACAAATGAATATCATCCATGTTGCAATGAGATTCTGATTTCATCTTGAACCATTAGCTTTCAAACCACAGCTTATTCATTATTCATTTGCAGTAAGGAAATGGCTGAAACCCAATGCATTACAGCAGATTAAAATCTTTGCATGCAGTCTAGAAGAAAGTGCATTTGTCATCATATAAAATGAACAAAACTCCTTGGGATTAAAATAATGATCCCAGAAGCTGTCCTAAAGGTCTAGAAATATTCTCCCTCAATTAATAGGATGCCTACATAAACTGTGGAAACTGAGACACCTTTTAACTATTAAGGCAGGCAGGGGATTTTCAGGAGGAAAAAAACCCAGCAGATGACATTCAACTGTTTTTCAAACTGTTAAGATGACACTAAATGCTTTTCAGAAACAGGCTTAAAAACATAAATAATCAAAACTTATTAGCTTGGCAGGACATCTAAATTTTGTGTGCTTTTTGACTGTTCTTGTAGATGAAACCAGTATCTGCATTCCATTCAGAAAATGCCTTTCTTTTATGACTGGATGACAGATGACTGGAGCCTTTGGCAGCTCTGAGGGAGACTAAAATGGAGAAGAAGAAAATATTTTCAGTTTTTTCAAAACTAAAAACTTACACAGTGGCTGCAGCTATTTTTTAAAAAAGACCTTACAGCTCGTGAAAGCTTTCCACTCAGCAGGAATGTCTACTTTTGTCTGCTTAACGTAAGAGAAAAATTTGTTCTTCTATATTTAATAAAGGCAGTACAGTTATAAGATGACCAATTAAAATAATATACAATATCAATGCCTTCCATTAAATTTTTTTTTCAGTCCTATGTCCTGGGCTAGAAGGAAGAAAAAAGTCAGCGCACTGTTACTGCTACAAGTAACACACACTGAAAGAAATTTTGTCTTCTGTGCTTCTGCATATAAGGACTTCAAATTTATGGTAATTTGAAGAATATTAAATAGGCTTTCTAAATGCTGGCCTAAGACTGGCCTGCTTGGAAGGAAGGAGTCTGATCAATGCTTGAAAGACACAGCAGACACATGCACTGCAATGTCACATAATATTTACTGGTTGTTGTTGTCATTGTTTGTAACAGCATTCAAATTCACTGTAATTGACGTAGACAAGAAATTTTTGGCTGATTTTGAGGTGACAGCTGTCTATATGTATATTACCTGAAGGACATTTTGCCTGGAGGAAAGTTATCGTGCATCTGATCCAGGTAAAAAACAGGACATACAAAAGTGGGACGTCCTTCACACTTGCCCTGGTTAACAACATCCATGCTCCCGCTGTCTGAGCACTGGAGCTGTCCTGGGAAAAGCATGTCAATTAGAGTAAGTTATAACCAATTATGTGTCTCTTCATTTGAATTATTGTCCATTAAGAACTGACCTGAGTTTACAGAACACATCTCATTCCCATAATTGGCTTAATACCAGTGTGACCAGAGGTCGAAGGGTAACAAGAAATGATGAACCAGGATTGCTCTGACATGTAGGAAGGGGACAGTGAGCAGCAGCTCATTTTTCCCCACTAACATGACATGCCATTTTCATACTACTGCTATCTCACCTAGTTCCTCAGATTACCGGGGAGCTGGAACAGCCACACGCTCCACTGCCCAAGCAGCCATCTCCATAATGCCTCTTCCTGTCTCACAGATGAGGCTTTATCCAAGCAGAGCATAGGGCTCAGATGAAGCAAGCAATAAAGGCCAAACCTTATTCACATCAAGAAATATGCAGACAGTCTAGACAAAGTGCTGAGCTCTTCCTGTGCAGGTTGTCTCCTGTGGAGCAGGACTTCTACTAAATGACCTTTTCTGCAGAAATGAGCTTACCAGGGTCAGTTCTGTTTCTGCAGAGGGGAGAAAGAGTTAACCACTACCCAGCCTTTGCAAACCTTTGAGGATTTAAACCACCACATTTTATTTAGAGAGTTCTTCTAGTCTGAGCTCACAGTAGAAGCTGCAATTGAATTTGTTCATTATTGTAATTCACAGTAGTAAATGCCTGGAGCTGCCTAAGGTTTGAAGTGAGACATTTGGGACACAGGCTGTCATAAAATGGATTTGTTTCTCAGACCTAACTCTTTTTTTTTTTTATTTGGCAAGAAATGCTCTCTCTTCATCATGCTCTTCATTTGCTTCTGAGCACAGATTCATAATAACCATGACAGCGTATTTTCACTCAAAAGCACAAATTGTAACTTTTAGAGGAAAGAAAAGCAACAGGCAGCTAGACAAAGCCATGGAAACCTTTCAGCACAGCACAGTGAGGATTCCAGCATCGAGCTAGATGACCAACAGAGTGAAACACATGCCCCTTTCCTTTGAGAAGAAAAACAAGAAACCCCAGGATGAAGCAAGGTGTCTCACATACAATGTCTTGCAGGTTTTTTTTTCGTAACTTCCTAAGATAAACACACAAAAGACTTAAACTTTTGGTGATATTTACTGGAGCCAAAATGACTGCTGTGAACTCAATGTAGAGTACACTAGATCTTCTGAAAGACAGTTTGATGTTAAGCGCAATGTTTGCAAATACTTATTTAACCTATAACATCTCTTTGCTTGCTCTCTCACACATTTCCATGACCTGTCACTGTATCACCTGCTACAGCCTTAACCTTCCCCAATGGGATATGGAGATGTATCTCCACAGGCAGATAGCACAAGACACTCTGAATCCATAAAGAAGTCAGCATACATGGTGCTTCAGCAGAAGAGTCACTGCAGCCACCTTCTTCACCTGGTGCAGAAGGAACATTTGCTGTCCAACAGCTTCCACTGGTATAATTTTTAATTAGGTGCTGTCATGCTCAATACACTTGACCTTTTGAAATCTGTAGCTTTCAATTCAATTAACAAACATAATCCTGTATTTACTACTGTTTAAAATACCTTAGAGCATGAAAAAAATCTGGAAATTTAGCCAATGTCCATGGGAAAACAAGAACACATATACTTATATAACTGATCACTTCTAAGGTGACAGTAAAGTTTGAAAATCACATCCCTAAAAATGCAGAACAGGAAACTGAAATGCAGGAAGGGCTAATTAGAAGTCATAACACACTAATTAATATACTAAGTCCCAAGAGGGAACAAAGGTTCATACCCTTGTAGCATTTGGGCTATAGAGCTTTAACTCCTAGGCCTAGGAATATACTCCTGTAGGTTCAGCTTCAAGTTCAGTTTCAGTCAGACATTCCAGAAGCCACCAAATGACTTGTTCTGGTTTAATCAATGTGTTATAATACAGATATATTTTTTGTACATTTACACAGTGCTCTGAGTTTGGATAGTGTTGAGTAAAAAGCATAATTACAGAAAAGGAAGTTAATTTTCCTTGAGCACTGAAGGAGAACCTAAATCTTCTCATTTAAATCTAAAAAAAGATTTGAAATGTTTATCAATGAAAATTATTTGGCCTTGTTCAATGGCATGATATAAAAGCAAGAATACATAATCTTTGGAAGAAGTTTGCACTAACATTATCCTTTTTCCCACTGAAAAATAACTGAAGTCAACAGAACAGAGTTCTTACTGTGAAGTTCTATAATACTATAATCCCAGGGCAAAAATCAGCATTTCAAGCACAGAAACTCCAATTTATTTGAGTTGAAGTCACATTACCTAGGGAGAAATTAGTTTCTTCCCCTACTTCAGCCAATCACAGTTAACTGAAAGCAGAAAATCTACACAACATGGCCCCACGAGGCAGGTAGGACACCCCAGAGCATCTGTGTGACACCTTAGGAAAATCATCCTGCCACTACCAGAGGCCAAACTCAGTGTGCAGCATGATCAAAACTGTGGGCCATTGCCACCAAAGCCTTCTACCAGTGTCTGCTTGGCAGAAAAAGGCATAACTATGTCTTCTCCCCAACTTACAAACAAAGGAGAAACAGCAAAAGCAGAAATTTCTCATCTGCAGAACCACACTGTGGAATTTCTTCCCTAGTATTCTATCTATAGTGCACCTTATCTACTTTTCTTCTTTCCTTCCCAGCTTCCCCACAGAACCTGAAAGCAAGTAATGGTCTCAGGGATCTCTCAACTGAAAAACTGTGGAAGAAGCTGCAGTAGGATGGAAAGGTCAGGGCTGTTGACCTCTTATGTTACTGTCCTGAAGCCCCTGGAAGGACTAGACTTGAAACTCTTCTGTCAACTCGTGGTGGCAGAAGCCCAACAGGGAGTCAGGGGAGAGAAGTTCACAATGTGTGACATTCCTGTGAATGCAATCACGAGCTCTCACTCACACAGTCTATATTCACCAGGTAAAAGTGGGGCCAAGCACACAGCTTTTGGCCATTGCATTTTTTCAGCTTTGAAATCAACGTTTACGACCAAAAGGCTTGCTGGGCATTTTCAGAATGTGCATATAATCTTCATTGTTTCCAATCTGTTAGATGACGACCTGTAGCACCACTACGGTACCACTGCGAGGAAGAATCATGTTGATTTTAAATTACTACTCTCCTCTGAAAGAGATCTTATTTTGGTCTCATGAAACCTGATTTTCCTGGTTTCTTCTCTGCAGAAAGGGGAATTTATGCAATGTGGGGAGCTGGCTGCACTAGATATATATAGCATTTTGGATCATCCTCTTTAATGATCATGTTGAGTTCTCAAACCATTTGCCATCATTTCACATCAGTGTCAGTCCAGAAAACAGCAGGGAAATCAGCAGCAGCCAGTAAGCCATTTCTCTGTTACCAGGCAGGATATAATCCAAACAACTCAAGTGCTTTATAAGGAAGATTTAGCCGTGCAATATTTTGGAGAAGGGACTACACCAAGCTAAAAAAAAAATGAAATTTAAAAAAAAAATCCTTATTTCACTCTCTATTAAACTCCAATTTGTTCACATTTTATGGAGTGTGTGCATTATTCACAGGTGCATCCCGTAGAAGTGTATTTGAATATAATAGTTTTTTTCTAATGCTCTGCCTCTATAAGGCAAGTCCAGCCCCAGAAAGTGCAAAGCAATGTTGAGGAGGATGTGTCCCTCCCAGCTCTATAACTCAAGGAACTGAAAATCCATTCCTTCCACGTGCAATTGCTGCTCCAGCCACCAGATGCTACTGCGGCATTAAAATGGGAGCCGGGAGCTGCGGCTCCTCAGTCCACTACTGCAGAATGGACACGACAGAGCCTTTAATTACATGATCATACACTACCTCATGCCCCGAGCTGCTGCCCTTTTGAAGAGGATAAGGAAGAAAGCTTAGTTAGCTCTAGAACCCTTCGTTTGCTGAGAAAGCCGGCAGGTATGTAGTGAACAAAACAAGATAGAGGGAGAAGAGGAGGGTGTCGTGACTCAACACAATGAAGCTGAGCCTGTAAAAGAGACTGGTGAAAAGGGCTGCATACTTGGGAGCCCGGGTGCAGACACGCCATTCTGCCTACCCAGAAACAGAGATGTTTGAGACACTGCATTTCATCTCTCCATGCCTCTGTTCCTTCTGTAAAATGGAGATAATGCCTGCTAATATCTCTGAAATTACTTTGTAAGTATTAAAGAGTGTTCTAACACATTAATGAATTTACACATGAACTATTAATAGCAGTAAGAGTCAACACTGGACAGTACACGGAATTTAAAACTGGTTATTTAATGCACAGCTATTAATGTATTTTTTTGTTATTTAAAAAAACTCCTAAATATGTACAAAACTCAAAAAAGAAACTGCATCCAACATGTTTAAGGATCTTTGACAGCAATATATATTTGAAATGCTGCAGCACAACTTAAGCTCTAACCTCCTTCTAGCTTCATTGAAGGAAAAATTCAGAAGGCAAGGTTAAGGAGAGGTGTTCCTGTAGGATGCCTGTAAAAAAGCCAGCACACCACAGTCACTGCTCTGGCTGTCTAGAATAAGGAAAAAGATGGCCATGGTACCTCATGGATGGCCAGACCACAAGAATGAAGACAAATAGAGAACAAGAACGGATGAGGAAACCTAGGGTGAAGAGTTCAAACAAGTATCCAAACCAGAAAGAAACCCTAGATTTAACACTTAATCCTTCAGCCATTTGTAGTTATTTTCCCCTTCATGTTGCAGCTCCACTGAATGCCTGATAATCTTTGCATTATCTCCCTCCCCACTTCATACAATCAAAACATGACTGTGCACTTTCAACCAGAGGGCTGGAATCATGCAGAGATATGGGAACTGAAAGCTCCACAGCTCCTCCTCCCTCTGTAGCCAGGCCAGGCCAGGCCTGTTGTATATCAGCCACTACCTGCTCACAGTACAGCAGCACAGCAGGACAGCAGCAACTGTCTGCAAGGCTTATCCCTGCCACCACAGGGTGAAAGGAAGAAGGAAAGGTACAGGAGCACAATTACTACCTTAACTTATTCAAAGCAAAGTCATCTTATCTCCAAATTGAAGGTAATCATACCACAAGAGAGAGCAATTATGCTTCGCTCCCTTTTTTTTCAATCTTTGAATTGCAATGTCCTGACAAGCAATCAGGCTCAAACATTTAAACTCAATGTGAAGAATCTACAGGCCCTTTCTGGGATCTCATTTCCTTTAGATAATATTTTTCCTTCATCAAAAATAAGTCCTTATCCTTCCTTGCTGATTCTCAGTTCCTTTCTAGAATCACAGTCAGTCCAACAAGATCAAAGCAGAACTTCTGTCCTACAGCCCATTGCCTTCTAGCAATTGTCCTGCCCTGTCAGAGTTTCAACCTTGCCTGAGCCATTTAAATGTATGGCATAAAGATGTCTTTGCTTTCATCTCTCCTTTTTGCCTTCTCTCAGAGAAAGCAAGAGCCTGTGAAACAGGTCAGTTTTCCTCCACTACTTTACTCTGCAGAACATTCAGGTATGTCCATAAAGGGATGTGGCTAAAATGGCATCACTAAGCTTAAGCAAGCATCAGGACTGACAGGAGCAAGAAGGTCAAAGAGTGAGGTAGAAAATGATAAAGGGGGAAAGATCACTTTTCAAAAGCACAAAAGGATGCAAATGCCAAAATCTTTCTGGATGAGCAATCCAAGGTTAGGTAGCTTTTCCCAGTGACTACTTACCTAGACCTTATTGCTAGGACTGGCTTGTGGGCTTGTGGTTGACTAAGAAGGAAAGGGTTTATCATTAAGCTTAAATGTTACTGAAGTTTCATAAGATTTTTTTTTTTTTTATGCAATGGGAGAGCTCTATTCTACTCTCTTAAGTAAATTTTGTAGACTGTTTTTCTGATATAAGCCACAGTGACTTTACAAAGACAAAGGCAAGGGAATGAGAGAATAATGTAAATGTGTGTTGATTATTGAATCTACTAATTGATTATTCTACTCATGAAAATCTAATCGACTTTATTATTAATAATAGAATAATAATAACATTTATTTAAGGAGTTCCCTGTTTTGCCCAAATAAAGCCCTGAACCAGCCTAGGGATCTTCAGTGGCTTCAAAACTTGAACACTTGGCTCTATAGAAAATGTCTATTAGACAGTTCTGGTCTTGGCTGGTCCACTGTGTCAGAAACCAGACAGAATAATTGCCAAGCATCTTGTGTCGACCCAGCTCTCCAAGCGAAAGCCACTTATCCCTCCCTGGGGTCTTGATCTTCTGTCAGCGTCTCCATTTTCCTTGTATTGCTGGATTATAAAGCATCCTCCTGACCTACCCTTCCAGATGTGGTTACTGCTGGGTTGAGCAGGGCAGCTGGAGGCTTCAGAAGAGAAGAACAGATGCTGCAGTTTCCTGTGTCTTGTGAGAACAGACTGCAGCTCTCAGACTGTGTAGGTGCCTCTCCAGGCCTGGAGGAATCTAGAGTGCTGCTCATCTCCCAAAGAAGGGTATGCATTCAGAAAATAGTGCCTGTAGCTTCATTATCAAACTCTGAGAACTCCCTGAAGAGAGTGATTTGAGGAATATTATAAAATTCCAACACTTTGCAAAGAGAGGGATTCTAGAAGCAGCAGTTCTGTTTCTTGTAAAGACTTTAGCTAGTCTTAAAAGGTAACAAAAGTGGTGAGAAAAGAGATCATTTCACTAAGTTAAACTTGAACAGAGTTTAAGCACCTGACAAAAAAATCCTGCAACTCCCAACACAATTCAGCAGGAGTATTTTAAGCCTGTTTCAGGCAATGCCAGAATAAATTCCACTTCTTTCTCTGAGCTTATACCATCACACTTACAGCAATCATATTTTAACCACGGAAAACCTTTGAGAGGTAGTACTCAGCAGGCCTAAAAAGAGCAGTGCTGATTGGGATGGAACCTGACTGCCATTTTCTATTCACAGACCCTTTCCGTTCGTGCAGTGCATGGCATTATGCAAGGCAATTTTCCAGTTATAATGAGGTTTAAAATAACTGAGAGACAATCTGGGGAAAAAAAAAAAGAGCATATGCACTAGGTATTTTTTATGCATTTTCCCTTCAGTATAAGTAAGGCCTCCCAGCTACATCATGATACATTGGTAAGAAGTGTGACATTTTTTATACAATTAAGCACAAGATTTGGATCCTAGTGATTCACTCTTAACTTATTAGAGCTGTTTCAATTCCTGAATGGTAACTCTTTTGCTCCAAAAGCGTTTTCTTACTTCTTCTTACACAGCATCAATCACAACTATGTGCCATGGAAAGCAGGGACACACCTCTCCTGTGGAGGAGAGGGACTGCCAGGGAAGGCAAAGCAGCCTCTGCTGAGTCTGTGCTGCTACAGAGACACTGCTTCCAATGGTACCTTGTAAACTTAAAGCTACTGAGGAAATCTTTACTGTGTGCTCTTGTGAGAGCAGCACAGACCAATACTTTCACATGTGTGCCAAAATAATATTTTCCAAAAGATACCCTTTAGAAGAAACAAAACCAAAATGGAATCCTTCTGTCAAAGTAATTTTCATGCAACAGTAAAACTGTGGATGAGGGTGGAGGCTGTTGGATTTGATAGGATTTTCTGATCATGCACAGGGCTATTTTTCCCTCTATGACCACAAAGCTGCTAATAAAGCAGGATATGGAAGACAAAGCCAGAGGAGTTCTCCTACATATCAGTGCGTACATGGGAAATGATAAACTCAAAAGACCTAAACTTTCTGGCTTTAGTTTTCCAAATGACTATTACGTATCTGAAAGATGCAGGGGACACCTGTAGATTTTCAGCACTCCAGCAGAATACACATTGTTTTGCTGTAGGAGAGCATGCTAAATGACTTAATTGTTGGTAATTCTCTGCCCTTCCAAAATTCCTAAAAGGTGCAGTGCTGGTGTTTGTGAAGGACAAACACATCCCATTAGAGCTCAACTGGAAAGAGCCATGGAGCAGCACCAAGGACTGTCCCGTGGGACAGGTGCTGGGCAGCAGAAGGGTGTCTTGTGCCCTTCCAGCTCCCAAAGGACTTCTCTTTCCTTCTTCACCTTCACAGGCCTTTGCAGGACTAGGGAGCTCATTTGATGGCTTTCAAATTGTTGACTTGCAAACCAGTGACATAGAATTCCCACTTTCCAAGGCAACAATCTAATCCAAGCATTTCAAAGAAAAGTCTTATAGGTGTTACAGGCCGGATTGCTTTCATATGTGAGCTGCCTATTTTATGCACTGGCAACAGGAGCTTTCTATGTACCTGTGAAACTTTAGGAAGTCTGCTGTGAGGGCCTTGATCATCTATACATTAAGAGACGTTTAGTTAATTTTCTTTGCACATTTCTTTGTCTGTGCCCTTTTCCAATGCAACAAACCTTTTTAACCAGAGAGAAACTGTAGTAATCCAATTGCATCCCTAATTCTACCTTCTGATCTACCCTACTGAAAATATGTATTTAAATACTACTTCCACACAGAAAGAAAGACAAAAAAATATTAGTGTCAAGAAACACAATTGCAGGAAACAGGGCATTATTTAAAAGTGTTTTAATTCTCTTTTTCTTTTTTCCTGTCTGCAATATTTCTTCTAGAAAAGCAGTTAGAATGCCAAGAAGTGCCATTCTAATTCAGGGCCTCTCCAGGTACATTTGACATTTCAGAGCAGCTCAACCTCATTTGCCCCTTTGCCTGTCTGCCTCACCAGCCACCCAAACATTTATACTCCAGAGATCAGTACGGAATCAGACTTTTCCTCAATTGCCATTTTCTCCTTTTTCCCTTCCACTAGAATGAACAATACCCTTTTCCATCACTGCACAGAGACTGAGCTTTCATTTTTCCACACTTCAAGGCAGGAAATGTATGCCTGATTTTTGTTGAAACCAACGAGTGCATTTCACTGCTTCTGTTTTTAAAATCTTCTATGCAATCGTGTTAAAAAAAAAAAGAAAAAAGAAAAAAGAAAAAAGAAAAAAAAAGAAACAAAAAAGGCAAAACAACTTATGGAATGCTAAATTTGTCTTCTGGATAAAGAACAGGACAGTGGCTACATATTTCTTCCATAACTACAGGCATAACTGATTGGAAAAAGGGGGTTTTGTTCTCCAGAACATGTGACTTGGATGATTGAGATAACATGGGCTAAAAGCTGTCCTTAGTTTGGTGGTTAAACAAAAGCAAATTAAAGAATCCTTTATCAAATCCTACAAATGGAAAGGAGATGACTAAATAGTAGCTGTAAAAGAAAAAAAAATATCAAACAGTAAAAAATAAGATAAAGGAAAATTCCCACTTCCAACTCAGGATACAAAATATTAAACAAAGTAAGAGCAAAAGAAGTAGTATGGGTTCTCACTGGAAAAAGATGGTAAATTTGTTAATAGAGAGGCAGAAAAGGTTTGTCTATCCTCCATTTCAGAAGTGGCAGGGAAGCTACTGCATTAAGTCATAACAGAATGTGTTCCAGTCTCTTGAAAACTGAAGAGAGTATCAGGAAGTAGCTACTACCAGAAAACTCCACCAAAACCAAACCAAACCAAAAGCAAGCCAAAACAAAACCAAACAAAACAAACCCCACCCTAAAAAAACTCTACACTTCAAATCAGAAGAGCTGGATACGTATAATCCGAAAATCTAGATGAAACTGAAAATAGTCTATCTTGTTGAAATATAAATCTCTGGTTGCTGTAGAATCTTTTAAAGCCTGGAAAGGTACCAAGCAAAACCAAAATATCATCTCAGATAACATTGACAGATCAATTTGGTTAGCCTGACACTTCTCCTGATAAATGTAATACACTGAGGAAATTAAGAATTAGAAGATTGGTACATAATGAGTGTTGGTCGATGCAATCTGTGGAAAAAATCTATTTTGTCAAATAAACCTGTTTTTACTCTCTCATGAAATAACAATCTGGTTGATTAAGGTAACTACATAGATCCACCAGAGAAACTTAGATTAGATACCTGAGTTGTTATAGTTAGGCATTCTGATTAAAAAAAATCAGCAGTACTCAGCATCACTAAGGCATAGTAACTGGATTAAGATGGTAGATAACAGCTCCCAAACAGTAACTGCAGCTTGGAAATCACCTTGAAAACAAAGCACTTCCAGCAGGGATCCCCAGGGACAGGCAGCTGGGCTCAATGTTTAACAGCATTTTTTTTTTTTTCAGTCAGTGACCTCAAAACAAATATAATCAAGTCATTGCTCTTTAAAATTTTTGACAGGCAAGGATAGGCGTAATAAGTAAGAAGTACCTTAAAAATCATGTTCTATAGATTTCCAATGATTCTGGAACTCTCAGATGACATCTAAACAAGTAAATCAAACATGTCTCTAAAGCAGGAATAGGCTGGAAAGCTTAGACCAAAAAGCATTCCAAGGAGACTTAAAACAATTTAATGCTATGAACAACAGAGTTCCAAGGACAGCAGATGTTGTAGAATCCAAGAAAGACAAAGAACAAAGAAGAATGTATAAAACATGACATATTGGATAAAATTGAGCAAACCACGGTTGTTTAGTCTGGAGGAGGAAAAAAAAAAGACTTGGTAATAAACATTTGTATATAGAAAGGACTACTGCATGGGAAAAAGATATGCTGCTAGGACAGGAAGAAATTTAATGATAAGCAAGAAAGATTTAGGTTATACATTAGGAAAAACTTTTTGGCTGGAAGAACAGTAAAATACTGGGAAATGTTCCCCAGAGAAGTTGCAGAATCTGTTGGAGGTTGAAGTTTTAGGCAAACCTATGCCAAGGGTTGGTCTGACTCTAGAAAAGGGAGTCTCTCTCAATAGGCTATTGACCTTGTTGAAGCCCTTTCAAATATTTTTCCAACACAATGTTATAGCATGCACATTAAAAATGAATACAATTTCCCTCTTCCAGGAAAACAAATATCCTTCTCCCTCTAATCATGTCAAAACCTAAAGTTTTTATGACATATCTTTAAAGCGGCACAGATAAGAATGTTTGCAGTCAAGGAACCCAAAAGCCTAAATAGAAACTTGTGAGCTCTGCCCAAGTATCCTCTCATCTTGATGAAATGTAAAGACATAAGCAGTTTTCTGATCTCTAGATGCTCCAAATTTTGTTGTACAGAGAAATTTCTACCTCCAAATCACTCTATTGAGAAGTTTTTGATAACATTACACTCTCTCTAGCAAAGACAATCTTCTTGTTTTGCCTGGTGTCAAAAATAATTTGGTTTCACATTTATATTTTCTTGCCAACACAAACTTTTTAGATATAAAGATGGGATACAGCACTTTCTATCTTTTGTACACAAGGTGTATTTTGCTAGTAAAACATAGATTTAGAATAAAACTATTTAGAAAATATTTATTACATCTCTTAAAAGAATTGTTATCAACTCAATATAATCAAAGTCAGAATCTGTTCCTGCATTTGGTCTCCCTTCTCTCAATACATCAAATAGCCCTGAATGGTTCTTTTTTACAGTTTGTCTTTAAAAGAAAAGGAAAGGAAAGAGCAGAGCCAAGGGTTTGATCATTCTGTCATAGAGTGCATAAACAACAGCAGCATCCCCTCATCCACCATGCTTGCAACAACCTAAGAAGAACAGGAATGGTTTTTTTCCCCTCACAACACTCAACCTCAAAAACATGTTCTTCCACTGTGATATGACACTAATGACAGAAATAATCTGAGAGACTGATTATCATCACTGAAGAATAACTCTAAACCTATTTGATGCTGATAACTAGGGCAAGAGTCCAGACCCTGAGAGAAAGTAGCTTTATATTCAAATTAAATTTCTTGTCTTTTCTTTAAATAAAAAATTGACTTTTAACACACACATACACTTGCTTATACATACAATGCTAACTTTCAGGGCTTTTCAAGTTTCTTCAGCTCACATAACAGACATCACATCCACCCTTCATATGATCATAACATTTTAATTTAAAGTTGAGATGGAAACTAAGACGGAACTGAAAAACATGACCAAATGTGCTAGCTCGGAGTGAAAGTTATCTGTCTTCTTGTCACACAGGTTTAACTCATGCATTAACACTGCACAGAGCTTACAATCTAGTGACATTTTTAAGGGTTTACATTTTTTTTATTAGAAGTGACATTACACTTGGGAATTAAAGTAAAAACTGTTTTCTTTTTCTAATTGAGATCTACCACCTCTTGCTCATGTGATGAAAAACAGCAAACAGTAATTCCCTATTTAACACTCTCATGTTATTCATGGCTGTATGGACCTTATCTCCATTTCCTTTTCACTGTTTTTCCTCTCCATGTTAAAAAGTCTTAGTCTTGGAGTAAGTTTCAGGGTTTTTATCCATATTCTCTACTCTTTTCTGTACATCAGAGAAAAAACAGGGCTGGGAAGGACTGCACACAACCTGAGGAGTATGCACGGCACTCCAATGCTGTGGGCATTAGCAGCATCTGCTGTTTTGGCTCCAAACCACTTTTAACATCCAACTTGTGTGCTTGACCACTGCTGAGCATTGAAGCTGAGGCTTTCAAAGTACAATCAATTTCAACTTTCAAGAGTTTTTTTCCTTAAGAGAAGCAGTTGATTTAGAAAGATCACATGCCCTGCTAGCGCATCACTTTTCATCTACAGCCAAGAAGTTGTGTTTGTGCTTCTTTCTGCCAGCTGTTTAATATCATGAAATACATGTGTACATCTTTGCCACCAGTTCTAGGATAGCCTTTCCCAACAGGAAACTCGATGAGAACCCAGCACTGACCCCTCTGCCCAAACACTTATGAGCATAATGAAGTCCTAGTATAGAACCCTCTGAGACTTCATTATGAATCTGATCTTACTCCTGCCATCTGTTTCTCAGTTTTTCATTTGTTACAAGCCAAGCAGACATTTTCTTTCCATGATGCTTCCTTACTTATCCAACTAATTATTACTCCAACCTTCTGAATCTAAATCATGGTTTCTTGCACATAGCACTTCACAAGGATTAACCCTAAAAAGAAATCTGAACTTGGAGGGAGTAAGAAAACTTATGGGTAATTCATACTGCATATTTCACTTACAAGAAATGGCACAGTCACAAACAAAATAAAATAACCTAAGCCTGTTTATTTCTGAGCTGAAATTTCCAAATAACTTCAGATTTTTAAAATATACAATATGGAACCAAACTTCATGAAAGTCAAATAATTAATTGCAGTTTTGTTTGCTTGTTTTTACTTCATGCTTACATCTATTTTTGTACCAACAACATTTTATTCACTCATGCTAACACGAGGCTTCTGCCAGGGATAGACATGGCGTTTTATTGTATTCGGGTCTGCTAAACTTTGACACATTTTTATTCTCCAGACCTATCTGAAGACCTCTTGGGCATCTTCTCACACATTACACCACATGCCTGTGATTAAATTTGAGTCAAGTGAAAGGTCAAAACAAGACCACAAGAAAGTGCAGAGGATTGCAGAGATGTGTGAGATAGGAGCCAGTTCTGCAAGTCTCACTTGTACAGTAGAAGACATGACAGCCTGTTTATATTCCACTTCTTTATCTCACCAGTCTGTGTTCCAGTTTAGTCTATAAATGGTTTGTGAAAAGACTAAACTGTGTATTGTTCAAAATCTAGCACAGTAAAGTTAATACTGCTTGACCCACATACAGCAGAGTTCAGCTGAAAACTCTTTACAAACAGATCATTGCTTAGAAATGCTCTCCTTAGGGCTCTCTGCTTCCTCTTGACATCTGCAGAATCCATAACCATGTACCATAACATCCTCCCACACATGCCGATTGAAAGGAGGCAATTGATCCGTATGCCAGTATCCAGTGTCTAAGCAACAGGTATTGCAATTTAAAACATCTCAGTAAAAGTTGATCTGTGTTCAAAAGTCAGAGGCTGGCTACCAAAACAGTTTATTTTCAATAATTCACGATGCTAAAATCGCATATGTGGACAACAAGAAGATACACACCCTTCTGTACAATTTGCCAAAACTTCCCTGTTGTCACTGCCACCAAAGTATTCCAACAGCCCCACAAATTTCTCCCCAGGGTTAAAGAATTTGGGTTGAGTGGGAAGGACACTTCAAATCTTTTCTTTCTGAAGGGACCTTCCTTATGGAATGGATGCTAAAAGGCTATTGTGACTTCACTTTATATGAAATCCAGTCTGAATCCTGACTTAAGCAGGAGTTAATGAGTTGAACAGTCTGACATGTTCATTTGATAGGGAGTGATGAAAGGCCAGCTGTCAGATTTAATTTGTTTGAAGATAAGCTGATTTATTGCTTACAAGTAATATGCTTGGCACAGGGCACGCATCTCAGTAATGGTATATTTCAAACACTATCACAGAAATATTCAATTCTGGTAGAGTACATTCTCTGTTAATAAAAATAAATACAATTTTCAAAATGACATTTTAAGTTATCATTTTTTCTGTATTTTCCCATGTGAAAAAAAAATAAAAGGAAAATATTTTTCTAATAATTTAATAGCCAAAACCAGGACTGCCAAAGGATTTACAGTGTTACATTGCTTTTCAACTAACACTGAAAAAGGAGCTTTAAATAGGGGAAAAAATTAAACAATTTGTCCTTTCAGGATAACCAATGAAGGGAAAATCAAAAGCAGCAGTAGCCAACAGCTAAAAGATGACAAGGTACAGAGCAGCTGAGTGACAAGATAAGAAGCAGAAGATTGATAGGGGATACCAAGGTGAATCTAGACATTTAGAAAGAATGGATATAGTTACAATGAAATTGGACAATATACAAAAGTCAAATAGTAAACACAGCAGAGGTTAAACAGAGGAAGTTGGCAAGCTGTTTAACAGAAAAGAAAGACAGAGGAGGCAGGGGAAGGGGGGGCTCTAATGGAAAAGGCAGTAATAACCTGACATGGAAGTGAGCAGCTATCACTGTCTTTCTGCTCCAAGGCCAGGTGGTTTTGAGGTGGAAACGCCTCCATAAGGAATAGTGGCAAAGGCAGGAGTTTAAACATAGCAAGGATCAAACACTAACGTCATGTGAACAGAAGGCTTTGGTGTTAGTATCTCAAGTGGGCATTCCAGAAAGACCAAAAGAAGAAAAAGTAGGTAAAATCAGATTTCTGGCTTCTCTTGCATCTGCAACTACTGGTCTATTTTCTGTCCTCCATATTCAAAGGCAGGAAACAAAACTGTGCTCAGTCTTGGAATTCCTATCCCCATCTCTATGCCTACTTCACTTTTGATCATGCCTCTCAATGTCCACTGAAATCACTCCTGCCAAACTCTCTCTTCCTTGTCCTCACCATTTACACATCACTGTGTAAATGGGCTGTAGAACAGATAAAAATGAGTATGTATTTCACAAATACTTTTTTTTTTTTTAACAGACAGAAAAGCTTTAAAAGTAGGTCAGTTATTCATTAAAAAGAAAGGACTTGGTATGGTAATATTTATTTTGTAAGAGGAATATAAACAGTTCCAGGTACACAAATCAGGAAACAATGCAATGGCATTTTATCATACTCAAGGGTATATATACAAATGAAAATGAAGGCAGAAAGTGTTTCTATGAGGCATGGCTGTGAAGAAACTGAATGAGACCCAGCATCTGCAACCAACAGGAAGCTTATGTTTCTCATTTATCCAAACTTTTGTAGAGATGATTTTTCAGGGAACAGGACTTGAATTGTTCTCATTTTGTTTGGAAAGAAAAGGCTACAGTCTTGATATGAAGAGGAAGCTCATGAGCCATTCAGAATAGTGGCAGCACAAAAGAAACATCGTTTTTTAAACAGGAAAAGAATAAAGCAATATAGGTTTTATCAACTCCGTTTGCTCTCATTACAAAAAATGATGCAAAAGTAGAAAATTAAAAGTCAGTTCTGATCCTGAAGTTCTGCCAAGCATATTCTGAAGAATTATTAATTAAGAATTATTAATTCTGAAGAATTATTAATTATTAAATAATTAATTATTAACAGAGACTGCACATCCAGGAGTACCACTCCTTCCCATCTGAAGTAACAACAACCTACTGGAAAGTCTTCAATCACCTCTAAAATACA
>PYHW01010333.1:163969-210325 GCA_013186435.1 Turdus rufiventris
AAAAAAAAAACCCAAACAAACAAAATAAACCAAAAGAAAATTCCAAAAGGGCAGTCCTTTAATTCAGGAAAATGTTTCTTCTGTATCTCCCAAAACTCTGGTTTTTTCTCACTTAAGTAGTATCAAATGAGTACATCCTCCTATCAAAGCTCATACAGAGGAAGCATTCCAAGGATATAAATTCACTGATACAGCTTTTCCTGCCTTAAGCAATAGCATTTTTCATCCTATACTAGGATTCCTACGTTAACCAGGTAATACTCCATATGATACTGCTGGGTTTGTCTCTATTTTCTGCCAATTTCTGTCTCCTTTGTTTAGGATCCATGTCCTTCATGCTATACCGCCAATTATTTTCTTACATAACTCAGTCTTTAAGAGCACTTGACATCCCCAAGGCAAAAAAACAAAGATATAAGCTTTCAGAAATACAGGCATAACTAAACAGAGAGAGAGAATCTACAGATTTTCCTGATTTCTTTACTCCTATGGCTATTTTAATTGTCTCTAATTTAATGCCTCCTTTACATCTGTAACAGACCTTGACATCTTGTAAGCTGGTACATTTTGAGTATGCCAGCAAAACACTTCTGACTCTTGAATCTTCTTAATGGGAATTTTTTTCCTAAATTCTTTTACTGTGGTTCTATTTGAAATTGCTGTCATTAGAGAAATTATTCCAATGTAGTAACAGGCCATCTTTTCTTGGTTTACTTTTAATTGCTATTTACCACTTTTTTGTTTATCATTCTTTCAAATTGCCAGTTTACTCCAATGACGTTTTTCAAAATGCAGCACATTACCAATAAAAAAACCAAAACAAAACCACACATTACTTTCATTTATCTCCAGATTTGTAAAGTTGTGTAATTAAGAATAAAATGGAGTCAGTAAGATCCATTTTTTTTAAAAACTGAAAATAAAGATCATTTTCCTACCAGCGATATTACTCTTTGAGCCACCACAAGCAATGTGACACCATGCAAGATGCCACAGAGTATGCCAAAATCAGATCAACCTTTCTGAAGTGCACAGATGGAGCAAGTAGCCACCACACTTTGCACAGGCAACATACAGTGAACTATCTCTTTGCTTCTTGGAAGGAAGTTCATTCTTTCCCAAATTTGGCACTTGCATTCCGGCTAACAGACCTAGGCAGGTATGAAATGGAATATTTATGAGTAGAGGGGTGGATCATACACATTTTTTAACCCAAGAGAACTTAGAGAAGAGCAGTGGCAAAGCTGAACTCTGATCCTAAATTTCAGGATGGTTACCAAAATCCCTCCACTGAAATGCAGCCTATGATCCCAAGGAAATATACATAAAAGGGAAGATTTAGTTTGGTTTTAAAAATTTTTAGAAATAAATCTACATTTTTCATCATCCCATTGACTTCTACAAATTACTAAAATCTTTGTGATAGAAATGAATAGAAAAATCCTTTTGCCATTAGAGTATTGTATTCCAAAAGCATTCAGCTGCTGTCACTTGGAATGCAAGACAATTGGCATATCAGCATGATCCCAGATAATAAAAAGGACTAGCTGAAATTAAGCTGAGCTCCATGTGGTGGGTGGACCCTGGCTGGATGTCAGGTGCCCACCAAACTACCCCATCACTTCCCTCCTCAGCTGGGCAGTGGAGAGAAAATATAAAGAAATACGGGCAGGGAGAGATCACTCATCAATTATTGTCACAGGCAAAACAGGCTTAACTTGGAGAAATCAGTTTCATTTATTACCAAGTAAATCAGAGTAGGATAACGAGGAAAAAAAAATAATAAAACATCATTCCCTTCTCCCCAGGTTCAGCTTTACCTCCCTTTCTCTACCTCTTCCTCCACCAGCAGCAAAGAGGGATGAGGAATGGCAGTTCTGGTCACTTCATCACGTGTTGTCTCTGACACACCTTTCTCCTCAGGGGGAGGACTCTTTACAGTCTTCCCCTGCTCCAGTGTGAGATCCCTCCCACAGGAGACAGCTGTCCATGAACTTCTCCAGTGTGGGTCCTTCTCTCAGGCTGCAGTTCTTCACAAACTGCTCCAGTGTGGGTCCCTTCCATGGGGTGCAATCCTTCAGGAACAGGCTGCTCCAGTGCCCACACTGTCCCCACGGGGTCAGAGGTCCTGCCACAACCCTGCTCCAGTGCAAGCTTCCCCTGAACTTCCTTCAGGTATCCACCTGCTGTGGGTTGGGGTCTTCCACTGGTATAGGAAGATCTCTGCTCAGCTCCGTGGACTTCCATGGGCTGCAAGGGAATCTCTGCTCTGGCATCTGGAGCATCTCCTTCCTCTCCTTCTTCTTACCTTGATGTTTCTCTCACATGTTCTCACTCCTCTCTCTGGATGAAGTTGTTGTGTATCCTTTCCTCCATCTCTCCATCTCCATTTCCTTAACTCTGTTACCCAGAGGCACTACTTTGCCTCTACTACTACCTTTGACCAGGGGTGGGTCCATCTTGGACCCCACTGGAACTGGCTTTGTAAGACATGGAGGAAGCTTCTGGCAGCATTTTACACAACCCACTCCTGTAGCCCCCTGCTACCAAACACACAGAAACCAAATACACCCCAACATCATATCATTAACCTGTGCATCAGGTAATCGTGTATTTGTGACAACATGCACAGCAAAGCATTTAAACTGGGTGGGCACACATTTCAAGACCTTTCCCCAATAATGCAGACAAGCAATTATTCTAGTTGCTTTCCCGTTTCTTAGATGTTAAGCCATAATTAATTAACTCCCTTACAGATAGAAAAGTTGAGGTCACATATAGTTCTACCTATAGACAGAAACTGGGACTGAAGAGATCAGTACAAAGTTAGGAAGAGAAGTAAAATTAACCAGATGAAGAACAGTGTTTATGTAGCTGAAACACATTATCCTGCAGCAACATTTAATATAGTTGCAGAGGAAGGGAAGATAAAATAGTATTTCATTTGTATCTTCTTTATTAAGAAAAACAAGGCCAGGTAACTCAGACCAATCCACTAAAATCAGATGAAGAAAACAACACTTGGATTAACATTTAGATTTATATATTTCGTGTATTTGACAGTGGCAGGTGAGTTTATCCAAGTTTCAGGGAAGAGAAAAGCCTATGGACACCGGCGTTGACAGCACTAGTGACTGGAGACTATGCTAGGTGTCAGCTGTCACAGTGACATCCCAGTGTCTGTTTTACTCTGGATTTTTATATACTAGGAAAAGTTGAAGAGAATTTTTTAATTCCAGAGATTATGATAGTTGACAGCAACTATCCGCTAACTGTGATTTTATTTGGTTTCAGAAAGAAGAAAAACTAAAATTTTCCGAAGTTTAGGTATGTAGACCTCATTAAAATGATGGATGGAAATCATGGAAAGCAGCAGCTTTAATGGACATTCTGAACAAAACCCTGTAAAACTGATACTTTGAAGAATGACCATGACATTTGCATAACCTTAAATATAAATTGCAGATGTTGTATTTTAGCAGAAACAGTGCCATCAACTTTCTGTAATTCAAACTATGAGGAAACCCCTTGTGATACCCAATACATTCCAAAGCCATGCCAGAACAGAACTGATTTAACTAACTGGGAAAAAAAGCAGGAGTTTTAGACATGAATTACAATTCACAGTAGGTTTTTATTTTGTTATAACTTTGGCTTAGTTGATGGCTTTTGCTATGGAAGGTTTTCCATGGGCAGCATTTCAGTTCCTGACCCAGCCATGAACTAATATGTTCTGTCTCACTCTGGACAACCCTGAAGAAAACAGTCGGGGTTGTGAACTTCAGTGAAGAGTAAATATGAGCACTATATAAAGCAGTCCTAAATAATCTACCTCCATTATGTTTTACAAAAATGGAATCTGGTCAGAGAATAGCATCCCTAAATATGACTTGAGAATAATTTACGTCCATTTCACATTATCAGTTCATGGCAAAAAAAAACAAAAACAAAACCAAAAAAATCTAGAAGAAAAGGCAAAAAAAAAAAAAAAAAAANCTAGAAGAAAAGGCAAAAAAAAAAAAAAAAAACAAACCTCAAACCTTGCAGTGCACTGAACCAGAAATATCCATGCAACCACCACTGTTTTTATATTATGACAGTGTTTTAAATTCTCATAGAAATATATAGGACAGTCCCTGGTCTGCAAAGATTACATTTGATGTACACAATATTTTACCTAAGAAACAAAGACAGAGGAATTTACTTATTGAAGAAGTATGTTTCTCATACTTTCTGGAAGCAGACACTTTTTATAGGAAATTTCTCTTGATCTTTTAAAGCATGAAGAAAACTAAAAACAAAACAAGACCAGGACCCATAGTGCTATTTTTCATTAAAGTCAGGAAGCTGTTTTCACCTTGCCATTGACTGACTTCCCATCAATGCTCCACAGAACGTGCAAAAATACTGCTTGAAGCAATAAACTGAAGTCATCAACAGCTTAGTAAAAGTACTTTCTGTGTTCCTGGAACATCAAGATGCGTCAGAGCAGGTGAAACCACGTAAGCTTTCTCCTATCTCAGAATCAACTCAAGCTCTTCCATAGACTGAGGAACATTAATATTAAGCCTAGTCTCATAAAGAAGGCAGCCAGTGCAAACACGCTACTTTGATACATAACTTTTTGAATGCCTTACAAAATTGTTATGAAGAATTTTTGCTTGGCTAACAGCACCAAGAAGGCTTGGCTCATCCCTTCCTGCAAGTTTATTCTACATTCAAAAATCCTGCAAAAGTACTAGGACCTACAAAAAGATGCAGAGGATGACATTCAAGTTGAAAAAAAACCCCTGTAAAACCGGAGGAAGATAAAGAAAATAAAGGCAGATGGGTGTCAGGAATGGTTAATTTTCTTTTCTTTTAAATCAATGTAAAGGCTAATAATTTTCTTTTGCAAGGCTTTCTTTTTAATTGCCTGTTACAATTTTTACTTCAGTTTCAAAGGTGATGATAGTGAAATACTGCTGTAGTGAAAATAATCTAGTTTTTCAACATTGCTGTTGGTATAGAATCTTCTCCTAGTGACCCCAATTCATATAATCTAAGAATCTTTAAAATCTTGAAACTAATCATACTCCAGGCTTAGCTTAAATTTAATCTTGGCCCGGTCTGAACTTCTGACTTCAAAATCCAAACTAAACTGTTTTAGACTTCATTAGTCCAATGTCCAATTCCTTAAGAACTTGCCACCTCAGAGACAAATCCTCTGCACAGAGAAAGATCACAGAGGTGAAGGTCTTTGGCTTGGATTACTGTGCTATCTCAAAGAGAAATCCACATTAAAGACCTTCTTCTAAGTTCCTTATTCCCCTGTTACCTGCTCACTTCCACTTAAAGCTTGTCAGCAACTCTGCACAGAAGCCTTCATGCTCTGCCTCTGCCCCAGGCTTCTTTCTTTGATCTTTCATTGCCCGTGTTTCATCCTGTGAATGTTACTCAAATAGCCCCCTCAGACAATGGTTTCCAGAAATTTGGGCAAGTTTTAACTCAAGATTCCTTTTAGAATTATCCATCCTGAGTCCCCCATTGTACTTGTATTTCTATCTAATTAATGCTGCACCACTGAAATTTGTGTTTAAATAATGTGTCACTATACAGCCTATGTTTCTTTCAAATGCTGCAAAAGTTACTGTATGCAACTTTCTAAAGCATTTGATATATTTTTATAGTCCTCAAAAATATACTAATTACCAATACAACCTTCCCTCCTCCACATTTTTGCCTCCTACAATAAGCCTGGAAAGCTGAAACATCCATTTTAATTGGAACTTCCACTAGTAATTACTCTCTAATAGCACCTTTCAAAATCAATTAAAAATGCTTAGTTCTCAGAAAGAAGCCTTAAAAAAAATCCTAAAAACTCTACTAGTCAGCTACAGCTTATGGATTCTTGAAAGTGTTATTTCCATTGGCCTCAAATTATGTTTTTTTCTATGGTAGGCAACAGTGACTGACAGTACAAATGGGTAACGTGATAAGGTAAAAATGCAAAGGTATATGCGCTGACCCCACATCTTTCAGATATTTGAACAACTAGTAGCCTATCAGGACTTTTCTACTTCCACTGTACACAGAGACATTGGATGAATTTGGTTGAATTCACTTTATAAAATCCTAGTCATTAACTTTGACTTGTATTGGATTAGTTAAAGCTCAAGTCTAAAGCTGCTTTAAATTCCCCAACAGCTCCCCTTCACCTGACAGAACATTGATGCTCCCTGTTGTCCTGTAACCACATTTTATCACCAAACTTCAGGGCACAGCACAGCTGCAGGTGCACGGCTCACCGTGCCTCTCCCAGATCACAGGGAGGCTGGGTTAAGCTCTGAGCTTCACCAGCCAAAAGAATACAAAGAATTTACTTTCAGTCAGCAAACCTGGCAGGCACAACTCTGAGCACAACTTGCCTTCAGCAAGAATACACCTCAGGAGGAGCATCAAGTGATTGCACTTCTCTGCAATCTCACCAATCTAATGGTGAGGGTCCTACTCTGCCTTTCCTACAGCTCCAAATCAGGCTTTGCTGAGACACTTCCTTAGGTCCACTTACTTAATTCTTGACAGAACACATTGCTGTATTTTATTTTCAGGAAAATTCATTGCATCTGTGTGCAATCCCTAACCAGAGGGGCCCAGTTATCTTAACCTATTCAGTAAAGGACTAAAAACAAGGATGCAAAACAGATAGTAAAATGCTCATCTGGTTGTATTAGTTTTGCAAGGCAACAACTTTGCAACAGAATGATTCTTTTTTTATCATAGAAGGATTCTCATTAAGTAACCAAAATCCAATTCTGTCATGCATGCAAAAATTAATTCCTACTGTAAAAAGTGGATTTTAACTCAAGTGTTTTGTGCTGTTGTGTAAAACATGCTGAAAAAGACCTCAAATTTTTCTCATTGGGAAATGAGGATTTGGTTTAATTAAAACATTTTGTGAGAACATAGGCATTTCATCAATATTTTAAACAAAAACTGTGGCAATGTTTTTGAAGTGCTCTATCCACAAATGAGATTGATATTTATGTCCCAATTAAGCACAAAGCTCTGACATATCAGAATCTCCCACAGAATGAAAATTCCCCATGAACAGTTACAGCCTTGAAGCTTGAGTCTGCAAGCAGATGTCATGATCCATTTTAAAGGCTACTTTTATTTATAGCAGAAAAATTCCTCGCAAATATGAACCGAAAAAGTCTTGGAAAAAATCAAGACAGAGATAATAATTTATTGTAAACTCTCCACTTCTACACCAGTAACTTTACTGTCCTTGGAATTAAAAATGTCCACGACCCATTTACAGCAAAACTAAAATTTCTTCAAAGAAAATCCACAAAAGCATATATTTTTAAAAAAATATTGACTCTTCAGTTTTGTATATACCTAAACAGGATTATTCAGTGGAACTAGGGAACCACTCTGAAGCATCTGATTACAGAAGGTGAGAGGATGAACAGGGGCAAGAAGTTACACAGCCATGCAATTCAATCCTCACAACAAAGCACGTGAAGAATTTCATTATCACAAAATTCTCTTGAAGTTTATAATTCTCCAAACATTTCAAATATGAATGTCTAACTTTAGGAAGTCTTTTTTCTACCTTCCTGTACAAGTTTTTTACTTGAATCTACCAGAGGATTCGGACCAGTAATATTAGAATAGAGATGAGGCATGAAGTTATTTTACCCTTCTCCATATTTTGGGACTCCACATGCTCTTAATATTCTGAGCATTACCTCTTCAATTATGCAACTTTTTGGTATTTCTTTTAGGACTTAATCATGTGAACAATTCTTCCAAGATTAACAATGAGGTTTTAAAATAACCTTCATGGAGAAAGGAACACATTTATATTTTCTAACATTCCTGAACCTTGTGAAATACATTGTATACTCCAGTAGCAAACATTTCTGTAACAAACTGACACAGGAAGATTTCAAAAATATCTTTCCATATACACACAGGACAGAAGCAAAGAAAACACAGTCAAATCATTGCTGATCTAGAATTTTGTTTATCCATATCTCCAGTTAATTGGGAAATGTTTTCCTTAAGGAACTTCCATGTCTCAAGTACATATTTGGTACAATGCAACACACATCAGAAACATTCCTGAGATTCTGTACTACTGACTGCTGCTCACAATGCTCAGTTACTGAATGGTCTCCAGTTGTTCATCCTCTTTGGCTTGAGCACAGGGATGGGTAAGAGCAGCAAACTTTGTCAACAGTATGGTGGAGTGATATCCAGAGCTGGGGGGCAGCAAATAGCTTAGTGGGAGAAAGAGCTGGAGGTTTTCCCTCCTCTTCTGTGCTCAGTGTGCTGCTGACCAGTAGAAATTCCTATCTAGCTGACAAAGACCTAATCAAGCCAAATTGTTGTAACTTGGAGCTGGATAAATTCTGATTGAAATATGCACCATATTTCTCAACAAAGGAAAGTATTAAGCTACTTGTAGCAACTATCATGGGTTATGGCAGTTTTTTAATCACTGGAAACTTTTCTAAATGTCAGTTTTTGTGCTACATTGGAAGCTATGCAAATATAACTGCAACACTGGGAGTCAAAATGAGAACATTAAACCCCTTCATTCTGCTTTACATAATAGACTGGGGATAGGTGACCAGAACAGATTGTTCTGGTCTTTTCATCTCTGCACCCATGGATAACTTCCCCTCATTTTTTAACAGATAATCATTGTGTTCTGTTACAGAGAAAGTCCTCCTATTGGTTCAAAAGACACTGAAAATAGTATTTATTTTGTACATCACTGCAGTTTCGAACTAAAGCCATTACAGTAACTGCTCAGCACCTCAACAGCTTTAGGATGCTTATTTGCTTTATTCTATTCCCTCAAGAAAGCAGCCCTAGTTAGTTCAGAACACGACCTACTTGACAGAAATATAGGTCCAGCAAAAGCACCATCAGCAAGCATTGCACCTTTCACAGTACTACGTGCTGTGCACACAATGTGCTGCTCTATTATCCAGTCTTCTCTTTCCAACAGAAAAACAATACCAGGACAAAAAAATCCAATGTCTTGCAACAACAATGCCTTAACAACAATGGCCATGGTCTCTTCACTATTCATCTTCTAGCTGCTGAGTGAACATATCTAATCACAAGGACATTGTTTCCATCAGTAAATACCACGTCTCACTTTGATACTCATCCTGATCATTCTCCCTTGTTCAATCTCTGCATTAACCTGACACACTGCTGGCTCTCAAATCCTGGATTCTCTGCAGGTGCTGAAAAGGATAGAAGTTACTGCTTTATGTTTTGCCACTACATTAAGGATATAGTTGGGAAATATCTTCCCATAGCTTTAAGCACATCTGTATGCTGACACGAGCAGTTGCCTTGGAAACTAAACTGCTCAAAATGTAATAAGGACAGAAGATGTGTCAGCCAACAGCTTCAAAATTGTTCTCATCATTAAACTACACCACTCGTCCATCTCTGCAATATTAGAGGAGTTGCTGCTAAGTAATTCTATCAATTTGTCTTTGTAAAACAAGAAAGTTCCTCCCAGTAAGGTGTCTTCTATCGTTTGTGCATTTATAGGGTTTTGGGGTGTGGTTTTTTTTTGGGTAGAAGAGGTTAGATTTAGAAGAGAAACAGCTCAGCCGCGGTTATAACTTGTCATTCAGTGCTCCAATATCTGTAAAAGAAGAAAACCATGCAGTAATGGCTTTTACTCTCCTGATTCATGAAAGATGCAGCCACAGCCTTCACTTAAGCATTTCAGTGTTGCTGACTGCAGTTCAAGATGTACACACTTAAATAATCGAATGGCAGCTGCTGAAGGAAACAACTTCCAGATTTGTGCATACAGAATTAAAAAAAATTGAATTTACTACTTGTCAGAATCACAGTCTTGGCTCCTTCAGCTATAGAAACTGTAAAATATTCACTAATAAAACATTAGCGTTCCTATGATTGTTCAAAACATACCATGCTGGCAAACAAGTGATATTTGTACTATCATTGTGGTTTATTTCAACATGAGGACAATATTGTGCATACAGGCACTGAAAAACAAAACTAATTTATGAAAAGTCATTCCGCTGACTGATGTAAAATCCTTGTAATTTTATATATTTTTAATTATCTGCAATACATCAAACATACCCTAAGTTTGAATAAGGGATGTGAAATCCCACGTTAGCATACAAGAGAAGAATTTTCAAAAGCTTTCAAGGTCGTCTTTGCTAAAAGACATCTTTTTTATTTAAATAAATAAGATGTTGCCTTCTTAAAAATGTCTGTCTAAGGAGATTTTGCATTAAATTCAGGAGCAGCCACTTGTGCCCTTTTAAACACATCCCATGGACCCAGAGGCAGGGTAAGGAGGACAACAGAGAAGCCAATTTGACCTTAAGAGAAATTAACCCACATAGCATGATACCAGCAGTAGCAGGTGGATGCCATGAGGGTTCACAGAAAGATGGATCCATGTTCTTTTGCTTACTGCTGCTGGGGATTCTTTGTGTAAACTTACAGTTTAGGTGTCATGCTTCTAATAAGAACTGTCTTACCAACGTGCTTCTCAGTGACAATTTCTTCTGCCTTCATGTCTAAGTACCACCTTGCACCCCCACAGTTTTGGGGGAATCTAGGACAAGCCTAACTATAAGACTTGCTTAGTTATTATCAATCACTGATTAGCAGTTTGAAACGGCAACTTCCTTCCAAATCAGCATTGTTTATTCTCTCCCAAATCACTTGAAGAGCAGAGGAAAAAAAGGTTAAGCACATAATGCTTGGAGCTTGCTTCCAGCTCATCGCCTTTCTTAGGGCTTAGATGACCCTGGATATCCCAGACAACCAGCAGAGCCCCTTGCCCTAATCCACAGTACTGCTCTTCAAAAGCAGCTCTCATTCCTCAGCTTTTACTACAGGCTCTAGCTTAGAAATGTTCTCTTGAAATTATTTATGGCATTTAATTCACTAATTATTTCCCACAATGTTCCAAACAATCCTCTTATTTCCCTATAATCAGTCAAAATAATAAGTGTAATTGTCACAATTAATAATTCTCCGGCACATTTTTTTCTCTTTTGTTTTTAATACTTTCAGATGCCTAAAGTCAATCTATGACAAGAATCTGATCTCTGATGAAAATCCAGAATGATGAGTCCAGCATGTGCATGTGAGATGGCTGGATCATGATAACTGATTCAGTATGAGCTTCCTTTTATCTTTCCTGGTCTCCAGCATGGCTGCAAACTTTACCTCAAGGGGTGCAGCAGCATCAGTGCAAATTTACCTCCAGACCTTTCAGCCCAGGGCTCTCCATGCAATTATTCATATTGTGCTGACAAGCTATAAGAAGTGATTTCCTCGTACCATTATATTAGCCTCCAAACTGTTTTTTGTCACAAGCTGGGAAGCAGCGAGAGATATGTGTGGGGAAGCCACAACCTGCCATCTTGACTGCATGTATAGTATGGGTGAAACCTTTTCAAAAAGGTGCCTGTGTCGGGGAGGTTGCTGTAAGATGGCATCCCAGCAGGTAACTGCATTGCTTCATGTAGGTGATACAGATTAATTACTCAAGAAGCTTGATATAGAAGTTATACAATCTCCAAGACTTACCTTCTCCAAAGAAAAGGAGACAGTGCAAGCAGGTGGTAGTCTGCAGGCTCAGTGGGCTCTGAAATTTCTTGTTGATGTCAAATACTATTTTGCAGACAATTAATGCTTGGTTTCATCATAATTGCACAAAACACAATCATAGATTTTAAGATTTGCTTAATATTTTCTCTACTGATATGGCCCTAGATAAGAGGGCCAGGGCAGAATATTTTGGGGGTTGATGGGGAGGGGGTTCAGTCAGGTTATTCCAGCAGAATGAAAAAATTAGAACTTAAAAGACTAACCTGTTATTTTAGAAATAACTGTGTTACACAAGTCAAGAAAGATTTCAACCTGTTGTCTGAACACAGATCATAGTTAATGGAGGACAGCAGACTTGAAAAGATAATTCATTGCATCAGTCGTATCAGATTATTTTAAGAAGAACTGAAGTGCCCTTATTTTAAGAAGAACTGAAATGCCCTATGGAAATATCTACTTATGTCTAAACAATTAGCATAGACACTGAATTTCAGACAGTTAGTGCTAGATGAAAGATGAATTTATTCTCTTCTACCTCTATACCTCCCTTTGCCTGCTGGAACATAAGGGAAATTAGTCCCTGATTGTAATTAATGTAGAGCTGATACTGTTGTACACTATCCAGCATCTCAGGTTTCTTATTTATTAACCCCTGGGAGTCTCTGGCCTATAGGGAAACAGTAGGATATTGTTATCATTTGTTTTCATAAAGCAATAATCTCAAAGCATAAATCCCAAAAACTGAGTTTTTTTAATGTTTATAGAATATTAACTTACAGGTGTTCTCCCAGAACACCAAACATCACAAAGAAAGGGGAAAAAAAATCTCATACCAGAGACTTCAAATGGAAGTGCCTCTTCAAAGACTGTCAATCAGCAAAGCAGACCTTTTCAAATGAGGCACAGTACATAGCTGAGACAAGCAAAACTTCAATCTATCTTGCTGTTTACCGTGCAAAAACATGTAATCTCAGCAAACACACAGAAAATTTATATACCTGCATCTAAACATGGCTATCTAATAAATTCCTTGCTGAATTTTTTACCATTTAATCAAAATACAAACATGTATCTAATGGTAAATAGAGATTAAAAGTCATTCATCAATTTTGAAATTCCATGGCCCTAGCTTCTTTTCCTTCTGGATTTTGATCAAAGTGTCTTAAAATGTTTTATCACTCTCCTCATAGCCACATCTAAATGTTGCATATTAAAAAAAAAATCACATATAGAAGGTGACAGCTCTTCAGTTTAGGAAGAAACAACATCATTGAGCAAGTACCTATAGGTTCTACTTCCTTATTTTATCCACAATAAAACTTTTTCTTACTTTTTCACTAAATGTCACCGTGAATTTGCATTCTTGTCTAAGCATAGGCCCACTAAAGCACAGTACTGGACATGTTGTCCAGTTTCTCAGTGAAAAGCCAATGATGTTTTAAAATAATAATGACTCTTCACAGTCTGCATGGCAAACTGACTAATGGACCTGGGCTTTGGAAAAAAGAAATGCTTCCAATGACACAGAAAGGAAAGTTACAGGATTGGGGATGCCTTTTAAAATACGGTCACTTGGTGAGAAATTCAGGACAGGGAAAAAAGCTTGTCAGATTACTTTAGAAGTAGAAATACAGGGGGAAATCTTCTCATCAACCTTACTTGTATCTGTAGAGGCAACAGCAAGAGAGTTTGTCTGGGGATATTGCAGATCATGCAACTTGTGCTTAAGCAGAGTGCATACATACAATATACTGATTATAACAAATAGTGTGCAAGTTGTGATACGGTTGCAGCTGGTGCTCCAGTTGAATAACAACTGTGTGGTGAATATTTCATCTTTGCAGCACTCCTGACAGCAGAAAAAAAAAAAAAATCTAAGCTGGCACTAAACACTCTGCATGCAAAATTACCAGCCTTAGAAATTATAGCAACAGTAAAATCTAAGATCATCAACTCCACCAAGCTAGCAGCACCTACACCACAATTTACTTTAGTGCTCAAAGCCATGGACAGATACAAAGTAGAAAGATCCAGAAGAATAGCTGTAAAATTTGACATAACACCAAAAGTCTTATTTGATGCCACCCCAGAGCAGGGTCATTCTGAGCATACATAGCACACTTACACCTGGAAACATTGCACAACCTTGCTCAAGGCTCAGCCAGCTGACAATCACCAGTGAGCCCCATCCTGTTCCTGTTGGGCTTTTCAAATGACCTGCTATTCTAAGAATTGCTGTTTCCACAGCATGGTCTTGGATGGAAGTGTGTGTCTTTTACAGTATGACTGCAGAATATCCCAGCATTAGGCGATATTTCCAGGAAACATCTTCAGCATTCACACAAATGCTCAGCAATGAGCAGTGTCATGGTCACTTATGGCTGCTGCCCCTTCAGGTCCTGGTGAATCGAGTCCCTTAGTGATGCAAGAAGCCCCAGTCCAAATACATGATTCAAGTTCTTGCCAGCGAAAGCCTCTGAATAACTGAGCAACCACCTTCATCACTTCTGACTCTCTACAGCAGAAAATCAAAGTTGAGAAGTAGGCACAGTTCTTCCCTCCTCTACAGGAAAGAGGAACTTCTGGCCTACAGAAGCTGGGAAAGGGAAATATCTAGCAGAAGTACTGAGCAGCAGCTGAATTGTGGCTGGAAAGATGCCCAGTAGAGATGGATCTGGTCAGCAGCAGCTGAAGATGAGCCAGCTGTGCCCAGATGTCCAAGGAGGCCAATGGCATCCTGGCCTGGATCAGCAACAGTGTGGCCAGCAGGAGCAGGGCAGGGATCACCATAAAGCGCATAAGCACTTCACAGAAAACCTACAGAAATACCATCTCTACAGTTTTCTCAAGATCTGTGCTGGGCTTCCAGTATCTCAGAACCAGCCAAGCTTGACTTAACTGCATTTTCAGAAAGCCCTTAGTAGGCAGATAAAATTATAACTAGAGAAGTAAACTCAGGTGTATTCAAGAAAGGCAAAACCTTGGACTAGGTTTATGAGGCTTTTATATTCCAGAGTGGAAAGACTGTACGATGCCTGCACAGTATTACAACAGATCCCTCAGTAACAGGGTCTGAAATTATACATGCACTCACTGAAACACCTGAGCAATAAACAGGAAAAATGAAGAATTGGGGGGACAGAGGGTTGTACTTTACAGATCACTTCTGCCAATCTTAAATGCTGCACCCCAAGCATTTACCCACAAGCCAAAGCCTTTCCATATGGGAAAAGAAAGGTTTTGCTTTACTTCAAAAAGTGCTGTAACCATCTGGTCAAACTGTTCTGAACAGCAGCACTTTACCCCATAAGGAAGCTGTTTCACTTTGCAAAGTGCACCACAGATCGCTTATTAGTTTAGAAAGCCAACTAACATGAAGTACCCCAATTTTCTAGTCCAGATATTAGCATACTCAAGAGCAAAGAAAATTAAATGTTGATTGCTACAACTTTGCCATTCTTTTGTTGTTAACTTATAGCTTGGTAAAATTATGGCATTTTGGTCATACTGAGAAACAACAGGGTAACAACTAAGTGGAGAACTTCAGAAAGAATGTTTTTTTAATTTTTTTTTTAAAGTTGTCTCTTGATCTTCAGGCAAGTATCTGATTTTCACAGTTGCAACTGATGATTCATCTACAAAACCACAAAGAGAAAAAGCAGCAGCATCACAGTTTGCATTATGTAATTACGAAGTATGTTCACCCCAGAAGTCCCCCTGACCTTTGAGTCCCTGCCTCTGATTCACCACACAGTTCATGCCTGCCACAAGCTTGCTCCTATGGACCCTGGGGGACAACTCCATCTCTTCCTTTTCCTGTAACTCTATTGAGCAGTCCTTGAAATTAACTTTCAGGAAAAAACTCTTATGTTACAATACAGGGCTGGTAACAAATCACTAAGTAGTGCTCAGCCCTCTGTATCAAGTCTGCAACATCAGGCAGCCAGAAACACACAGTAAATTCAATTTTGCTTTTTGCTAGGCAAGGTAAGGGGCTGATAAAAGGCAGATACAAGAGCATTGACTCATACCAGAGTACTACTTAAAATGCTGAATTAAAAAAAAAAAAAAAAAAAANGATCTAAGATGTCTAAGACATCTCAAAGACTGGTATCTTCTAAAAACAACTAAGGATGGAAAAGGTAACTATTTTAAAAACTGCTGTCAAAGAGAAAATCCTGTTAGTAGTTCACTTCCTGGCAGAAACCTAAAAGAGATGAATGAAGAGAAAGTGAATAATTCTCTCCAGTCTTACTAATGGCAAGGTAATACAACTTACTACAAGACACTAATACATTTTTCTGAAGTATGACAATAACTTTTTACCCCAAAGTTTAATGTAAGCTAATCACAGATATTTCAGGTATAGACACATATGAGATCTGGGAATGTAACAGTGCTCCTCCATACACATCTCTTCCTATTCCTCCTCCTCTCCTATTTTGCACTGCAGTCTCCAGCAGAAACTATCTCTTCATAGTGGTAAGAGCCACACTGAAGAATAAGACTTCTCAGCATAAGCTGCCTTACTTAGTTCAAGAGGTAGATTAAATACTCACATTTGCTGACACATATTTCTTATGAACAGAATTATTCTACATGCATTTCCTTTCTTTCAGTTTCACCTGCCTGATCCCACGAATAGGGCAGCCTTGGTGAGAGCACACAGTTCTGGATAATGCCCTTTGACCAGAGGTACCAACTGTAAATCAGCCACTACTGTTAAAATCCTTCACCTGTATCTAAATGTGAAAGTAATGGCAAACACACATGATAGTCTAGAATGTCCTATAAAAAAGGCCAACCTGACATGACTGAAAATATCTTACAACAGTACTCAATGTTAAACTGAGATGGGAAGTTCACACAAGCTGCTACCAATGGACAGGAGCTTACAACTCCCCTGCCTTGGGCAACGAGATCTTTCACTAGATCAGGTTGCTCAAATCCCCATCCAACCTGGCCTTTAACACTTTCTGTGTGAGATGGGGCTTCAAAGCCAGCTGTGAGCAGCCTGAAATACAGTTCCTCAAAACTGACTGGTGAAGGATCATGCACCTTCAGACAATGCACATACACACAAAATAAACATCACACAACATATTTGGGAGGTCAGAATAAAGAGAATCAGAATTGTGAGTTGAAAAAAGACTGTTGTCCTCTCCCTTCCTAAAACTAGCAGGCACTGGGAAGCAAAAGCACAACAGTATTTTATGCCATCATTCTTTTTTCTCTTTTATTTTATAATGATTTAAAAGAGGACAGAATATGGAGCAAACACACTCCTCCAAAACATGTAGCTCCTATGTCCAATTTTTATCTCATTCCTGAATTAGTATATACACCTGATTGTGGGACTTCAAATTATATGAAAACTCTACGAAGAAAAAAAAAAAGCATCTGATTACACCTAACAAATCCTTTGCTTCAAAATAAAGATCTATTATTTCCTATCAAACACCCCATATATTTTTGTTTTGGCTCATTAATCTGAGCTGGGCAAGCTGTAAATAGAAAGATCTGTTCTCATTGATTCATTTTTAAAATTAAAACAATTGATTCAGCAATAGAGGCGGAATGCTTGCCATTAGAAATTAATCACTCCAGCCACTACCTAAAAGACAAATGTTCCTGAAAAAGTCTTACAATAACACATTGTGAATAGTCTAAATTTTATTCACAGGCTTACTTTTAATCATAAAGGCCAGATTCTGCCTGTTAGAAAAATGTACTTCAGCCAAAACTGTCATCATCTTGTATATGCTAGAATGACAGTAGAATTTCTACCAGATTATACCCTTTTATTTTCACATTTCTGTCTGTGCAGGTCTGGGCGTAGGAAGGACTTGCAGATTCACAGTTTGCAAAAAACCAAACATGGTTAAAACCTACTTAGCTTGAGAATAGGTGAAGCTTCTGTTTTCCTATACAAAAGCTACTGATTTCCAAGGCAAAACTGACAACTCCCAGTGAAGTTGTTTCAGAGAAAAAAGAATACATGTATTTGCACCTTATTGTTTATCAATTGCATCTCAAGCTAATCAGGTTTTCCTAGAAAACCAGAATCTGAAAGCTACTCTCAGTACTGTTATATTATCAGGTCAGAACTCACGCTCCCTAACTAAAATGCTCAAGACAAATTTATTAAATGGGTGCAGCAACGCGAGTTTTATGAATCCTGCAAAAGATGTATCCACAAGTGGGTTTCCTCTGTATCAGTAGATAAAAGTTTGTTAACAAATTACATAAATGTAGCAAGTAAAAACTTTTACATACCACAAAGTAGTTGTACTAAAATACAATGTGAACTTTTTATCGATAGAATGATACCTCTACCACCATGGGTTTTTTTCAGTACTATATTGCTCATTGCAGTCTGCAGCTCCCTTGCAAAGGGAAGAGGAGGGAAGACACTGATTTCTTCTCTGTGGTGACTGGTGTCAGGGGAGTTTTAGTTTGGATATTAGGAAAAGATTCTTCACTGAAGGGTGGCTGTGCACTGGGACAGGCATCCCAGAGAAGTGGTCACAGCACCAAGCCTGACAAGAGTTGAAGAAGAGTTTGGACACTGCTCTCAGGCACATGGCGTGACTCTTGGGGATGGTGCTGTGCTGGGCCAGAAGCTGGACTCAATGATCCTTGTGGGTCCCTTCCAACCCTGTTTATACTATGATTCTGCGATCCTATGTGCAGCACTGCACTTAACCATGATAAAAAGGCCAGAGAAAATATTATCACAGACTTCTAATGAACATCTTCTGCTCTGGCTCAGATATTGAAAAACCAAGGACTGAATCAAGTTTAACCATTTTTTACTTAGAATATGAAGCCAAATGGTCTGCAAGTCATTCCCTCTCAATATTAAATCTTTTCTGATGGGTAATTCAATATAGACAATTAATGGGAACTTCATTGATCATTTTGGAATCACAGAATCATTTAGATTGGAAAAGACCTTTGACATCATCAAGTCCAACTGTTACTCAGTACTGCCATATCCACCACTAAATCTTGTCCCATGTACACCTACATTTATTTTTAAATACAGTGATTTCACGATTACAAGCCGCACCTGATTATAAGCCGCATCTCTGGGTGTCGGCAACCTTTAGGTCTGAGTGCAACAAAGTTGCTAATTAGTAACAGAATCAAGGGATTTCAGGGTTTACTGGCTCGGTTCAGCCCGCTTGGGGCTGCTAACGGGGCCAGGTGGCCCAGTTAGGCGCTGCCGCTCGGTGGGGACACTTGGGGCCAGCTGCCACTGCCGCCGCCACAGCCACCGGGCTCGCTTGCCCTGGCCTGGCACTGACCTGTGGCGGCAGATGGGGACGTAGCCTGCCCGCACCAGCGGTGGCAGCAGCAGGCGGGCATGGAGCTCCCCGCCTTCCCCCTGAACCACGGGGCCGGCAGGAGGGAGCCCCCCGCCTCCCTCCCCACACTGGCAGCACGGAGCCCGCCTCCACCCACCGTGCAACAGAGTAACCAATTTGTAACAATAGCTCAATCCCGGGTTTTACTGGCAGGTGCTCAGCTTGGCACCTTGGCTTGCACTTCCGGGTTTGGAAATTTCAGAACTTTTTTCATACATTGGTCGCTCCTGAGTGTAAGCCGCATTTCCGGGTTGGGATCAAAATTTTAGTCAAAATAGTGTGGCTTATAAACGTGCAATTACTGTACTTACGAGGTGATTATTGAAACACTATCCTGGGTAACCTGTTTTTCCATTAAAAAAAATTTCCCAATATCCAAACAAAACCTTCCCTGATACAACTTGAAGCCAGTTCCTCTTGTTCTCTCACTTGGGAAAAGAGACCAACCCCCACTCAGCTACACCCTCCTTTCAGGTAGATGTAGTGAGTGATAAGGTTCTACTGGAGCCTCTTCTTCTCCAGTCTGAACACCCCCAGTTCCCTCAGCTGCTCCTCAGCAGACTTGTGCTCCAGACCTTTCCTCAGCTCCACTGCCATTCTCTTGGCCTTCTCCAACATCTCATGTAATGAGGGGCCCAAAACTGGACACAAGATTCGAGGTGTGGCCTCACCAGTGCCAAGTACAGGGGGACAATCCCTGTCCTGGTCCTGCTGGCCCCACCATTGCTGATACAGGCCAGGAAGCCATTGGCCTTCTTGGCCACCTGGGCACACTCTGGATTTTGTTCAGCCAGCTGTCAATCAGCACTTTTTCCACTGACCATCTTTCCAGACCCTCTTCCCCCAGCCTGTAGCACTGCCTGGGGTTGTTGTGATCCAAGTGCAGGATCTGGCATCATGGATTTGTTAAACCTCTTCCAACTGATCTTGGTCCATAAATCCAGCCTATCCAGCTCCCCCTGCAGACTCTTCTTGCCCTTCCATAGATCACCACTTTTCCCACTTTGGTGTCATTTGCAAATGGATTGGGGTCAGGACTAGTCCCAGTACTAAGCCTAGGGACACCACTAGTGATTAGTCACCAGTTAGGTGTAACTGCATTTTCCACCACTCTCTAGGTCCAGTCACCCAGCCAGTTTTCTACCTAGTAAAGAATGTATCTGTATAAGCCATGGGCTACCAGTTTCTACAGAAGAATGTTGTGGTTAAAGTGTCAAAGGCTTTACTAAAGTCTAGGTAGTCAATATTCACTAAGTAAGGTAATTTTGTCATAGATCATGTTGGTGAAGCAAGACCTGGTTTTCATAAACCCATGCTGGTTAGGCCTGATCCCCTGGTTGTAACACTCCAACAGTGTTCATGGGGCAGATGCTTAACATGTAGGGCTTAGGAGGCAAACACTGAGAACATGAGACATAAAAAAAACCTGAAGTTATCACAGTCAAGTCATGCAGAACAACTTCTCAATAGCCAGAAAGTTTGGAATTCCAACACACACGGAAATGAGACAGAAGGGGACCCCTTCTGTCCATGGTATTTAAGGGGAAAATTAGGTGGGTTTAATAGATGAACATTTCTTTGAGACACACTGAGGAAGATGGATAGGATTTATGGACAATCAGACACGAAAACTCCTTTCACCCCTGTGACAGACTATTTTAAGCTAAATGTTATGGCCAAAAGGCAGATGTGCAGACAAGCAGCTAAAATGCTTCATCCTTGCCTTGTCAGGGCAGTCACTCTCAGACCTAAAACAGGCACTGCACTAGAGAAAACATACCATGATAATATATCCTGAAGGTATCAAAAGCAGGACAAAAAATATCTACAGAGTAAATGGTTTCATACTTTCTTCCTTTTGAGTTACTTTGAATACATGAAGGCAGTATCAACATATATTTATTTTTAATAATATTTGCAGCAAAATAGTATCTACAGCAGAAATACAGTTTTCAAAATATCCTGATTCCTGATGAATACAACAGGATGTAGATCCTAAATCCTTAGTCTTTTGAAGGCTGGCTTTGGTCTTCAGACTCTCACTTTTAGTGAAGACACATCCAGGCAACTTGACCTGTCTAACAATACCTGAACTCAGAGAACCAACGTAACTGAGGCACACACAAGTTTAATTTCAGTGTTGGTTGCAACAAAATAACTTACACCAGAAATGTCCATATTTTTACTGTATCACCCAGTCACACTTGCTTTGCTTTTATGCAATTTTACTTCCTTGTATCAGAAATGCTTGAATAATTCTGCGTAACCATTAAAACAAACACATTCAAAGCAATCAGGAAATCTGAATATGTAACACACTGCTCTAGAAAATCAAAGGAGCCCTGTCAACTCAGATTGTCCTGAAATTGAGTTCATTATCAGCCGTAGGAGTAAACAAAGAACAAGTACTCAGTGAAATGCTACTTAATGAAAACAGAAAGCTCCCTTCAACAACTGGAAAACTATAAGTGTGCTTTTACTGGAGTTTAGATGATAAGCATAGAAAGCATGAAGCTTTACAGGAGAAATCTTGCAGAGCAAATGAAGATATTCTGGGTGGCTTAGTTTTGCTTCTGTAAAAACACAAGCAATCAAAGTAGACCTGTCTGCAGAAGGAAGAATAAATCATGAACAACTGCTGGGAGGATCTATCACCATGCCTGGTAAGAAAGTCTGACACTTGTATTCCTAACATTCACAAAAGAGAGACCCATGCAAAATGCCTTACTTTTGACACTTATTCAATGGGCCTGGCTCCTCCCAGAACCTCCCTTCAGCCTATTTTGTAAGGGAACAAGGGACTCTGGAAGAATTTTGGCCACCAGTTAGCCTTGAAGGGTTGAGAAACAAACAACATTCAGTAGGTGGGTTTGGTTTGAGATGCTTCACAGAGTAAGCACTTCTAAAACCTCAGAAAAGTTAGAGCAGTCAGAAGGTTCCCAAAAAAACCAACCATCACCTCTGCAGCACCACAGTTTTTGACACAGAGAAAGCTAACTTTCATAGACCACTTGCCAGGAACCACCAATGCTCCCCAGCCTGCACGGATTCTTCTGAGAAAGGATTACATATCAAACCCTGCAATTCTTTTAACTTTTTCCTTAACCTCTTTCTCATCTCCAGATCACAGAAATCTTGCTGCAGGTATCAATCCTGATGTTTCCAAAGCAACACAGAGAACTTATTCAGCTGAGGTTCTCCATTCTCTTCAAATCATAAGTTGTCACATATGCCAAATAATCAAGACCAGGAGGAATAGTAATCACAGGCTGGGTACATTGTGGTCTCCTGAGCACTATGAGAAAGTCCATTTGAAAAATTTAACTGAAACACTTCAGTTGAAAGGAGGAGAAAGTACTAATGACTTACAGGCTTTTCCCAGGAGAAATGTATCCATGTCTGAGCTATAAAAATAAACTCCAACATAGAAACAAATTCAGCTTGTAAATGTTTTTTTATGAAGAAATGTAAGCCAAAGAAAGAACTTTGAAATAAGATCAAACAAGCACTTAAGTAACTTGGCTTGTTTGATGAGTTTGGTAGATTTTTTTGCAATGTCACCATTCTACAACAAATGCCAACACTTTAGAGCATGACCAGGCACCCAGGGAACTGCAACTGCATTAGACTATCAAGAGTGCTGTCCCAGTTAGAGTCCACAAATCCTCAACATAAAGCATTTGTGCAATTGCACCACTGCACTATAACTGACTTGAGTGTGCTACCAACTACAGTGAACAGTATGCCCATCGATTCTGATAATCTGCATGTGTGTCAGGGTAACTAACACCTTTTTGCTGATTTCAGGAAACAATTTTTTTTTCCTTTGAAAACTATTTTTCCAGAATACCAAACACAAGAAATGGGACATCAGATATTTGGATGCTTTCATCTGATGCACAGCATTTAAGAATGGTTTTCTGAGTTCAGCACTTGGAAAGTCTCCTAACTGGCATGGATAAGTATGGAAATAATTTTCTTTGGAGAAGGAATCAAGTTTTTGAAGTATCTGATAAAAAATGGAGCTGCAATCAACATCAACTGCACTTTACAGATCTCATTCCTTAATGCAAATAAGAACTAGCTTGCAATTAAGTGGACATTAAAGAAATAAAATTTTGTGTGAGTCCAAACTACAGGATCACAAGAAGATACATAGTCATAACTTCTTGGTGCTAACACACAGAAGCCCAATACAAAATTTCTAAAGAAGCAATTGCTTCCTGGATTACCTTTTGAACAAGCCAGAAGCACTGCAGGGAACAAATACCATAATATTTTAGCCTGAGAACATAACTGATACACAGCTTCAGTGCTGAAGGACATCAACCAAGGCCAATGCTGAAAGAAATTCTCATGGAGCTACAAAAATAGCCAGAATTTATCAGGCACACAGAAAATATGCAGATATTTTACATTAAAATCAGCATCACTTTGAGCTTTCTCTAACTTCTGTATACTTTTGTGCAACTAGTACTTGCAAACTTTTCTGCTCACAGCACTATAAGCTTGGCTGGAAAAGGTTGACACTGTCCAGGAACTCATGAGACCAGACCATTCACTGTAGGCTTTTGATCTGTGCAGGAAAACTTCCTTTATGTTTCTGTCTCTGAGGTGGAGATGATGATGGATTCCACCTAAATATCTACCACACATAAGAAAAATATAGAACACATAACTACAATAAATTTTTAACTAGAAAAACACAAGGAAGGAAAAAAGTTTAAAACAAGTTCTAAATTGCAAAAACTCCATGTTTTGCATGTCTGTCTGATTTTTTTTCTGAGACCAAAATTGAACTTATCATTTTCTTTATGAACACTCCAGAATAGTCAAATATTGCAGTTTTTGTGTCTGATACTGCAGTGAGCACCACTAAGTTGTTTTACAGTAGTTGGTAAGGAGATATTTGCTACTGCTTCAGCGTGAAGCTACAGTAAATACCAACTAACACATAGGACACCTTTTATTGCCTCTTCATAAATGCCAGGCATTTGGAACAGCCAAATCTCACCTTCAGTACTCTAATCCCACAAAGCTGGTTTCATAAATTCCTCATTAAAGGATGCACCGATGCAGTTCTGGTGCATGTCGTAATAAATATGCTGCCTCATTTAATTCTGGTATCTTACAGGAAAAGCCAGATCATTGAATAATCAGATTTAGCTATCAGCACAGCAGGAGATCTATGTTTTAAACCCATTTAAGGACTGCAGATACCATATGCCAGCTGACAAAATCAGGCAACATAATTGACTCAAACACTATCCTCTCCTATTGGGCTGTTGTTTATTGCACGACAATCCATGAAGCTGCCCTACAAGAACAGGCACAGCTCCTTTTGTCAGAGTCCACTCTGCTGACAGGCTCGTTAAAATGCCTTTGTACACAATCTGCATGAATAAGTGAAGCTTGGTATTTATCCATTAGACAGTTTAAACATGTTGGGGAGAGGGTGAATGAGAGAAAACTTTTTGATATGCAACAATTTCTAATTATTTTTGCCAGCACAGACTGTGTATCAAGTTCTCCATTGCATGCTTGCTCCACACCCATTCATAAAATAGGGGTTCCAGTCTTCTGTTTGCTGTCTCCTAATTCCTGCACCAAAAGCAGTTTACTGGGAAGAAAGAAATGGAGCGGCTTCTGCAAGGAGTGATTATAAGCTGTGCAGTTACAGCAAGAGAGAACAGCCTCGACCTGGCTAAAGGGTAGCTCAGTATGCACAGGGAACTGCAGCCACACTCCTGACTGCATTGCAGACACACCAGGAGTTTTCATCTGCACAACCCCCTGGAAGCTTGCAGAGAAAGACTGCAGAGGACACATCCACAGCTGCGACTGCCACCACTACTGAGCTTTTCTGTCTGTGCATTTCAGTCTGACAAGCAGAATTCTTCAAGTTATTCAACAAAGGTTTCACCAGAAAGGCTACTCCAACCCTCCTGAAAAGCAATTACAGCTTCTCACTGCACAGCTCCTGTTTGAACTGGGCTGGCATAAGAAGGGATAAAGAGGAAACAGATTTGCTTTTTTGCAGCTTTGAGGGGGTTTCTTTGTATGTTTGGGGATTTTTGTTTGCTTGGGTTGTTTAGTCGGTTGGGTTTGTTTTTTTTTTTTAATATGGCAATCCAGCATTGCTGTATACTATAGAGATGCTGTTTTCAATTTTTGCACAGACTAGAGTGATTTCATGGTAATCTGAAAAGCCAACACTCTTGGCATTTCTATAGGCACTTTAAGATTTTTTGGGGGCTGAATGGCACAATGCAAGTAAAAATAATTCACTTTCACAAGATAAGAGAAAATTCTTCTGTAACAAGTCAGACTGAAACAGAGAGCTCAAAACACACAGTTCAAGAAAGCCACATTCAAAAAAATATATGGCCCCCACCTTTCAGGACACACTGTAAGTGCCTCTTACAAATGTTATCCATTTCTATATACAAAATACAGACCAGGATTCCTTTCCAGTTACACTGGAGTTACACCAGCTGAAAATAAATCAGAATAAGACCTTGTTCATCTATGAGTTCATATACACCACTTTAATCATTGTTTTATCAGCATTGCATGTATATAAATCAATTTCCTTATACCACAGTAATGAATTATTATTTACTACATGAATGGAAAGAAGAAAAAGCTGCCATTCTAAATTCACCTTCTTGCAAGTGGTGAACATTCTGTTTCTAATATGGCTATTGTGAGAGTTTAAGAAATACATATCACCAGCTATCATGGAAAACTATGACAAGCAATAAATTACAGGTAATTCCATCTCCTTGACTATATTAAGGCAATAGTTCTTTAAGTATCTTCTCATATCACAGTACACTGGGGATGTGAACAACTGAATATTAAACCATTCAGACTCAGTTGCAGCAAGCTGACAGAAAGTAGCAACAGTGCATCCTACGTAAGCAAAGCATGACTTGAAAACCTTAAAAACACTGGACTGCACTAAACCAAACACTGGCAATAGCAGATATGTTTAGGATGAACACACTCCCTTGCTGGGTGCATGAGAAAAAAACCCACTCAACTGCATAACTAAAGATTCTGCCTGTGCTCGCACATGGAGGCTGAACGCACTTCAGGCCTTTCTCAATTTTTAACTACTGGATTTTACAATCTAAGTAAGGGAAATTTCTGAATAAGGTCTTCCCTCAGCCCCTCCTCCCCCATCTTTTTAATGCAGTTTTAAGGATATTACATTAAAAGGACAAATAAATCTCATTAATATATTCAAGATTTACTAAAACTGACAGAAACAGTGGCTAGGCAGTACTACCATGTGAACAAGAACTGCAGACACAGACTGTCACTGTCATGGGCCATGTCATGGAAGTTTTCTAGAACTGTGCCCATTTTTGGTGCTCTTGCATTTAGCTTATCTCCAAACTGTCAAACATCTTTTCTGGAGCCTGAAGCCCCATGCAGGGCACATTTCATTTCACTCCATACTTGGTATCTTCTGAGACCAAGGAGCACTGCTAATAACCACTTTGCTTATAAAACCAGTTGCAACGTTTTCCAACAAGATGTCATTCCCAGTTTGTGTTCAGCTGAATCAACTACAACATCAAAAAATTCATCAAAATTCTTTTATCCAAATCTGCTAAGATAGCAATCAATTCCCATGTGATATTTGATTATTTTTCTCAACTTCACCCTTAGCTTTTACAGTGCTAAAAGAAAAAAAAAAAACAAACAAGCAAACTTGATTTTAAATCTCTAACATAGCTTTTCACTTTGATTAAATTTGCAGGACAGATCTTAATTAAAAATTCTTCCTGTTTCAGAACATTAATATGAATTTACAGCAAAATCAGAAAGTTCTCTGGAGTTGGAAACAAACCAGGCTAACCATACATTTAAATTAATTCTGTACCTACTTTGTCCGCAGCTTCAGCTAGTATTTTTACACCCTGTTCATAGGAGTGCTAGAAAAGTGTCAAAAGCTTTCCTACAGTCAAGATGTATCAAATCTATTTCTCCCATATCCAGGAGGCATGTTGCTCTGTCACAGAAGGAAGACAAACTGATTCAAAGTGACTTGTCTTTGCCAAGTCGATATTGATTGTTGCTTACCCACCCTCACTTTCTTCCAAATACTTGTCAATTACTTTTTTCAGTATTTTTCCAGGAATTAATCTGCCTGGCCTGTAGTTCTATACTTTCAAACCGTGATCCCTTTAGAAACAGGCATTAAATCGGTCTTTCTTTGGTTTTTCAGGATTCCAGTTATCTTCTGTTCATTCTCAAACAAGGTCCCTAATAGCATCAACCCATTTTAGTCATTTGCCTGAACTTTCTATCCGCTGTAAGAGTATTTAGGAAAGGACCCCAAGCTTTAGCCTCCATGGGTGTGTGCTAGGTTGTGTTCTGCATCTTAGCCCTTGTGCTTGTCTGCTCACAGCTAATCCTGCTCAGTAAAGTAAAAATGGTGCTTACAACTTCTCTAGCAACATCTGTTGTTAACTTTCTTGTCTTTCTGCCTAACAGACAAGGTCTTTCTTTAGTGATTTCCCTTACAACCAATATATTTACAGAATGTTTTCTTGCTGCAGCTTTGCCAGCTCTTTCTTGTTTTGTACCAAGACCTTCTGATAATGTCTCTACACACGAGCACCGCTTTTTTTTAAGACATGTTCAAAAGCTGACCTAGTACCCCTTTTTTTCATGGCTCCTTTAGTTTCCAACTAATGAATAGCTTGTAATTAGGCAGTAGCAATTATGGCTATCTATTCTTTCCAAAGAAACAGCTTGTACTTGTGCCCTTACAGCATGTCTTTAAGAAACCACTACATCTTCTGTCCTCAGACACTGACAAATCCTTTGATTTTGCTAAGTATGTTTTCAGGCCATTGCTAAATAGCTACTTTCATTCAATTCACCACCCTCCTCCATCCCTTCCTTTCTTTTAGTCAGAAGCAAATACAGAAGACATTCAATATGAGTTGCTTTCAGCATTGCCCATCTAAAGAAGTGCTGAAATTTTGCTAGTCTTTGCTGTTAGAATACTATTTTCTGGAAAGTGCCAGAGCAACTGAAGTCCTCCTGAATACTTGGGAACATACATAAATAAGAAATAGTCTACTTGAGGAATATAAAGAGAACTAGAATCACCTTTTTTCTTCATTGTATCTTTAGAGGCTTTTCAAGACTGCCCAGTGGATTAAGAAAAGACATCTTCAATACAGAAAGAATTAATCCTTTCAGCTGTCCTTGTTTTTCCTTTAGTAAAGTATTTATTCAACACTTATGTCATAAAAATTACCACACTTACTTGACTTAAGTGGCTGACCAGTGATTGTTCTCCTCTGCTCTCATGAGATCCCACCCGGAGTACTGCATCCAGATCTGGGGTTCCCAGCACAGGAAAGACATGGACCCCTTAGAGCAGGTCCAGAGAAGGGCCACCAAGATTATCAGAGGGAAGGGACATCTTTCCTATGTTGACAGGCTGAGATAGTTGGAGTTGTTCAGCCTGGAGAAGAGAGGGCTCTGGGGATACCTCATTGTGGCTTTTCATTACTCAAAGGGGGGAAATAACAAAGAGGGAGAGAGACTTTTTTTCAGGGCCTGTAATGATCAGAAAACAGCAAACAGCTTTAAAATTAAAGTGGGTAAAGGTTAGGTGGAGGAGGACAGTTTCATACAACGAGAGTGGTGAGGCACTGGAACCAGCTGCCCAGAGAAGCTGAGGATGCCCCATCCCTGACAATGTTCAAGGTCAGGTTGGATGGGGCCCTGAGCAAACTGGTCCAGCAAATGTCCCTGCCCACGGAAGGGAAGTTGGACTAGATTATCTTTAAAGGTCCCTATCAAACAACAACAACAACAAAAAAATCTAGGATTATGCTAAATAAAGTACAACTTTGATTTACAAGTATATTAATTTCCTCTTATTTCAAATACATCAAAAAAGAAGCATACTCATATTCTTGATTCCAGGCTAAATCAGGAAGGTATTTGGTCCTTACTACTACCTAATAAGAATAGCAACGCTTAATGTAATATGATGAAAGCAGAGTATCATATTGGGAGACTTCAGCTCACTTCCTTTCAATATAGATCACAAACATCCCATCATATCAGGATGTGACTTTTTTTGCATTAAATCAGTGACTGTTTCATGGAGCAGCTGATTAGGAAGCCTACAAAAGAAAATGCAATCCTTGATTTAGTCCTAAATATAGAGTGGCTCTTCAGCTACAAGATTTCGAAAATTCTTCCATGCACTAGCTTCCCAGTTGGAGCAATGGAGATGAAAAATAAACCTGCAGTTGCATCCAGCTTCAGAGACTGCAAACATGAGAAGTAAGGAAGCTTGTTAACAGAATATGAAAGGGCCAGATAAAGAATTTAAATCTTTGCAGGCACTGGGAGATTATGAACAGAGAACCAGAAAAACCAAGCAGGTACATATTTTTTATTAAGTGAAATCTAAGAAAGGAAACCAGACTGGTTAGAACAGCAGTGTAGGAGTGAGGTTACCTTCAAAAAAGCTGGAGTCAAATACAAATAGAAAAACACAGCTCGACAGATCATAAAAATGGCAAATTAATGTAAAAGCACACCAAGGCAAGCAAAACAAACAAAAGATATGATGAACAACTGGCAGGCACTAATGACAAATTTTTTTCAAGCATATCAGGAACAGGAAACCTGCCAGAAACTCCAGGAGGCAACTCATCATCAGAATAGTAAGGGAAGACCTGAAAAATAAAGGCCTTACAGAAAATACATCAGGCAGATTCACTGCAGCGATGGTGACAGTATGAGACACTGGGGAGCCTCTGCAAAGAACCTTAATAGAAACATGAACACTGGTATGAATCAAAGATAAATGACAATGTTTGAGCATGTAACACCAGGCAAAAAAATCAGAAGAGGCAATATAATAATATATTAATGGCATTTGTGGATGATATCTAGACTAGCAGGTCCACAAACTCCAGTGCCTTTACATGTAGTGCTTCAGGATACTCAAATCTGGAAAAGAAGTCTAAAACAAGAGACTGAAACTAATTTTAAATGATGCAGGGTTGAGAACAGATGAAGGGATTTCCCATATGCCTGCCAAACTAAGGGTCCACAAGTTGCAAAGTGAACTCAGCAGCTCAATTCCCTTATCTTCCACATCATTGCAAGGACTCCTGGACCAGTGACTTGGATACACACATCTCGTGTCTGAATGCTAAACTGTGCAGACCGAAGTATCCTGGTGGTTGTAAGAACACAGGTGTGAGTGTGGAATGAAAACCATTTTGTACTAAAATAAAATCACTTTTCCCTCCTGTATCTTACTGAGTTTTGTCACACACTCTGATACTGCAACACTCTTTCTCAGGATTCCCCTCTTTCCAGGGGTCTCCATGGATGCGTTTGAAATTGCAATGACTACGAGCAAAACCAGCAGGAACCAACAAAACAAACAGCATCAGCTCACCGGGACCAGATGGCTCAACCCAGGCATCCTGGAGAAACTCAAGCATGAAATTGGTGAATTACTAACACAACGGTGTGTCACCTCTCAATTAAAACTTGGTCGTAGAGGATTCTGGTAGAAAAGGTGACAGACTTTTAAGAGACTGTGGGCAAGACACTGAGCCTGAGATTTGTACTGTATCTACTAATAAAAACTGCAGTGAAGAATGGAATTAGGAGCTATCTGGATAAATATAATCTTATCAGGACGGGTCAGCATGGTTTTTGAAATGGAACATCCGGATTATATGTGGTTACTGGAGTTCTAGACAAAAGCCAGTGCAGAAGCCTAATCTAGTTCTTGTACTTCAACAGACTTTCAAGAAAGAATTTCAAGCTCTCAAGGTAATAAATGAAAAAGGTAAGCTACAGAAATTTTTTAGGTTTGGGATAGGACTTATTTTCTCCAGACCATCTACTATGGGACTACACTTTGGATTTGAGCTGGGAACAGTGTTGACAATGCAGGAATATTTCAGCTATTGCTGAGCAGTGTTTACACAGAGGCAAGGCTTTATTGCCTCTCACCCCACCAGTGAGCAGGCTGAGTGTGCACAGGAAGCTGGAAGGGGACACAGCCAGCACAGGTGACCCCAAGTGGCTGAAGGGACATCCCCTACCATATGGCGTCATGCTCAGCCTATAAAGCTGAGGGAAGGCTGACAGCAGCTGCTGCCAGGGACTGGCTGGGCATCAGTTGTTTGGTGGTGAACAACCAACATCATTTGTCTTTTTTGGGGTTTATTTTCCTTTTTATTACAATTTATTGCCATTACTACATTTTAATTATTAAACTGTTCCTACCTCAACCCACAAGATTTTTACCCTTCCAATTCTCTTCCCCTATCCTACTGGGAGCCATGAGGAAGGACAGTGAGTGAGTTGTCCTGCAGTGCTTAGCTGCCAGTTGGGCCTAAACCAGGACAAGAAAACAAAGATTTTATGAAAAATGAGTGAATGGACTAAAAAATGGCAGGTAACATTCAGGGTAGTTAAATCAGGCATAAAGGAAAAACAATGCTAACTTCACAAAGACAACTGTGAGCTTGAGTAAACAATTACCTGTTAGGAGAAAAATCTTGATAGCTATGATAGACAAATGCATGGAAATATCAATCCCCTGCTCAGCAAGCAGTTAAAATAGGAAATAAAGTGTCAGGAGTCATCAGGAAAGAAATTTCAACAAACAGCTAATAGAATTTCAGGAGGACAAAGAAGGACACTTTACTCTCCATAATGAAGGAGATGCTGAGAACTGCTTGAAGGAAAGCTTTCAGAAACTTTCTCCAAAAAGGCTGGGTTACCAGAGCATCTTCTCTTATACTCACCATGCAAAAATGGAGTATAATCTAGTTTTTACCAGATTTCCACTTCCTGCCTTTTTCTCTTTCACTACAACCACTGAAACTTCTGAAACTGTCACCAAGACAGTTTCAGAGAAGCATCTGCATTAGCATCATTCCCCAAATCTTCCCCAGAACAGACACATTCCATAAGGACTGTTATATTGATCTGTCTGTATGCATTTTCCTATCACAAGATAAACAGTGAAAATAATTCCATCAGCATGTCCTGTGCTCTGACAATTGTTTTTTCCTGCAGGTTAACAAATGTAATTAGATCCTCATAGGCCAGAAAAACTACCAGAAAATCTAATTCCTTTGATGTCAATTATTCTTTTAAGACACACAGTCAGAATGAATAAAAACTGAAGCACCCTGTTAGGTTTGATTTTTCCATTAAAAAAAAAAAAACTTTTCCAGCTTTTTTAATTATAAAAAGTACAAGATATTCCTTATCTGCATTCTGTTCTGTTATACTTACTTTTGAGTGGTCTACTCAAAATCATGTCAAAAAAGGTTCTCTATACATAACAAAACAAAATCAGATTACTTCTAACTAAGTACCTAAATCAAAAAGTTCCCATGAACTTCCTATTTGACTGTCAAAGCAATGTGCTCAAAATTCAAATAGTCACAAAGGTGGAAAAAAAAAACTTTCAATGGTTAATTAAAAAGAGCATATGGAAAAAGTGATAAAATGCTATGAACAAGATTTCCCAATTTTTTTCTGAAGAATATAAAGCAGCTTAGGAAAAAAAAAAAAAAAAAAAGCATTACAAATTCTCACATAAAGCTGCAAGAGTTCTGAAGCCACAATGACTACAACAAAATAAATCAAGGACAGAAAAATCAGAGCTGCCATCACTGCAACTAAACACCTCCGAACAGCCCATTTTTTAAAAAGAAATCATGGGCAAACAGCATCCTTGGTTTGCTCTTCTTTCCCTGTAATTGTGTCACCGGTGTGGGTGTGCCAACACAGTTGTTACATAACTCTCTCACTCCAAAGTGGAATTAAAAAAAACCCAAACTACAAAACAAAACCCAGAAAACAGGAAACCAGCAGTTCTCAGATAGGCTGTGCTTAAGAGTTCTATCACAACACTGTTCCTGGCATGGACTCCCAAGCAGCAGATTCCAGCCCCTTTCTCTTCCTTTTGTTTCCAGCAGAGTCCAGTGCCAGGCGCGTCCCCCAGCACTGAAGTGATGTTCTCTGATGTTCTCTCCTGGCTGTGGCCCCCCAGGACACAAACATTTGCATGGACTCTGGTAACCTCAAGCTCCACTCCACAAAGGAACAATCCTCTCTTGCAGGTCCAGTTCATCTCACCTTATAAAAGATCACAAGCTATTCCTACCATCCCATGCTTTGGAGTACTTTAAAAATTATCAAATCGAAGTAAAAATTTGACACTATGTAGGACTTTGTCAGTGGGTGAACGTGGGTGCTTCAAAGTAATCCTATTCTAAACGAAGGGGCAGAGTTGTATTGTCTCCTCCTTACAAAGGCTCAGTAATCCAACAGATACTGAGGTTTATTTAGATCTTTACTCCAAATTGAGTAAAATCCAGAACTATCCAGTTCCCACTTCCCACCTTTTGCTCCTTTTCGCTTCTTTCTTGTCTCAAACATCATACAGAGCTGTAACATCTCAACTCCCTCTCATTCACTAGTATTAGTCCTTGAGAAAGTGAAATAGTGGAGGAGTTGGGAGAAACTACTCCTAAACTTCATTTTTTCACCATTAACTGATCCATTAACTCTCATCTGTCAAAAACATAATCACCATTTTCCACTGCAGCATTTGCTTTGTAGATCAGTATTTTCTGGTATCTCATTGAGAGGATCCTTTTTCTCCATCCACTGATACAGTAAACAACATCATCTATTGCCACTTTAGTTTTCCCCTTTCTGATCTAAAAACATCTATATTCAAAACAGAATTGTGAATTCCATTCCAAAAGCTAGAAAGAGTAGCAGCACTTTTGTTAATTCCAAAGGTCTGAACAGTCCTTTCCCTCCTGCTCAGGACTGCAGGAGCCAGCCTCCTGCAGCTAGGTGTGAGGCTGTACCAAGAGCATGTCAATTAAATGCCAAAGTTAGTCAGTACCACATCCTCAATGCCTTTGTTTTCACAGCTGTAAAAAGAACTCTTCTTTCAACTTCAACATAAATACATTTCCTACGTTTTTGCAGATACCATGGGTACTGCTCAGGTTTCAGAGTACAAACTGGTGATATTACAGAGCAGACACAATATTACATCCTGAACAATTTGCTAAGGGCTATGCCTCAGTGCTCCAGAAATACAGTAAGTAGAAACAACAAAATCACTCTGCATTAGTAGGAATGGCTTGTCTTATTTAAGAATCAGATCAGCATGGGATCTAGTTTCAACACTTCCCCCCCCCATTTTATGTTTTAGTATCACATATACAGACAGCAGGGAGCAGAAATCCCCATGGTTTGCTAGCTCAGGTAACTCTCCACAAAGGCAGCAGTCATCGAAGCTCTGTATTAAAACACTCCTGACCCAGAAGGGCAGCTGCTAATGGGACAAGCAGATGCACCAGCCTTCTGCCAGTGAGTACAGAGAGAGAGCAGACACCCTAAGAGCTGCTCTGCCACAGCTATGCCAATGCCCTTTACTCTATGAGTTTCTGCTCCAAAGAAAAAGTGGGTTTCCCACAACAGCAGAAGAGCATGTAGCATTCACAAATGCAGCCACACAGTAGGAGTTAACAAAAACTGCCTGAAAATTCACCCTGCTCTGATATACATCTAAGTAACTGAGGGTCATTAATTCATTTCCCTACCTAAACAATATTATTACCTGAAATTAAATGGGAATCATCTTTGTCTAGGAAATAGCATAGCTTAGAACCACATCTTGGGCCCTAATACAATATCTTTTCTTACCTCCTTAAAAAAACTCTGTTGAAAAAATGATTTTACTGGAAAATTGAAGGAATAAGAACTTTCTTACCATCATATATGGCACTTGCAGACCTACACAGTGATCTGTATTGCAACTTAGCCCTGGCTGATGAGATTCTTAGATTGCTCCAGCCATTCCATCCTCTGGTTCTTTGTTTTCTGGTCCTGCTAACTTGAATTCCAATTACACCAAAATGCACACAATGTGTTTTTCAGTCTCCTATGTTAACAACAGAGAGATTATTTTTATCTGGCTTTAAAATCCCAATGTACTGACTAACACATTCAGAATGGCAAGCCAGAGGTGATCAGTGGGATAAAAAGCAAATAATGAAATATGAAGTCCTGACACTGTATGCCTTTAGTTACTTATGACTAGAAGCACATCACTGATCCTGCCATTGGCCAGCTCTGCCAAATGGACAGCTTTCCTGTCTAAGCAGAAAGAACTCTTCCAATGGGCTGAAAACTCCCTGAACTTTAAGCAGCACTAAATGCACTCAAGCTAAGGATTTTCCTCAAGGCATTCCTGTGAAGTCATAGAAGACCTATGCTCCTTGTTTATCACTTAAACACTGCCCATCTTCATGTTACTTGCCTGCCACCAAAACACCATCTTAGAATAAGGTTATTTACTACTCTAGGACAGTGTTTTACCTAGTATATAATCTTCATTTCAGAAGCTGAAAAGGTCACTCAGGAAAGAAAGGTTGCTGAATAGCCTCCATTTGGTTTGGTCCTATAAGCAGTATCTCTAAATTTAAGCCCTCTCCCCTGGAGGCACACAGTGGCAAAGAGATAAACAAGCTAAGATTTTTTGAAGGCTGATGAAAGGAAACCACGAAGCTTCTATATAAAAGGCAAACCCCACATGACTTCACCGTACACTGAGCATTACCAGTCACATGGGAATGCCCTCCTCAGAAGCTGTGGTTGAAGGGAATGGAGCTGGAGGCACATCTCCTTCCCAGTAGGCACAGTCTGCTTATTCCCCATACACAGAGGTGAGCTGTTACATACCACTGTGATTGCATAGTGGTATGTAATGCACCACCATGTCTAAGAGATCAATTAACATCCTACTCTGACCAGAACCCTGTCCTTCCCCCTGACTTTTCAGCCTTTTTTCCCCCTTTTTCATATAGAGCAGCAGTATTAACTCACTTCTATAAATGGAAATGCTCTTCTCCAAAACTTGGCAAGGAATGGGGTAAAACTCCCCATGCTATGTAGCAGTCTCACACCACCTTGATGTGGGAAGCCTCATTAAGCACAGCTCTGACATGAAGAGATTTCTTCATAGGAAAAAACTTCAATGCTCATTTCCATAAGAATTTCCTATAATTCCAAAATCTGGAGCACAGATTCACCATTGGGTTAGGAATCTACAGCCAAGTTCATGACTTTAGAAATTCTTGTGAAAAGCCTCTTAAATCTGAGCAAACGAGCACAACTCAAATATATCCAGCAGATATCTGCTAGGATGTGGTTTCACAAACTGCAGCCAGCACACATAAGTGCTGCTCTCATGTGGCTAGTCACATACTAGCCTTCCAGCTCTGGCCAGCTGCAGCACTTTCTCCCCATCCCCCATTTTGTACTGGGATTACTGGTGTTGGGATTCCAGTCAGCAATCTGTGAGTCCTGGTGCTGGCACAGAAGAGGCAAAGGGAAACACAACTGCATCTTTTGGCAGCACTGCTAACACAACCCCAGCCAAACAGGAAACTGCTTTCTAGGATGGTGCTCTGTGTTGACAGCAAAGCTCTGGAGATTTGATCTGGATGAAACATGTTAATTATACCCCATGAACCTGAGCTGGTGATAAAAAAATCCCATCTCTCTATGACACTAAATATTAAATAACATAATAAACATCTTTAAAACTAGTGTGAGTTTCAGAACCAGGCAAATGTCTACTATATTTGTAATGACCACCACACCTGCTCAGAGATGGAGAAAAAGAGGAAAATACCTAATTAAAGATAAGCACAAAAATAAGAATATTCTGAAGAGCCACAAGATTAGCATGAAAGGAGAGATACAATAAGCATTTTATGCTCCAGATTTAGAAATCTAACTAGCAAATAGCTAGTCCAAGAGACTTCTTTGAAACAGTTTGGACAATGCTATGCCAGGAGGTCATATTAAAATTAAAAGCCCTGTTTTACATATATTTGTCTTTAAGAACAAAACCAGAAACTCATTTATCTACAAGTCAAATCTGCACTGAATATGAGTCTTGCAGGCTGGATGGTTCATTTTTTTTAAATCTCTTACTTCTGTTTTACTATGTTGCTGCTAAGATTAGGAATCATTTGTTATGGTGACAATGTTAAGCAGAAGGTAAGAGAGTTCCTATTACAAAAACAGTGTGATGCACTTTCATTCAGAATGTTCAGAAAATTCAGAACCTGAGCTAGGAAGTGAACTCAATCTCCAAGGCCAGTCCACTGTCCTACTGGCTTTCATTACTTCCTTCACTGAAGGGAAGTCTTTATATGGCTCACTGGAACAACTATTTGACAATCTATTTTGAGACTTGCAGATCCTGCACCTTCCCCAGTTTTTGTATTAAGTACACCCTGAAAAAACCCCCATCATATAGATCTCACACTGTGTCTGCTTTTACTTATATGTACTTTCTACCTTGTATTACCTGTCTTAACACAGGCTGAGAAACCTGAGCATTAGAGCTGAGTTTAAAAGAACAATCCAGCAAAGTTTGTGATCCTTTTGGCGAGACAAACAGTCTAAAAGGTATTTAGGCAGCTAATGATGCTTTTAATCACCTAATAAGGCTTTCAGATTAATACTAGCTGCAGGAGCTAAGTATACAAAAACATCTTTTAAAATCTCGCCAAAAGTGCAGAGGTGTTTCCAAAAAGTAGCTACAGGAGTCCCACAGATTCCACACTGTCTCACAGAAGAGAAGCCTAACCATTAGTTTACAGGCCACTAACTAGATGATTTGATGTCTCCTGCATTAGCTACCAAATCTGTTTCCAAGCACTATGTTGCCTGGTAAGTGTTTACTTCTGGTACATCCTAAAGTTATCATTTAAAACACCTCTGTAATCTCTATTAATTTTTTTGTGACTGGACACTAAATTTCTTGATCTATAAAAAAATTTTAGACAAGCCCTGGGAACAGGGGATAAACTCTAGAATAAAGTCAAAAGCTAATAAATTTTGGAGATGAGGGACAAAGAAGCCTCATAGAACTGCAAACTGTTGTACAAAGTGAAGCTGCATCAAGGAGGGGGTGTACCAGCAGGAGCAGAGTGAACACACCATGCTTATTACACACATTTTAAACTCTACTGCAGGCTCACATGTTCTCACTTACAATTGTTTCAAGGCACTGTTAGTATTACATATGGTTTTCATTTTTATACTGTACATGCACAACGCTTTGTTTTTCATACCAAAATCCTAGCTCGCACTTGGGGGAATCCAACTCCTTCTCAGTCCAAAATTTTAATCAGGAGTCATGCAATATTTGGTAATTTTCTCAAACCTCCTGCTTCTGGTCTCAGGCAATTATGCAATAGTTGTTCAATTTAGATTTCAGCATACAGTGTGCAGTACCAGGGAACTATTAGCTATTCCCAGCTGAAAGTCTGGAAGAGCATCTGGTGGGGTAAAGAAGGTAGGGGGTGAAGGGGATGACAGGGAAAGGAAGTGAAAGTTCCATATTTTTTTTATTTTTAAAATAAGCATACCACTTTGCAAGCTGATCATGAGCATTAGGTCTTTTGTTTTCAAGTGCCTGAGATGAAAGAGACTGATATCATTACTAGTTTGAAGGCTGAGAAAGCAGCCATGCTAAAATAAACAGCTTTTTGTCCTGGAGTTGTATGTGAGGATCAATGCAACAAAAGACATTATATATTAAATATAGCACAGACACTTGATTCAATACAAATATTTTTTTTCTGACAATAAGCCCAAAACCAAGATTAAAAGCTTGTCTAAAATATCACACAAGACTCAGAAGACCTAAGTACTAGAGAACACCACTGTTATGCAATATGGCCAAGATCAGCAGGATGTGGAAAGGTGTCAGTTTTCAGCTAGATCCTGTAGTTCTCCATGTACCTGCCAAATAATGATTCACAGCAGAAGAATTCTCAAAATGTTTTACAGCAGTCACAAGAAAGCAACCAAGAGAAGCGTTATGGTTTGATGCATAGATCAAAGACAAATCAAGGCTGAGTTGTTGTAAACAACTGATTGATTTAATGTAGAAACATGATAACTATCATTCAGTACACAAAGTAACAGGCTAAAATGTTTCCCCCTTTCTAGTATCAGCAACCAAGAAACTGTAAACCAACTAATTAGGAGAAATCCCACTCAGATTCTGAAGATACATACATAACCATGTAATTCAACTCACAAAATAAGGATCCCTCTAAGGATAACTACCCCAAACACCAGAGGCAGGTGCAGACACCTTGTCAAGGGACATCCAGCTGGCTCAAAACATCCTGCCATTCACAGCCCTTCAACATCCTGCCATTCACAGCCTTTCAACACTGGGCTTCTTGGCTTGAGCCAGCAGTAGCCTTCCAAAGCTGTCATTTGCTGATGGTGAACAGAATCTGAAATTTATCCCTCCCAAGAGCTGCCTGCAGCTGCCTGCAGCTCTTTCAGCTGTGCTTATTAAGATGCAGCAGCAGACACACCTAAGAAGGCTGCCCAGCAGAGCCTTTGGGAGTACCCTGCTGCTTATGAACATGAGCAAACTTAGCCAGTGTACCAGCCTAGCTTCCTCTTCAAATTTAAAAGCAAGATTAAAAAATTCGACCAACTTCAGAAACAAGCAGCAATGAGAAAAGGGAGAATTTTGCCTGAAAAACTCATTTCTTGCAAGATTCCCCCTTGGAAACAACTGTGAATAATAAATATATCTTCACTTTCAAATCACAGGATGGGCTCTTGCTACTGCTGTGAAAAATTACTCAAGCCTGTTCATGTTCAAAAGAAAACAAGTATCTCTGAAATCTAGTCATTACTGCGACCCTTCTCTGTACCATTTCAAAGAGGGCACAAAACCTGTCAATATCATCTGTTGATCCCCCAACCAAAGCAGCAGGTTTGTGGGACATCTAGAAGCTCCAAATTGAGTGACTAGTGTATTAGTGGTATGATACCCTACACTGGAGCTTTTCCACATATATACACTTTAATAAACCCTGGAAGTTGAACCAAACCAGACTTAAAATCCCTAAGACAGCTTCAAACCCTAGGAAGCATATTCTCCTTATATGTGTTTTAATGGTCTTTACTATTAGATGTAGCTTTTGTGATTAATGAGCCAAAGCCATTAGGGTCTCACAAAGCACATTAAAAAAAAGAAAGTCCCAAAGGCAAAAATTGCACAAGTTTATATTGCAGAAATAAATGTCTGTCCTCCTGCTCCTTATCTTGCTGAGGGCATGCCAATTTACTATGTATTGTACCTGTTAATCAGAATAAGAGGTCCAGCTTCATGCAACCAAATATTACAGTAATTTCACAACCATAAGGCACACCTTAAAGCCTAAAATTCTGATCAAAACCCAGAAGTGCGCCTTATAATCTGGTGCACCTTATATATGGACAAAGTTCGGAAATTTGCCGACAACCTGGAAGTGTGAGCCGCGAGCTGAGCAGTGAGCCGAGCCATGAGGGGCTGAGTGACTCAGCACAGCTCGCACTGCCCTGCGTGGGTCGGCGGGGCTCAGCGCGGCTTGGCGCAGCTCGTGACATTCCATTACTTATTGGTTACTTTGTTGCGCTGGATCCCCGCTGCAAAAAAAAGTGTGCCTTATAATCCGGTGGGCATTTTATATGGAAAAGTTTGGAAATTTGCCAACACCCAGGAGTGCGCCTTATAACCTGGTGTGCCTTATACTCGTGAAATTACTGTAGTTGCTATTTCAAACGGCAGTAAATGAGAAGTAGGCAAAAAGGTACATCAACATCACTACATGATAGCTAAAACCAGCAAGACCAGCACTTACCTACCTGCATCCATTGGAAAAGCTTTGTTTAAGGAGCTCATAAAAGGTCCTTTTTTATAGAACACTAAAGAAGTTCACCACACCTTTGCAGAGCCTTAAACAACAAGGTAGCACACAGAACAGAAAAAGAAAAAAAAATTCTAAAATATAAATCTAAGGATGATCTATGAGATTTTCATCAATTCATGCAGAAATGAGGGCAAAAGAGTTTCCCCAAAATCCAGACATCTGAGGAGCCAGGCTGTGACTAAAGAAAGGATGAGTCCCTTTTCAGCAGCTGAACAAAACAGGTAGCTTTTGGAGCCCTTGTGGTTTTTTTGGGTTTTGGGGTTTTTTTTTTGCATTATATTGTAAACACAATATCACATCCCTAATTTCTTCTAACACAAGGCTTGACTGGACTAATCATTCAAGGCTAAAATATGTGAACAATCTGTTAAGTGTATAGACTCTGCCCTATCACACAGCTGATACCAATGTCATTAAATCAACAATATTGTATAAGAGTAACTTTCTTTTAATGGTACATCATTTAGATCTCTAGATAGCTAGTACTGACAACTTACTAAATGAAATTCCAGTCCCCTGCTGTTTCTTATTGGTATTTCAGAAGAGTCTCAATTCTGCACTAACATTCTTCTGAACTACACTCATGGGCAAATCTACCCAAAGAGATTCCCAAGAAGTTATTTCCTTGGTCAGATGAATGCCTTTCTTAAGGCAATATTAGTATGCTTACAGAATTTTCTCACAGCTCAGCTGCAACACATGGCACAGACTGTAGCTAAGCTTTAGTTTTTCTGAATTTTAAGATGTGCTGTGAAATAGTCATGGTTAAATTCAGCATCTCTTTTTCTCTCCAGATACATTGGAGGCAGTGTAAAAAGAGACTGGTTCTTACCTCAGACTGGAATGACTGCAAGCTTCATTAGGAAGCACAAACACCTTAAAACCTTCATTCAGTTCCTTCCTATGAGACTGAATTATTAGAAAATTGGACTGTTGTACAGAGGCACTCTCCAACTCTAGATCAAAACAAGAATATACTGATGGTACCAAAAGCTGAGAGGAGCAGTCAGGACAGCTGGTGCATCCTGGCTGATGCACCTTTTGAGCCAGGAGCTGTGGAGCCACAGCCAGGCTGGGAACACATCCTGCCAATGTGAGCCCACCAAGCAACATCAGCAAGTTAAAAAGCAGCCCCATCGAATGGAAACGGCACCAGCCTGGTATTTTTGTCCCACTCAAGCCCTCTTCTGGCATACATTCATTTTGGCCATTACAGAGCTAGCAAAAAAAAAAAAAAAAAAAAAAAGACTTTTTTAGAAATTGATATTCATGTGTGTATTCAGTAGTTTGTTCAATTTTGGCAGGGTAGGCAATAAGGAGAGATTGAATATAGGACATGCGTTTTACATAAAAATTTGTCTGGATTTGTTATATCAAATCAAGGTTTTAAAGACTGTTACGTAAGAGGAGGAATAAAAAAAAATTGACAGTTCAGCCAGGTTCTATACAATCTGCATGACTGATTTTGTTTACATGAAGATCTAATAATAATTCAGCAAGTGGCACTGAATTGTATTGCAATGTAATTTGCTCTCTTGTAAATGGTATTTATAACAATCATCCTTATTTAATAAATATTTCAACAGTGATCACTAACTCTTCAATCAACCTGTCTGGTTGGAGATTACAACATAAGTCTACAGCTTGAGTGCTGCCCTGCATCTGGTTCAAAAGGACAAGTTTAGGTCAAATACTTAATCCTGTTGCCTGGATTTGATCAGTCCATGCTGTAACTTTTACATTAAGTATGTTCTAGCAACTAATTGATTTATAGAAATTTTAGGTAAATCATGCCTCAAGTGACTTGTAAAGCTATTTGGGCAACTGCAAATTATTTTAAGTGCATTATGTAGAAAAAGAATTTAATGTTCCTCACTTAATAATACCCAAATGGTTTTTAAAGAACATTGTATGACTTGTATCATGAAATTAAGCATCTGAAAGAGAGAGCAAGCACAAAGAACAGGCTGCTATTTATGGCATTCATTAAAAGATAGGCAACTTCCTCCTTTATATTCCAGTGTATTCTTCTTCTCTATTCAAAGCCTTCAGATTACAGAAAACTGGGAGCAAGAAGTGGTTGACGACTCTGTTTTGTCCTATGAAATACCACCATCACACCCACGGCTTTATTCCTAACTTACAAAATGCAGTTGGTTTGCTTAAGGTGCAATACCGTACCTGAAATCTAATATCTAGCTTTTCAAACAAATTATTAATTTAGGTCAAGTTATTGCTCACTCTGATTTCCAGTAGTTTTATCTGTGCTCACTGCTCAGTAACTTACCTGACAAACATCCTCACTATGAAACAACAGATTATTTTTATTACAACAGCACAGGAAATCTTTGAGCACTTCTGCACTTACATCAGAAACTAAAAAAAAAAAAAAATTAAAATCGATAATAATGGTGATAACAGAAGTGAGAGATAAAACTGCACTCCACTTAGTAATCCATCAAGCTGAGAGGACCATGCAACAACTTGGCTTCAGAGACTTAGCTTCAGTTTTTCAAAGCCAAAGCATTTCTAAGCCAAGCTAAATCAAGTCCAGAAGAACTCTTGAGAGTCAGCCTGCAGACATGCCAGTTCATAAAAGTAGGGATAGTATTATGTGGTAAAAGACTTTTTAAAATGTTCAAAAACTAGAAAGTAATCATGGTGTTTTCTGGCAGCACTTACCTTAGGAGGCTGTATTTTGCTCAGTCTTTGGGAAAGCAAAGTGGCTACAGGTAATTTTGCTTTCAGCCTAAGCCACAGAACCAGAGATGCTATCAAATTTCTAACTGCTCAGCTGTTCCTTTTACTTTGTGAGCTGTCTTGAAATTCCACATTCCTCCTGACATTTTAGCTAAAAAGGAAAACAACTGTTCTTGACCTCTTTTCTTAAACATCTGTGGACCGACAATGCCATGCAACAGCTTTTCTCCTTCACCAGAGTTTCCACATTTCTGCATATAACAAAGTAATTCGTATTATACTACTCGACTCCCTCTCCTTGCAGCTATTCCAAATACTGATTTGGAATACAAAGCCCAGTGAGGAGTAGCACTCATGCAACACTGTAAGTAGTGGCCCCTCTTTAGAGAATCAATGAGAGGAGGCAGACTAAATCTGAGCTGTAGATTCTATACTAAGATCAAAAAACCCTGTTTCTGTATCTACATCAGTATCCAAGGAAGTGTCCAATTCTCTCATTCTTTCACAGAACAGGTTTCATTAGTATGTCTATGTGCGATGTACAGTATTTTATCCTGATTACTACTTAAAAAACTAAAAGGCAAATTAATAACCTCATTTGAAAGTATTTGTATTATCTTTTAACAAATTCCAAATGAGTTCTTTAGTTGCTTTGAGACCATGCACTCAGAAATTCACAGCCATAGAACTGACAGCTGGAAGGCAGCCTCAAAAATAAAATTTTACGCTAATGCAGAATCATGACTCACAATATCATCCCTCTGTCTGCATTCACTCTAGAAAACTGATGACAGGTGTCAGTTTGTGCTTCTTGAAAGAAAGATCAGATGGGAATCCAGATTGTAGTCCTACCACAGGTTAAATAAGGAAAAAACTTTTAGAGCTCCAGAGGGCCCAGGGAGCCATGTGTCCAGGAGTTATTCTAATAGTGCTCACTTTTAATCCTGTCTTTGCTGGGATATGCAGAAGGAGAACATTTAATTGCTGACTACAAGTGACAGAATTGGGACTTATTTTAAAACCAATTAATTTTTTAACCAGAGAATCACACGATTTCCCCTATGGCCAGTTAAACTGTTCTCAAAACATGCATTTTCCAGCTCTTTATGTCCATGCTACTTTTACATCTTTCCACAGGAATTCTGTAGCTGTGTATAACAGGAGGTTTGTGATGGTTTAGTTACAACAAAGACGCCAACACCTCAATTATACTTAAAAAAAAATAAAGTTCTAACAGTCAATATGGAGGCCACACTCCATGGAATATCAAGCTTTCGCTTCCAGTGCCTGTTAGTGCCAAGAATGAAATCACTCCATAGCAGTGTCCCTGCCCTTTGTGCGGCAGAATCTGTTTCTTGGCAACCAATGCAGACAACTGAGTTGCCACGGAAACTGGAGAGACTAATTTATAAAAACTCTGAAACAAAGCAACTATAAAGGCAATCCTAAATAGGGTGGGTAAATTCTGTATTACTTCCTACAGCGTTTCCACCATTAAAAGAATCAAAAATGAAAATATTAAATTATTAGTTGTAACTTTCCTTCTTTCTGTAAAATTGAAGTTACAAGAGCTAACATTTCATGGGATCAGCAGCCAGTAGCTTGTTTCTCCCTTCAGTTCAAGCTGGCAAATACACCTGAAGATTTATACTGCAGTTGAAGAGGAATGCTTCCTATGCCAGCCAGTGTTTTCTCTTTCAGGGAAGAAGAAGGTTGACAGAAAATAGCACAGAACAACTGCTGAGGAGTGTGCCCAGAATATCTATATCTATATATATTTATCTGCAAGCTGGATAAAACAATTGTTCACATAGTGAAAAGGTAGAACAATGGTGTAGATCACAGCTCTCTTGAGCTAAGAAATATGTGTTCAAGTTTCTTATTAATTTGTAAATATTTATTAGTAGGAAATATTTTCTCTTCTTTAGTAATTGCAGACATGCCAGACATGGCCATCTCTGAATGCATTCATTGAAGGCGCAGTCACATTTTGAGTATGTGCACATGTGGAGAGCACACTCATTTTTAGTAGTGAACAAGGTGGGAAAACCTGACCACATGCTACATTTCCCAGGAAAGGAAGCCAATATGACAGCAAGTTCTCTCTTCAAAGAGCAAACTAGTTCATTCAGCTGCTGGGGCAGGCAACTTAACTCCCCAGAACAATATATTCCAGAGAAAGAGATGAAGGGAGCCTGCATGCATTTACTCAGAGACAGCAACTCACTGATGGCAGGTGCCCATCAATGGGCACAGGATGGATTCTCCTCCTGCCACATGAACCCCTCCAATTCACCAAGACATCTCCACAGAGTTCAGGTTAGGTAGCAACTATTTGTTTACTGACCATCTGACTACTGCAAAATTCAGCACCAGCGACAGGAGTCCTGGCTGCCTCACCTCCTCAAGGGGAAAAGTCCACTTGCATCACCGAGGGCATCAACACAAATCTACTTTACTCAGCCATAAAACTCCTCAAAGTGATTGGAACTGCTGGAAAACCTCTATTGCTCTTTCAAGTCTGACTTAGCAGACTCACAGGTACAAAACATAAGTGAAGACTGAAATAAAATAGTCCATAGACTTTCCATAGGAAACTAGACCAGAAGCTCAGCAGTTTAAAAGAAAATGTATCTTCTTAATGCTTTCTGCAAATCAAAAGTCAGTCACACAACCGCACTCATGCTCAGCTATTCAATGAACTGTGAAAGCCAGTACTATCAGTGGTGATTATCACCAAGATTGTCAGGTGTGTAAAACCCAGTGAATGCTGCACATCAATCAGTTATCATAAATTATAAACCAAA
>PYHW01010333.1:210403-229702 GCA_013186435.1 Turdus rufiventris
CTAAGAACCTGAAAAACGCTACTACATACAGCTTCTCCAGAGGGTTAGAAGTAAGTAGAGGATAAAATTTAACTTCTATAGCTTGAAGGGTTGGTGTACAAAATATTGCCTGTGAAGTTCTCTCTGGTGCTCTAAAAGAGCTACCATAACTTTTGAGTTACCCTTAGAGAAATCCAGAAATATCAAACAAGACACAAAGAATTTGAGTTCTTTTAACCAGACACTGAACAGACCAAATTCCCTTGACAGAAGTGTAAGACAGCTGAATGAGTTTCTCACACGTCTCAGAAGTGGCTTTATACTTCAACCGCTTGTCTATTCTGATGCCCTAAAAGAGTCAGAGGTACTGTCACCTTAGCAAAGAGCCAAAGAAGATGGGTAGCACACATTACAGTCTGTGTCCAAAGTGTAAGAAGTTTTTAATAGCCTGTGGGCTGTTAACTTCTTTCACTGAAATACATCATTGCATGTTCTCTGCTCTTTGAAGAGACAGGTAAAGATACACTCTCTATTACGATCCTGATTTTCTTTGACTGAAGCCCGGTAAGGCACCTTAAACTTCCCATCATCTCATGATGGCAGTCAGTAAAATTGCACCTAGATATCTGACAGCATTATACCTAAGAAGACATTTTCCAAACACTGAGTGAAAAATCCATTCCTTACCACCTACATGAATTCAGTTTACCCAGCAAGGAGGTTGCAGCTCCAATTTTTCCATCAAACTATTAACTTGTTGGAAGAAGGCAGCTGTTATGATAAATGTAGTTTACTGCTTTTTTTGACTTCTTAATTTTCAATTCAAAGACATCCAGTGGAATAAGGATCTTTTCTTATTCTGAAGCATTTTGGACAACATTCAGCTGAACATGATCCCAAGCTGGCCAAGAAGGCAAATGTCATCCTGGTCTGTATCAGCAATAGTGTGGCCAGCAGGACCAGGGCAGTGGTAAGGCAACATTTCAAATCCCATATCCAGTTTTGGGCTCCTCTCTACAAGAAGCACACTGAGGTGCTGGAGCAGGTCTGGAGGAGGGCAATGGAGCTGGGGAAGGATCTGGAGCATAGGCTTTATGAGGAGCACTTGAGGTAGTGGGGAGTGTTTAGCTTGGAGAAAAGGAGGCTCAAGGGAGGCCTTATTGGTCTCTACAACTGCCAGAAAAAAGGTTGTAGCCACATGGCTGTCAGTCTCCTTTCCCAGGTAACAAGTGATAGGATTAGAGGAAATGGCTTCAAGTTCCAAGGGGAGGTTTCAACTGGATATTGGGAAAAAAATTCTCCACAGCAAAGGTTGTCAGGCATTGGAATAGGCTTGCCAGGGAACTGGTGGAATCACCATCCCTGAATCATCATCTATTTAAAAGACAGAGACATTGGTTAAGTGGTGGACCTGGCAGTGCTGTGTAATTGTTGAATTCAGTGATCTCAAAACGCTTTTCCAACTTAAATGATTCTATAAGTAGTAACAAACTTCAGCCCAGTCACTCTGAAAATGAGGACTTTCAGATTTTTGTGAGAACAACAACTTCTATATCTCTAGAGATCAGCAGCAATGGTAATACAGTGTGTTGGTGACAATTTTTTCCACAGCCTGAAAAGATTTTAACAAATATTTTAAGCAAGTGGCAGATTGTTTGCTTTTATAAGTGACAGAGCAAGATTAGAGAAGAACCAACCCAAACTTCCCAATAACTTTTTCCTCTCCAAAGACAGATGCACATGCTATGCCATATATGAAACTATTTCCTTATAAAGCCATCTGTCACAGTTAAAGGACTAGTCCAGATGGGTTTTGCTTTGCTCAGTACTAGTTCCCAGATGAACCAAACTCCACAGATCTAAGGGAAATCTGAGCCATCATAGCAAGACATAGGGAGAAGATGGAGAGTGAAAATCCACATAAAACAAGTAACTGGGATAGCACAGGGGGTTTTTGACAGACAACACTGACTGGAAGAAACAAACAGACCAAAAAAATTTAGAAAAAAATCTGCCTCCCTATTTGTTCTGAAGAGAACCAATGTGCACGTCAGATTGTGGGTATACGTGTACATAAGTACTCAAAGGAGCTCCAACCCGCCCTTCCCACACAAGCACATTACTGAGTAGCAGAGGTTGAAGCAGGCATTTCAAAAAAAATGAAAACCTGAAATATGCAACTCCATAAAAAATATTCTAAAATATCTTTCTTGTGTAGATCAGTTGTATCCTTGTTCAGAAAATAACTTTACATTTATTGGGAGAAGGAAAGAAAAACCCCAAGCCAACATTTTCTTTGCTTCCTTGCCTCTTTCCTACAGGATAACATCTTCCCTATAGGAAGGGAGAAAACTAGAAAGAAAACTCAGCTAGGAAGAATTTGCTCAGCTGTGTTGGTAAGTACTGAAGATCTTGCTTTTCCTCTATATGACAATTTAGAAGCAAGTTTCATAAAAATTTTATGAATGACAGTAATACCAAAAAAGCCTGGTAAATTTAGTCAACTATTCTATTGAAGGATGTGTCACAATACCTGACACTTGTTTGCATTAGCCAATTGACTCAGAAGGGAATTATTCACAGCACTTGCATCTTTTCTGAGAAAGAAAGGCTGATAACATGAAGCTTACAGAATATTTTAAAGTCAGGCAGAACATAGCTGTCGAAAGGGAAGAAGGCCTCAAATTATGGCTCCACTAACAAGAAAAAACAAAGCTGGGCTACCAAGACTTTTGTCTACTAAATTTTTTCTTCAGAAAGCCCTTAGCTTCAGCTACAGCTTCAGCAATGTCACTTCTGACATGTCATAAATACCTAGTTATATCACAGCTTATGTTCATGGCAGATGATTCTCTAAATTACTTGTTATGTCTTTGGAAATGAAGGAGCATCTACCCTTCTGGGGTCTAGAGTCCTTCCTTTCTTCCTTCTATGGGATGCATTACTTGAGATTTGACATGAGACAGCTGCTTTTCCCCCTGAAGGGATTACCAGTAATTCTACTCCAGGGGCTCCTGTGAGTTTCACAGAATTTTAAATTGGTTCCTTTTACTGACCCAGATTCAACAAAAATTCCTGTGCAAAAGGCAAGTCATCTTTTCATGTCTTTTCAGATACCTTCTAGAATCTTTTCTCATCTTACTCTTCCTCTGTGCTGCATTTAGCTTCCTCTTGCAGTCTCCTAGCATCATCCACAACAACTTTATACTGTCCTCAAAACTTCTACTATCTCCCCTCACAGAGGGCAATTATCCAGTCTCATTATCAACTTCAAATCTACTATTTAGTAATCAGCATACCTTTCTCTATATCTCTATTTCTAAGTGATTGGGAATAAATACTAATTTAGAATGGATTTATGTGTACCTTGGTAAAGGTAAAAGGTCTTGGTCTTATTTTGGATAAGCGTCCTATTTATCTTTTATCCATCATTTTCTGCCTAACACTGATTAAGACTGCAAAGGTAGAGAAGTGAAATCTTTGTTCTTTCTAGTGCAGCACACACCCACTACACCTTGAAAAACAGTTCTAGCTCTACTTGACAAGCTGAAAATTACTTGATATCTTTCCTTATCTTGGAGGGGTTTTTTTGGTACTAAGTTAAAAAGCTGATTTCCAGGTAGTAATCTAAAATAATACAGAATAAAGCTAAGGAAAGTTGATACACATTTTTAGTGAGGCTTTGTTCCTGAAGAACAGAAACACTTACTGTGCAGACAGACTACCAGTGATTTGGGATATAAAACCTTCCCACACACTTTACCTAGGTTGTTCTAGGGAAGAAAATTTGGAGCTGTAAAGCTGTCTGTCGCTTCAGGATTTCAAAAGTCATGATAGACTGCTTTAAAAAACATAAAAGAAAGAACAAAATAAAAGGGTAAGCATGAGGACTACATAATAATCATAATGTTTCTGTTTCAATGCTGCAGCAGGAGAAGATGCTGCAGTTTGAAACTGAAGCCAAGGGAGAGCCTCTCCTAGCCAGGGGAGGAACCAGCAGCAGTGTGAAGAGCCTCAAGTATCCGTCTTTTTTTTTTTTTTTTTNCCCGCCTCTAATTTCAGTGATACTTCTGATTATTTGCCTGTAAGTGAAGCAGGCAAAGTTAAAGCTTTCCTCTTCCTACAGAGGTACAAAGTGGCATTCAGTTGGTTCCTCTCCTCCTCCTGCTGTAACATTTAAGAGAACAGTTTCTACTGAATGCTGTGAAAAATGACTGGCATTCAGTTGGACTTGGCAGAAGAGAAACCAGAGCTTGAATTTTCTTTTCTAGGACAGCCTCCTCCATCTGCAGATGGAAAGGTTAGTTTTTTACAGGGATGCCGTATTTAAAAGCTGCTCCTCCTACAGTGTCATTGAAGACTTGCCAGAGAAATCAAAGTCCCATCCTTTCATTCTCACCAGCCCCCCCCCACAAACAACCAAAGGATGAAGCATAGCAGGCTCTATACCAGGCTACCTCATTTAAATGCTGCTGCTTAGATGGGATTTAAATCGAGCTGCAATATATTTTTATTTGAAAATATTTTTTAGCAAGATGACATTCCTACAAATACCATCAATCTATAACAACTCCTATAAATCTCAACCAATTTGCTCTTTTGGTCCCACATTTAAAATTCAGTAAATGTTTTAAAAATGCTTTTAGCTTCTTAGCATTATTTCTTGCTAACATCTTCCTGAAGTTGTCTGACTAAAAAGACATTCAACTGAATCACTTTTTATCAAGAACAAAAGTTCTTGAGTAGATGTATTCATTCTGAAAAATACTTTACCTCAAAATATCACACTACTGGAATACCTATACAATTGTAAAAGGTTTTATTTCATTTCAGTCTTCTGTTATAGAAACAGATCCCCAGAGAGAATTTACCTAGTTACTTGGCATGTCCAGAATACAGATAGCAAATTTTCCTCTCAAGTTTATTTGCTGCTAAGTTTAAATAAATAAATAAATAAATAAATGTAATGAAGTATTAATGTTCCTGGTTCTTACAAAGTTGGAATAACCCAGTTCTTCCTATTTCATCCCTTAAAATATCATGTCTTTCTCAACCTATGCTCATGGTATTGACAGCCAATCAATGCTAATATTAGTCCAATTTTCTTTACATAAGGTACAGAATTTTTAGTTTGCCTATCCCTGATGGGAACAACTGCATTCACAAGGACGCTAATCAACTGCAAAAGCACTAAACACCTCCACATGCATGTTCTCCCACCACCTCATAACAATGCAATGTTCAACACTTCTTGCATTAAAAATCTTCACATTGTGCCCTCATCTGGTTTCTGTTCCTATAGTTCCAACAGGCCACTTGATTATTCTTTCCTACATTAACTGCTTCATATTTGCTTTATTAAATTTTACATTGATTGCAGTTCTTGTTCCTAATTCTTCAAGATCACACTCTATTAAAAAAGATTACTCCAGAGTATTCACAATGCTCCTCAATCTGCCCCAGAACAGATGTGTTCTGCTTCACAAACTGAAAGATCCAAATATAATTTCTTTCTCTCTAATACCTATAGGCAGCCTTTTCTTTTTCCCCAAATGTACACAACAGTGAAGGTGGTGGAGCTCAGGAAGTATTTTTATGTAGCCAGAATAAAAAAAGTACAAAAGCATTTCAGACAACAATATGGGCTACTCAGATGACAGGAGACAATAAACCCTGCTAGCACCGTCATACCCACACATGGGCACTGACCCTATACATGCTTATGTAGCTATAGTAAAAAGTGGACCAAAAAACCCAAAAAAACCTACTCTGTATCAGAGTCAACAAGACCATATATGGACTTCTTTAATGATTGTGAATTTCTATATTTTTAATCTTTTTATTCTTAATCAGTGAGACAGAATTATAAGATTCATGAGTTAATTTCCGTGTGAACGCAGGGTTTCTCATTATCAGTGCAGAGTATGCCAGGACCATTCCCACAACACACTCACCACCCTCTCAAAGTTATTTCCTCACCAAGGAGCATGCAAGCATGCCACTTAAACACTTAAACACATAAACTGCATTAGCTTTAACTCAGATTTTGTGTGGGCATAAGTGCAAACACAGATTTCATACATAGGAAACAGCAGAAGGTGAAAGAAATCTTAGTTATAAGCATACAAGATATACTAACAGAACAAAAGAGCTGGACTACTGAACTGAGATGTGCTCAGGAAACCATTTCACACAGAAACTCCACAGAAAGAACCATTTTTCAGAATTTGCCAGATGTTAAAGAAATAAGAGTTGTGACTAGAAATAAAAAAAGGAAATAATACTGAAAGACACAAGAAGTTAAAGTATCAAAGAAAATTAAGGAGACTCCTAGAAAACATTCAGAAACAGACAAATTATTCGGAGGTGAATACTAAATCAAGAAAGAGAACATGAGAAAGCAGGATATTTCAAGGACAACTAGAATAAAGGAAGAGCTAAGGTTTAGCTTTTGGATGCATGGTATATAGCAGCAGCTGCAGTTTGCAATTCAAATTAATGTAAAACAGACATATAACCTGTCTCCAAGGGAAGGCAGGTGCAGGTATTTTCAACAGGAAACACTATTCTATTTAAAAAGTCAGCATATCCATTTTAAGCAATGTCTGGTTTCCCTCCCTTTTAATCAAAGCCATTCTACCCTGGCTATTCCACAAGATGCCCCCAGTTGTCCCCTATTACCTGGCAGCTTTGAAAAAATCATTGCTTATACCAAATCAAAAAGATAATTAAAAGCAGCTCAAACTGAGATTTCATTCTCTATTCACTTGATGAGTAAATGTCTCTTACAATTTTAAGCTATTAAAGCTCAGAGGAGTTTTATTTAAAAGAAGTTTTTGAGATTCAGCATTTAATGGAAAACCAAATCCACTAGAACAACTGATTTGGGAGAGGCAATCAGCCTTAACTACTTAACATGAGTTTTATTTTCAGTATCATCCAGCTGAATTCAAAACCCTATGTAAAGCTTTACTGCTTCCAGTGGGAGCATACTACAGTCTTCTGTCTTGCCTTCTCTGGTTAGACTCACTTATCTCTGGTAATTTCAGACCCATTTGTGCTCATTTTTATCTATATGTAAAGTCCTTGATACCTCTTATACCTCAATATCTATCTGTATGTCCTGTCTTCAAGTCCCCAAAGACTTTTTTGCTTTTCGGTCTGTGAATTCAAGGATTCAATCCTATGGAAGAAGATTCATTCCCTCCCCAGCAGCTTTGCCAAGCAAAATCACCTGCTTGTAGCAGGTAGTCTGGCATACTTCAGAAGTTTCTTCATTAACCAGTGACATCAGGAAAACACTCTCAAAAAAGTTTGATTTATCTATATAAAACTCTAAGCCATTCTCAGAGCACTACTGCCTTCATTCAGTACAACGGAAATATTTTCACCTACTGGTAATTGTATTAGTTTCTAAATCTGATTGAGTCTGAACAGTCTGGCCCCATGAACTGGCACACTGTACTGGGACATAGATCAGAAGAGATTAAGCGAGTGCTTCCTCCAGGATTGAACAAATTAGTTTCAAGCTTAAAGAGAAATGGAGGGGGAAAGAGGCAGAATACATGGTACATCAGTGATTTAGTATTACATAATACCTGAAGATCGTCTCAGTTTCAGTTCCAAAATAAATGTCTAAGAAACCAAAATGCATCTCTAACACAGGAAAGAATCCTTCTAGAGGTAGAGACCTGAATTTATCTTGAATAACTCAACAAGCACCTGAAAAGTATGTCATTGTCCTAGACTTGCTTTCTGCAGAAGAAGAATCACAAGAGACAATTCCAGACTAACTAGGTTGAATATTCAAAAATACTTGTGTTTCTTGGCATTCACTACAAGCAACAGCAAAGTGCATGGCTTAAGAAACTTCAAAGTATTGAACACAAAATGTTTCACAGTTTACTGCAGTTTCAGAAAAGAATCTGGTTTCATAAAATCTTAATTAGAAAAACAAGGTACAAACTGGGCTGTCACTACCGTTTTCTGCACTGTCATTAATTTTTTACTTATTTTTTCAGCATCAATTGCCTTTTGAAGGGTTTGAAAGACCTTGGCTTGTACAAATGCAAGAATTAGTTTTCAGAGAAGAACACAGCTAATGACAGAATATTTATGTAGTTTGTCCTCTCAGTTTTCATCACTCACATAAGCACTTTCTTCTACACAGCAGCTTGGCAAAAGGTGTTGCATAGGAAACTAAGTGGAAAGAAACAAGTAAACAAGGACATACTTGCACTAAGTCTCAGGTAGCTGTTTAAACTTTACTTAGATTAGGTTATTATCCTTTAGTTCATTACCTCAACTTTTCTCAAATGAGGCACTGCCAAGGTTTTCCAAGTGTTTGCGTAAGAATTCAAGGCCCAACATCCGAACACCTAATTATACAAAAATACTTACACTGAAAAGGAAATATTTACATTCTCATAAGCTACAAGGCAGAATTAAGATTTTTTTTTTCCTATGAATAGTATAATTTAATTTCTCAGGAAGGAAACATGTTACAAAAAATTGCAAGAGGAAAATGGTGGGATTTTTCCTTAGCTGATGCTTAAGATTCTCCTAAACTACTAGAAATTCTTAGTCTTCCAATAACAACTAATTTTAGAAGGAACAGAAACAACCCAGCAAATTCAACATCCATTATGCTTTTTTATAGGATTATTACATCATACCACTTAAGAGAAAGGAAACACACACTTTACCAAAAAAAAAAAAAAAAAATTAAAAAAGCATAACTAACAGTAAGAGCTTCAGAGAGTACAAATAAAATCATCCCAGTGAATACAAAAGTTGGATGATACACCGTAAAAATCTTAAATCCATTGATCTCATTTGATTCAGACAAACTCATAAAGCAGGGGGAGCAGAACAGAGAAAGTTTAGGATGGCCACTGTTTGAAAGCATCAGAAAAAGATTAAAGGTTTCAGCTGTCCACAAAGAACATATTTGGTCCTCAGGATTGTGTTTTGCCAAGCAGTGAAAACTCTTCTCCATGACCACCAGTAATCTCATGCCTGTCTCCACAAAACAGCTGTATAGCATCAGCAGAGAAGTCTGTAAGCAATATTCCAAACTCTCTTCCATTGAACGATTAGGTAAAAAAACCCCACAAACTCTCCACAACAAGATCACACATTTGAGGGTGTTTCCATTTGCTTTTATTTTGCTTCCCCAATAGTCAGCAAAACACAAATCAGAACTTAACTTAAGCTGTTCTTGGTTACATTGCATATTTAAAGAGTGAAGTCCAGATCTAGAGGAAAAGGATCCTTATTCTAGAAATGGATAGTTCTGAATGACCACACCATCTCCTTTCCACTGAGAAACACTTCATTCCACAATACAAAACTGGACCTTGAAGTGTTAGAAATTACTCTTCCTTAAGAAAGGCTTCTGATAGTACATAAACACTCTAACGAGTATCTGGATATCTTTAAAGACCCTAAGATCAACTTATGTGATATTTAACACATTCTGAAGCAGGTATGCAAGTTTTCAGTCTCATTCAACTATTAACAGCTCTTGTTTTGCACAGCACACAAGCCTCTCCAAAGGATGCAGAAGATGGCGTCTTCTCAATTTTCAGAATCAATGTACAGTTCCTGTGGGATGCCAGTTGGCAACCATGGAAACTCCTATTGTGAGAAGCTTTTGGAGACAGAGCAACACAGTTGTCAGTCTCAGTTCAATAAGAACCGACCCTAAACAAATGAATGAGCACACTGCTTTCAGTCAGGAATGGGCTTCTGTTCACTCCTCCACAGAGAACTTTATCTGAGTAACAACTAAAATTGTTAGTCAATGTCATAACATGACAATGAAACAGCCTATCCAGAAGAGGCACAAGAGTTCAAGGACCTCACCTCTAACACTAGGATAATACCAGTTGCCAGCAAATTTTCTACCCTAGCACAAATTATTTTAAACCAGTTTCTTATGCTTTTCTCAAAGTACAGTCTCATTTATAGTGGAAATCCACTTTTCTCAACAGTAATTGCAAGAATTTCCCAAGACTCCCAGAGCCCACCACAACTTGCTGAAACAGGCAATTTTCATTCATTGATGGTTTGTTTTTCAGACTATCGTGTCTTCAAGAAGGGGCCTTTTCCTCAATACTGAGGAAAAAACCCTCATCTTTTTAATCCTTCCCCAAAAACTGTGTCAAATCACCAAGGCCAGAAATTATGTCTTCCAGAGGGGAAAAAAATATTTAGATTAAATATACTGCAGGCAATAAGGAGGGAAAGTGAGGTGATTACAAGGTGGAGAAGTGCTCTTTGGGGTTTTTTTAATGTCTCTCACAGCTACATAACATGATGGTCTGTCAGCATTGCCCAGACAGGGCCTAAAATTCATGTCTAAAATAAGCAGCACAGCTATTTTCTGGTGGGTATGGCCTTCCAGCATTAGAAGCCCTTTAGGAGAGAACAGCAGCACAATGGGTATCACAACCCCAGATGGTACTCCAGTATTACCAGTATTAAAGTACCACCTTAAGAGCCATTGCTTCCCTGCTAAAATGCTTATGTGAGCTGCAGAAGTCATTTTACTTAATGTTTTCTCACAATTAGTCAGGATCTGAACAGCTACACCTCACAGAGAATTCACCATGGTTCTCTGGTCAGTCAACATCACCCATGTGCCTGTGGCTGGCAGGGAGCTCCAAAGCCTTCAACAATAGGGAGAAGATAAAGTTACTGTGCTGAGATACAGAAGGTAAGATGCACCAAACATTTTTCCTGTTTTTGAAAAATGTGGACAATAAGTGCTATTTTGAGTAGATTGTAGTTGAAACTTCACAAATAAAAAGAACATGCACAATCAGTCATCTTCAAAAATTAAATGCACCTTTATATTAAGAGTGGAATTGATTACAAATGCTGATGTGAATCAAAATTACAGGCACACATAAAAGTAGTCACTTGCTGCACATAAGTTTTATTTTGGTTAACATTTCTTGGTCTAGACTGTTGTACAATATACACTACCCAAATGCTGAGGTGAGAATGTTATTCTGTGAAAGATACCTACCTTCATTTATGTAGGTGTTTCTGCACAAAGGAACAATCCAGGTCTAGAGAAAGACATTTGAGATGCTTAATATGTCCTACAAAGCAGTACCTTTGGCCAAGAATTTACTGTACAATACAGATGTTATTATCAAATGCTTTTCTCTGGTTAAGAACAAAACCGTAAAGAAATACATGCTCATTTCAGCTGTAGTTGCAAACAGTTGCTTTTGCTTCCTTAAGGGAGTATTTTTTTAGGAAAGTAGAATTCCTTTTTAAAAACTATAATATCACATGTCTTCAGAAAGAGAAGTCCTTAGGAGAGGGGATTTTTTTTGCATCATGACAGCCAGTGGGCTTCCACTAAAAAATGAAAGCATATTGCACTCAATGAAGAAGCTTCAAGCTTTCCAGCACTGTGATGTTCCCTTTCCTTGCAGCCATAACTCTTTAATAGCTTTTTAATGGCTTAAAACAAGGTTATTGAGGGACATCCTATGCCTCACACTGTACATTCTGTAAGGTTCATGTCTTTCAGTAACTGTGGCTGCATTTCATACCTGTAAAGATAAATTGCTTTGTGATAAAATATTTATGAAGGAAAAAAAAAAAAAAAAAAACAAAAACTAACAGATAGTGATAGTGACTTTTATTCTGGTATCTCTGGCACTGACCATTTACCTGTCTGGAGTCAAATCAACAGCATAATTCGCAAACTGAAAACAATTTGCCTGATTGCATCTTGTTAAGCAAATCACCTGTTCAAATAAGTTGGTCCTATTATAATCCAGATGTTTGTTCTGCCAAAAGCAAGCGGAGGATGCACAAGGTAACAAAGCACTGTTGTCCAACCTTTAGTCTTTGTCAAAACATGCATGTAAATACCCTGTACAAATACACACATCATAATACTTCCAAAAATGGTACTGTTTCACAATATTGCTGTTAAATGTGACCTTGATTAGTTTTCTCCCATTTTAGTCATTGGTGCTGTTGTAGAAGTGCACCGAGCAAACAGAAACCAGAAAATAGATTGGGACAAAGCAACTGGGCTCTATCTCCGCATGCAGCTTGTGTCTTCAATGTCTGCATTGTGTCCACACACTGCCTTTTAGAAGGGCATTTTTTAATGCACATCAAACTAAAAATGCCATCTTCTGTTCAGGAAAGGTTAGAAATCAAACTGGAACAGTGCAGCTACAGTAAAGCAAGGAACATTTCAGTCATGAGAAAGTGCTTCTTCTCTGTGCAAGTACGTGAGAATATTAAGGGTCCACACTGACAATATCTTTCCATGAACTTAAACATCAGGTTGACCTAAAAAATTGAGTAGTTCTCATAGTAAGAGCATGCCCTCATTATCTCTATTCCTACAGGCAGCCATTACACCTACTCATTCTATTTTTATTTTTCTTACATAGCAAAGTTGGCAAGGAGAACGCCTCAAGATCTCCCCCTGGAAAGCTTTTGAATTTGGCCTGTGCTCTTAAGAATGTTAAACACTTCTGAGAGTCCCACCATCTTCAAATGCATCACTGTGGTACAGGGAAGTAATTCAGTAGAAATTAACTATATCTATGAAAGTATACATAAGCTATTCCAGACACAGTGTGAAACCTATCCAGCTTTGAGGAGTCATTAATAATTGAACTGCAAAAGTATGCTAAATGCAGCCCATTGATGTGCTTTATGATCAGATTACAGATCAGATTGTATATTGTGCTATTTTTTAGCACAAATTAAATTATATTCTATGGCTTTGGAGACCGTGAAGTCAAAATAGAGATTCTGATGGGCTATAAGGAAATGCAAATAAGCCACTAGGTACCTTGTTTGTAGTAAGGAGAAACACTCTTTTTAAAAATCAAATTAAAGTAATGCATGAAATCCTAAGTCAATACCCACCCAATACCGGAAAACATCAAGTTTTAGTCCCTGAACTGCTAGTGACCCAATGAGACAGACTGGTTAAATTTGTTGGGATTTGCTTTCTTTGAGGATTGTTTTCTTGTGGTTTTTTGTGAGTTCAGTTTGCTTCTTTTCTTTTTTTTTTTTTTGTTTTGGTTTCTCCTCAACCCCTTTTTTCTGCTATTCAGCATTAAAAAGTTGAAATGGGTAATACAACACACCTACTTAATCAAGTCCTGGAATTCTAAGAAACATTCACAAAGTATCATGTGCACCAAAAGATTTTTAATTTTCCAAAACCAGGAAGGAGTTTTTAGGATGGGGAATCTACTGGATGTCAAAGGAGAGCTTTCTTCCTAGCAATTAAATGCTCCTCAGGTTCTGATTGTCTAAGTACTATCCCTTTCACCAAGACAAGCTCAAGATAGGCCATAATTTAAATTCCGCTTAACTGAGTAAAATATTTATTAACATCTTTTAGAGATATAGAGCAAAACATCGCAAGGAGGACAAGTATTATTCTTCCATGTGTAGTGTCAGTATGGGACAATCACCTAATTTGGATGCCCAGTTAAGTCTCTGACTCCTGCTACTTTCTTTTTATTAGCCTGAGGTATCTAATGATAGTATCCCACAACAATACACATACCACCCTGCTCACCTGCACTAACAATACAGGGGACTCATTATTGCTATGGAAGGGCAATTCCAGTGTTGTCCTCATAAAATGACTTAGAAGAGAGTTCAGTACAGAACAGCCTGTCTCCAAGTTATACTCCCAAAGAATGATCCCAGGAGAGCTTTATTCTCTTATCCTTACAGTAAATTACTTCTCTTGATTATGAGCTTTAAGATTTTATTGCTTTTTAAGTTAGCACTGAAAGATTTAATCACAGATTTGTTAGATTTAGCCCCTCAACACAGGCATTTCCAGAAGCTTCAGAGCTCCAGCAGGAGTCACAGGGGAAGTTCCCAACTACAAATAGTACTGGAAAAATTTTGGATTTACCATGGATTTCCTCCCAGTAATAATTCACAGCTTGAATTTAGCAATAAAAAAAAAAAGAATCTATCATCGTGTCCCCAGCGCCATCTGGGAGACCAGGCTTTTGGCAAAGAAAAATGGAGCAGCAATTGCCTAGCAGCACAGGAAATCAATGACTTCCCCACTCAGGGCTGAGCAACAGGCTGCTCCTGCTGAGCACGGAGTCATTCATTTCCCTTCCTGCTAGCCAAGCTGCTCTGTACGTGGAGAAAGCAAAGCCTCTGCTACACCTGCAGGATACACTCACCCCCCTCCTCTAAACCCTGACCTTACTAGGAGGGTTAGACAGCGAGCTACACAATTCCATGTGCATATCCAAAAGGGGAAGGAGTGTGGAGATGGCAGTCTCCTGGGAGAGCTTCTGGACACAAGGGTTTCAGGCTACAAGGTAAGTAAGAAGAACACCACTGATTTAAGCTCAAGTCAAAGCTCATGAGTTGACAAAGGATTCAACTGAACTGTGCCAACATTAGGGCCAGGAAAATCTGGCCAACCCTTTTGCCCCAGTAGTAGGATAATGCTAGGCAAATTCAGGAATTGGAGTTTCAAAACAGGTGTAAAGGGTTTTTTTTTTAATGTTTGGGTTTTTAGGAGTTTTTTGGTGGGGTTTTTTGTTTGTTTGATTGATTTATTTGTTTTTTGGTGGGTTTTTTTTGGTTTTTTTGTTTTTGTTTTTGTTTGTTCTAAGCACAATCATTGAAAGGGAGTTTTAAACACAAAAAAGATAAAAGCGAGCCCATTATCCAGGAGACAACATTGACATCCTTCCAGGCTGCACTTCTTCAGATCTAAACCACAACTTTATTTACATATAAAATACAAAGCACACACATTCCTTATTTACTGAGAAGGTTTGCAGGAACCAGAATAATCACTCAAGATCTTCTGTCAGTGTCATAGCAGGGATCACCACTGACTTCTGCAGCTTTAAAATCTCAACTCCTTCCTCAAATTTAGTAGTCTTAGTGCTCCCTGGAGCATGAGACAAGGCAAGGAAGAACAGGACCTGAGAGTTTCCCCCAACACACACTTCACCTTTGCTGCATACAAAAAGAATTTCACATTCAGATATTCCTCCAGGTCAAAGTTCCCAATAAAGTCCCAGTAAGGTGATCATTACAGGCACATACACATTCACCAAGAACTGTACAACTATATAACTGGTGTCAGAGGTTACTGATACAAAACAGCAGATAGAAAGGACTTCTGGTCAAGCCAGACTTGGCCCTGATTTGAACCAGTGCTCTGAATAAGCAGCTTGTCCTTTAAACAGCCCTTCTGAGATGAGAGAGAGCTGCTGTAGCTGTTTCCAGAGCTATCCCCTCACATCAGCCCCAGTAACTGCAGATATGTTAGGACATCACCAGATCTTGCTAAGCATTTATTTACTGTATCAGGCAGACTTGCCAGCATCTCACAATAGCAACACTTTTTGCTGCATATCTGTAAAAACACAGCTATATTACAGCAGAAATATCATGGTCTCTAGCAGCTTCTCAGGGAGAGTTCTTCATTTTAATAAGTTACATCTGTAAATGCAAATATCCACCTTATTTCTCTAGAGTCACCATTGCTCTAAATCAATTCAGGTCATGCTGAAATTAGCCTTGCCCTTCAGCAGGTTAAAAGCTTCTCCCATTTTGCTATAATTAATATATGTCCATAGAAAAATTACAAATAAAATGAAAGACAAAAAAGAAGTAGGATTATTCTGTAATATTTTTTTGTGTCCCTCTATCCCCAAGTTCAATAAGAAGTCTCTCACTCTGCTTCAATTTAAAAAGTCAGCAAAAATGAGACACTGCTTGAAGGTATTTCACAGAAGAAATAACATCTAACCTACAAGAGACTCCTCAATAAATGTGAGCACCACACACAATCCTACCTGTATTCCTGCCATAGGGAAAAAAGATCAATAATTTTTTAAGTTTGCACCTTCTTCATTGTCCATTTTAGGTGCAGTAAGATTCATCATTTAGTCTCTCTGGAGAACAGAAGGTCTGCACTTATCATGGTGAAATGCATCCTCACTGTTTGTTCTTACAGTTTACAGAAAGCCAAGTACAATGACTCATAAAACTGCTGCAAGAAAAAGCTGAAACAAGTTAACAAAATGAGCTTCTCTTAAGTGACATCCTTCACCCTACATTTCCGGCATGCAGAGCCAAAACCACATCACACTTTCAGCTAAACAGATTTAGAGCTATTATTTATCATAAATGGCAAGACCATCACCAAGGCCAAGTCATGCTTCATGGTGTTCCTGAGCTGCTCACAGACCTTAGGTACACCACAAGCAGTAGCAGATCTGGTTGTACTTTCCAGAGCAAATGGGAGTCTTTTCTGCTAATGTGCTGTGCTTTTCCTTTTGGAAAACAATATTTTCTACGTGCTGAGAATGGTCATCATGAAAATTCTTACCTGCTTTCCATCGAGTGTGTACAAGCGTTTGACCACCCCTGAATCCAGCTTGATGGCATCGGTTATATCAGTAAGAACCTGTTCAAACGAGTGTGCTGTCTTCTTGTTGAGCAGAATCCGGACTGCTTTCCGCGGCTTCACTCCGCTCCTGATGATGGTGACCAGTTTAGGCCTAATGAAATCCTTATTCTCTTTTGTATCTGGAGTACCTCCTTTAGCAGTGGCAAGAGATGGCACTGAACGAGAAGTAGAAGTTGTCTTAACATTCACTGACCAGTTTGGGTTTACATTCTTGGTGTACTCCAGTTTCTTGAAGGGTTCTATGGAACCACATACATAACTTTCCCCTGTGAAAACAAAAGCAAAAGTCCAGCAAGTCAGATTGGAGAGGGAAGGAGAAAAGAACAACGCAGGAAAATACAAAACCAAATCTTTCTCAAATTATTAAATATTATTCTTATCATTCTTGATCTGAAGTGCATAAATATTGATTTCTTCCCTTCTCAGCTGCCACTGACTACAAAATGAGTGATCTATTAAAGATAGCTCTTCAGCTAACTGTTCAAGAAATGCTGTTACAAAAATCCTTGAAAGCAGCAATTTTCTTACCAGAAAACACTGTTTGCAGTGGGGATCACTGCTGTCAGTAAACAGTGTTCACATTTCACCAGCTGCTCAGCCCCAGCACATTATCACAGTTCTTCCCCAGCCTTCATGCTTAAGTGGCCCACTCCTAAAAAAACAGCCGGTCTCAAATACTTCAGAGGAAGTACTATGAAATATGACCAAAAATACAGCCTACAAATTACTTTTTATAAAAAGGTGGATGAAAGTGTCATGGAAATTTGTTAACATTTTATTTTTTTGTTTTAAAGTTTTAGGCACCATAAACCCAGGATATGTATAGATAAGAAACCTCCCTGTATTATTTACTGACTAAATATATAATAGGTGGGTAAATGAAGATAAAGAGTAGCAATTACAGACCTCTCATCACAACTAATTTACCATCCTTAAAAGAAAAATAGTGGCTATTAGTTCCTCTTTCTGTTGAAGCATTATCTACAGTAAAATATTTTTGCAAATACCACACCCACACAACTTCTGGAGAACTAGAAATCAGCCAGAAAACCCAGCACCCTGTAGATTAGCACCTGAATCCAGTCCAGCTGAAGGCTGCTGTGTAAGGAGCACCTGCTTGTGTGCTCCCAAACTCTCACTTGAGCCTGAATCTGTGGCTGTGCTGGTAGTAGCACCTGATGAGTTGAATCAGCTCAGTGATCTGACTGAACATACCAAAGACACTACTAATTTTGCAACATCAAGCAGGTCCACTTAATTCTTTTTCGGGGGAAAGCAAACAAACAAACAAGCCAAACAAAAACAGACTCAAAGAAACCAACACTAGATCCAGCCTTCTGGCAGCCTGCTGTTAAATCACAAATAATGCAAGATCCTGTCCTGAAGAATGCCACAGAGACATCTGCGATGTTTTATTTTTTCTGGGTTCAAGAGTTCACTGTATGCTAAGAGCACAGAGGGCTTCATGTCAGAAATTCAGCTGAAGGGTAACACAAACAGAGAAAAACTCAGCGATGCACCTCCTATGCCAAAAAACATGTAAGAAAGAAGTGTATTGCTAATGACCCCTACCCCTAAGGAAAGAGGACTCACAGTTCAATCATTAAAACAAGAGTAAGTATTAAAAATTTACTTCTGAACAGAAATTTTAAGGTTTCAAGGCACCCAACCCAATTCCACAGACATTACAGCACACAGGGAATGCAGGCAAGATCCAGAGTCATCACATTTAGAAATGGAGGTAGGGAACACTGGGACTTGAGGCTTGGATCAAGATACACTCTTCCTTTTAGCACTGCATATATACAAGGTAGATAGATATGGATATGGAAACGTTAGAATAGAAAGGCTCTGCTACAGTAACAAGTGCTCAAACAGTTCAGGTTCTCTTTTATCCAAGTTCCTGCCCAATTGCTCTAGTACTAGCTACTCAGTTACTGCCAGGTCAGAATGCACCCACAAAATCCCAAAATTAATGAGTTTTAATGGAAAAAAAAAGAAATCCCACTATGAGTAAGACTGCTCTCAATCCAATAAATACCAAATATCTGCTCCATAAAATAATTTGCAGATGTCTATTTTATAATTTTTTAAGCAAAATTTATTCTTGTCTACACTTGTGTTTGCTGTGAGACGTAAAATCCTCCAGTAACCTCTTTTTCTTTTATTTTATTTTCAGGTTCAGTCCTATTAGGGAACTTGTTCACTTCAGTTGCACAAAATAACATCAATTGAAAATCATGTCTTCAAATTAAAATTCAGTTCTCAAAGGGTAGGCTCATAAATAAATGCTGATACTCAGTGTACTTGGAAGGTTTATATTTAATTTATTAAGAACTCTTTTGGTTCCCCTTCTTGAAAGGACAGCGTTCCACATGATTTTTGATATCAGCTACATTTAAAGGTCAGATGGATTCCTTGTACCATTTAACTGCACATCAGCTCTTCATTACAAAGCTAAATTTGTATGAATGATCATTTAAAAAGGACCAATAGAATCACTGAAGGTTTTGGACTGTTTGAACATAAGCATTTTTGCCCTTTCCTCATTTCCAATGGTACCATATTACATCAATATAATATTTACACCAAGAAATTCTTTTTCCTTTCAAGAGTCTCACATTAAAGTACAGAACACCTTGGAGGTAGAGCATCCAAGGTCTTCTAAGATGAAATATCTTTGGTGAGAATGATTTTATATAGGTTAACAGAAATACAGACATTTCTCCAATAATGTTGCTATTTAAAACTATTTTAGATATTAGCTGTGATGGGAAGCAAGTGACCTTTTTGTTCACTGTGAGAAGGAATGTGTAGATAAGTTAATACATCCTTGTAACTTGCCTTGCTTG
>PYHW01010333.1:229752-359361 GCA_013186435.1 Turdus rufiventris
AGCGCTGTAACTTTGCTTTCTCTTTTCTGTAATAATAAATTGGCTATATAATTGACTTAAATAGCCCATTGTGCTCATTTATAACATTAGCCAAGGAATGCAATTTTCATGCATGCTGCTTCTAAGGGTCAGGCCTGTAAGAATAAAAATCTTTAACGCCTCTGGTGTTTGTATGCAGAGAAAATCTCAAAGAAAAGGACAAAAGGTCTTCGCCTGGATTTGCATTCTCTTTTTTTTCACCAGTACCTTCAGGAGAGAAGACTGTAAAGAAGTTTCACAAGGGGCATGACTTAAAAGCCCAATAAATCCATCTCTTGCTTTAGATATTGCTTCTTCATCATAAGCTTTGACTAACTGGCAGATGGAAGAAGAAAGCAACAATCTCCAGACACTAGATTCCTAACAGAACATGTGTTGAAAAGGATTCTTTCAAGAAACTGGATTAAGCAAAGGGCACAGACAACACAGCCCATTTAAAAGTGTCGATTTGATTGCAGCTCCCCAGAAGAGGGGAGCAAGTGTTTCACACGTCACTAATGGAATTTTGAGTCTTGATTACAGTATCAATAGCCATTAGGAAAAGGAAAGGGCAACACCCAGCTGCTTTGGGAGATAGGCTTCTAAGAAAAAAAAGAGATTACTACACCTTAGAAAGTATTCCTTCCTGAGAGCCTCTTCACAGCAATAGTGCAAACGAAACACACACCACTGGAACCCTTCAAAACAGATGCAGAGCACTTGTTGCTCAGTTTCAAAGCAGTAGCCCTACAACTTGATTTCTATAAATGCTCCACACTTCAGGATTTATTTTACTGTGCACATGGAACAATAAAATAAATCTTAGCATTGAGAAAGCTAATCATGTAGAAGGGCAGATCCCAAAACATTGTTTATGCATAAAAAAAAAAGAAAATAAAAAATCCCCTACTACCTGGAGTCACACATCTGTCAAAATTCAATGCAGCTGACCTGTCAGAGACATGCAACACTTGACAATAGTTTTTATATGTCATGACAGACTTTCAAGACATGCTTTACTTTTACTTATTAAACATTTTTTTAAATAATACCTGTATGTACAATGTGGTTGCTAAGGAGATATTGAATCACTGCACATAAGCACTGGAGCTTTCCTGATACAAGTGTCTCCCTGTTTCCCACATTGTTATTAGCAGTTAGTTTGTATTCTTCAGCTTGCTGAAGATTTCCCTGCAAGAATGACCAAGGAATCATCTCTTAAAATCCATTTTTGGTGTTGTTTTTCTGTGCTTAAGGTGATTTGGCCTAAAACAGCTTCACAAGAAAGCCAGTTGATCTTAAGTGGAAACCCTGGAGAAGGAAGAGAGAACCTCTTTGAATCATACAAGCACAGAGTGACCTTTGTGGAGATCAGGACTTGCCAATTTATGGAAAATAGTGTTGATTCCTTGGAGCAAAGCATGTAGTAGGAATGTAAAGTTAATCAGTTAATTAGCAGTGATTTATTGTGGTCCATTTCCCCAACAGATGGTGCAAAAAATATCTTAAGAGGATGGGGAAGGGACTAGCATCCCTAGCACTCCATGCCTAGGCATACCTTTCTTCACTTCTACCCTTTAGTTTCATACATACAAAAGGCAGAATCTCAATCTCTCAGGAGAAAGGACAAAAATTCTGACTGTGCCTCACCACACAGAGCAGATTGCAAAAGGAAGATGACCTGAATCAAATAAATTACTGATACTTGATAGCTCCCAAATGTGTTAGTTAATAGAACAATAACCTACTTTAACTACATTGCTGCTGTCTTGTCTTTCTACAGGGTCTGAAAAAATGCAACAGTGTAAAAGAGATGCAGCATCTACAGGAAATAAATCTGACTACACATGTTCACCTAGCAATCAGATGCACCAGAAACTTTAAATCACATCTCAACTGACCTTTGAAAGGACTCCTTTCACAAGCTTTCTTTCTTCTCAGTTTAGACTAAAAAGTTGGTTTTTTTTCCTGATCAAAAGGTAAATAAAAATACTTCCTCTTCCCCCTCAAATTTCTGCAATCTTGTTACAAGTAAGATAAACACTTAAAAAGCCATCCCACCAAAATAATGTAAAGCACCTAGAATAAGAAACCATATGAACTTCCAATAAGCTGTTAAGCAAGACACAAAGAAAATCAACTGGCTAATGGATGAATAAAATAATCAAATAAATAGTGCCAGAACAACCCTCCTCTATTTTATGCAACAGGATCATTCAGCTGTTTGTTTATTAAACAATATAAGGATTGCAGCCATTTCTGCCACAGGATCCAGTCCAAGTTTCCCTAAATTTAATAGCCCTGGATCAAGTCCATGGTAAATACCCAGTGTAAATTTAATCCTACAAACAAATGTCCACATAGATTCAGTTCTCCAAACATTTAAACAGATACTTTACTATTATCATTTTGATAGCACATTACACATGCATATGAATCTTTCCAGCCCATCAAGTCCCAGCTGCTGAGGTAGGCATGATCTAGAAGAAAAAGGCCATTAGCTCTAGAGAGCATCAGAGACCATGTCAACCAACCCCTACAGTCTGGTCTGGCTGGGCTTCTCACCAACAACACCTGAGTGACTGGCAGAATTAAGAAGGCAGCAGGAATACTGGGGAGGAGAGCGAGAAGCCGAGATAGGAGAAATGAGGTGACAGGAGTAGCAAGACCCATACACAAAACAAGTCAGGAACACTTGCAGCCCATTGCTTCAGCAAGGAGAGCTGCCTTTTGAACCCTCCACTGGCAGGCAGCTTCTCTGCTGCCCTGAGCACAAACTGCCAGCCTCCATCACCAGAGCCTGCCACAGTCCTCATGTGACCCAGCATTCTCCTCTGCCCTGCAGCGAGCTTCACATCTCCCAGGAGTCATTAGCTGGTTACAGCTATTACTGGGTTTTAAAGCTTGTATATCTACAACCTTTCAAACTGCTCCCTCAACAAGGTTTGCAGCTCTGAGATAATCCCTGAGAGGCATTCATTTTTGTTTTTCAGAGCAGTCCTTAAAAGTGTTTTTGCCATTATGCCTACACAAAACATGCACACACAGATACAAGTCTTTAGAATTGTTTGGCAGTGCACCCAATATTGACATGTGACAAAATTGTTTCCCAGTATGTTCTCAGCCTTGTGGTCTGGGGTTTTCAATTGGTCTTTGACTGCCAGTTCTCAGCTCCAGGGTTAACTTTGTGGTAGGTATTGTAGAAACTTAAAACAATCAATTCTGATTCATAGCCAAGACTCTGAGGCAATATTATAATAAAAATTAATGAGAAAGGGGTGCAGTTCTAGCTGGGGATTGATTCTGTGGTCTTTGCTCCACATAGCAGGACCCCAGGAGTAAAAACTCTAAATATGCTTTGTTTCAGAGTTATCTTGCAATGTTCATCGGTTATTTTGGGGGAAAGATCCCATCACCTTCATCTTTAAGGATGATACAGTTCTGGAGAAGCAAAGTCCTATCCTGAAACTTCCTTTACAGCTAAAAATTTAGCCTTCAAAAGCAACTTCACCTTTATTGCTTCTACATGCTTTGATTGCTTGCCATGCCTAGAGAATAGTCATGTCACATTCAGAATCCATTCTCTAAATGTAAGAGGGTCCTAACATCAGGGCTGATAAAAAGAAGGAACCTGAATCCATTGCATTACTTCCTTCATGTAGGGTGACAGAAGTTACAGACCACATGGAATTTTTTACAACACTACATACCCCTTCTTATCAAATTCCAACAAATCTCACATGCGTAAGTCTTAAGAAAAACAAACAAACAAACAAAAAGATGGGGAGGAACAAAAACAAAAACAAAAATCTAATAAAACACAGAACCCTCACAACCCCCACGCTCAGGGATGCTATTAATTTCAAAAAAAGAGAAAACGTGTCCATGCATCTCAGAATAATCTACAACGCCAGCATACAGCCATGCCAGCTCAGAACTGTATGCAGAATGAAACTAAACATAATAACTGAAGTAAAACAGCTCTTTCACAATCTTTTTCCTTTGGGACTATCTTTCATGCAGTTCTGTGTATTTAGCTCTGGGATGAAAGACAGTGGCTGCTGTCTCATTTTCCCCAAGAGCCTCTCTGCCTTTATGTATCGCATGAGAAGGTAAGAGTACAGGAACTTCCTCACTGCATAAAGGCAACAAGCAACTCTAAAATCAAGGCTTTATATATTTGCTTTACATTGCAATCAGCAAATCAATGTTCACCCCCATCATGTAAATTCATAACAGTCTCAATAAATTAATTACTGAATTCACACAGGAAGGGAATGGTCTCACCATGAAGAAAGCAATGCTTCATAATTTCAGTAGTTGGAGCACAAATGTCATTTGGCAAGAGGCAAAAATCAAGTGATTTTCCAGCTATTTAAGCACAAAGCACAGTTTCAAGCTAATTAATGCTGTACCAGACGAGCCAAACTCTAATAAATTTGTCTAGTAAAGAGTGGAAGGGGCTTATGCAAAAACCATCATGGAGCTAATAATATATGAACCGTGCTCCTTATGAAGTTCTGCAAGCGAAACGACCCACCCTGCAGTTTCATACAGATAAAGAGAAGCCCCTTTTCAGATAGAATGAGGATGTAGCTCTCTTCTTCCACACAAAGACTGACTTCTGTAAATCCCACAGTCTTAATGGGACAAGAAAACAAGACTGTCCTCCTTGAACTATACCACGAAGGGAAGATGTATTCATTGAAAGGGTAAAGAATAACGTACCACAGGACAAAAAGAAATCCCAAATGCTTTCTTTAGAATGAACCTAGTCTCTTGTGCTGTCATTCATTTTGACTGACTGATTAATAACTGCTATTATTCTTCATTAGGATGCCAAAATAAACCAATCTTACAGGTTACTGGAATTATTTCTGAATTCAGTTCTGTATTTTCAAAACTGGTTCTGACTGCCTGCAAAAAGACTGTGCAAATCAACATTAACATCAATGAAACTTGCTTCTTGCTGAGCATACCAATCAAATAAGCAAATGCACAGAGACTACTTTTAAACAGATGTTGATTAATATCGGACTTTCCTCCCAGAAATTGATTTTCTCCAGCAATTAAATACTGTCCTGACAAATACAGCTTTAACCGTGTCCCAAAATTGATAACATTGCTCCAAAACCAGTTTCCTTTCCATTTCATTACAACTCTGGTCCTAATACCCAAACCTGTTACTTAGACAGACAATCCCACCTCTTCAATTTTCTTCCTGGAGCACCTTCATGTTGTCCCCTACTTTCCTTTTTACACAAGGAAGATTATCAAGAATATCAGGTTCTCAATACTTAAAGGGCTTGCTATGCAAAGCTGTGCTCCTCTATCAGGAGCCACACTTGACATTAGCCTTTTACTCTTCTCTCATTCTTCTGATCCTCTCATTACATCCTGATATTGCAAGTTCTCTCACCTGGTGCTAAAAATGAAAATCACATAGAAATTACAATCTCTGTTACAAGTCTAAATTGGATGTCTGGTTGCTATCTATCCATTCTTTACTGATTTGTCCATGGCACACTGGGGCCAGAAGTAGGATGGAAGAAAAAAATGAACAAATTGTTCCACCTTTATTTTCTTGGAACATAATCAAGCACTTGCATTTAAAGTTCACAGGTAAGAAACACCATCATTTATAGCCATGTGTTAGTCAATGCCTTCATACTCTGTACATTCTGACATTTTACACTAGAAACCCACTGGGGTCCAGAAGCACTTCATGTTGGAAAAGCTACTGTAGCTATTCGTAAAACTTGTGAAAAGTACTATTAAAATTTTTAAGTTTAATACTCAAATTGATTAATGCTGACAGCTTCTTTTGGCAATAGAACTATCACTCAAGGACTGATAAATTTGTTCTCAATGGGAAAATTAATGAGTGGTATGTCTGACATTTCACAGAGACCAAGAATCATCAGTTCAAATCACTGATGATGATTTATATGGAGGTACATAAGCCTTATTTACAGTAAATATAACATCTCCACAGCTACCTGAAAGGAGGATGTAGCAAGGCGGGTCTTGGTCCTCTCCTCGCAAGAAACAAGCCATAAGACAAGAGGAAAGGCCTCAAGTAGGGCCAGAGCAGGATTAGACTGGGTATTCAGAAAAAAATTCTTCATGGAAAGGGCTGCCAAGCACTGGAACAGGTCATCCCTGATGGTTTTTAAGATGTGCAGATGTGGCACTTAGGGACGTGACTTAATGATGGCCTTAGCAGTTCTGGGTTAACAGCTGGACTCAGTGATGTAAGAGGTCTTTTTCAACAGCACCAATTCTGTGACTGAGGAAAAGGGATACTCTATAGAGGAAAAAAAAGCTTACAGTCTACTCCAGCTGAATCACAGCTACAATATTATGCTTTTAACAGGTTGTGGACATTTATGACACTCAATGAGAGGCTAGTATTTTACTTAAGTCATATTTACCTGTAGAGAAGAGATAGAGCTCTTCACTAGGCTTCACAGACTTAACAAACCAAAAACATCTGAACTGAATTTCACATGGGTTTCCTTAGCACCACAGACCTTTTGAAGTTTAACGCACTAAACTCTCATTGGTACTTGACCTTGCATCTTTATGAAAAGGATTAGATGCAATCTTCAGGATCAAGGACTATCAACACTGTGTTCTAAGGAAAAGGTCAGACATGTTCAACAAGAAGGAAATAAGTAGCAAGGCAACAACATTTCAAGACGTCATTTAAGATATTCACAATTCTATCGAGACCATTTAAAATCCTTCCTTTATCAATAAGAATACTATTGCCTCTTTCTGAAAGATTTAACAGCTTAGACAAAGGCTGACCCAAACTTAACTTTACACCTCCAGATCTTACAGCTCACCTTCTACTAGCTGGTCCAAGGAGGAAATCTTCTTGGAGCCATCGATTGTGTAGATTGTTCTCACTCCCTGGGGCAGGTTCACATTGTCGGACAGAGTTCGGGTCAGGTCAGCCAGGAGAGCCTCAAAGGACCTAAAGCGGTCAGGGGAGATGGCATATACAATCCCTTTGAAATACCGGTCTCCATTGCGATAGAAACGAACTTTCTTGGCTTTCTTCTCAGAGCTCAGGGTCTGTAGAGTACGGGTTCGGTAAAAGCTGCAGTGGGCACTGTGAGTAGGGCTGGGTAAACCATTCACCCGGGACCCTCTGCCATACCGCTGCGCTTTATCACGTTCATCAAAATGCTCCAGCTCCATATCTCTCCCAAGGGACATCTTGGAAGTTCAACCTAAAGAACGCACAAGAGGAGAGAAAAAGCTTAAGAAACTTAGAAGTTTTAAGGGAGCTCTATTTATGACTTGCTGCTGTATACATTATTCTTACAGAGGACTACTTTCTAGGTTGAGGAAAAACGTTTTAATAAAGCCATGCTACATTCACATTGTCATTTTACACATAAGCCTCTTGCCATGCCTTAAGAGCTACATGTAAGTTAGACATCATAACAACGTCACTCATTAACCCAAATGCTAATGATATGCAAACACTGACAAGCGTTTGTTCAAATTCAGTATCTTGGAAAATTAGGTGACAAAGTTGACCTAGTGGAAAAAAGGAACAAATGAATCAGCTTTCTACTTTTTCTCATGTTATATTCAGGTGCTATTTGAGTCTCATCTGCCTTCTAGACTTTTTGCCCCCACTAAACTCTTGGTTCCAACTGTGATCTCAAGGGGTGTTGTTTCAGAAGGGCTGCCAGTTGCCAACAACTAAGCAATAAGAAATTTTCAGAGGAATAGATCTGGCAGGTTGGTAATGAGAATCAGGACTTCACACATAGGGTGTCAATCCCAATGTTAAAACTACCTGCATATTCCAACCACTGGTTTCCTCACAGCCTAAGCTTTGTAATAAACTACTTCAGTTGTCCTCGTACAAATGTTTTACACACTCTGAACCAACAGAAGGGCTCAAATGGCATGAAATTAAAGAAAAAATAAATTTGACAGAGACTGTTTTTCAATGAGCAAGTTACTTCAGTGCTCTATGTCTTGCAAGGTGTATTATAAATATCCCAAGCCTAATATTGTAATTGATTAAGGCCAACAGCTTCTTTTGCCATCACCGAAGGAGTGATAAAATCAGTGTCACTGAGCAAATCAGCAATTGGTGCCTCCCGTGTTTGACAGTGAGAAACACCCATCAGCCCTGACCAAAACAATCCCAGTTGTTGAATACAGTTTACATAAACAGAAGCTCACATGCTCTGTAATAAAATCAAGGAGGCAAATACTTCTGTTCCTTTTTAACAACCAATACAAGACTAAATAATACAAAGTTACATTAATCTTCACAAACAGAAGACACAAAAATACAAAATAAAAAATAGAATAATCAAAAGATCATTAGGTCCAAAACATATTCATTTTAATTTAGGAGCCACCTAGATTTGCAGATTCTGCAGAACAGTAAAGCACTGTAAGTTTATTTACAGCAAGGATACATAGACCTAATTTAGAATTGGCCTCTCTCATTGATTTCCAATAAAAAGAAAAAAACCAGCAAGCACTAGCTTTGTTTCAACCACTCATAATGATGTAACCATTAAGAAAAAAGATGTATTCAAACCAGTTGTAGAACAGTGGGAGGAAATGGACAAAAACTTACAGATGTTCTTTGGCTTGCAGAAGTTTGTATTAAACCAATGATCATACAGCTGGACTCTGATGCTGCAAAGCCATGGGTGATGTGCTCAGCAGCTTCTCAGAGCAGTCCATGTGCTGAACTAGCACAAGCACCTAAGGCAAATGTGGGGCCCTAGTGGAAATTATTTACCCTACTTTGGTTACAGCTCACAACTGACTTTGCTACACTGACACAGGATCATATGCTTACGTATAAATGCAGGATTTATACTTGCAAATCCTTTAAAAGTACCTACACATAGCACAGTGTATGTGTGTGTGTTTTTATATGTACAAGAAAAAGACTAATCCCTGCTTTTCATAGGCACACTACATCCCACTTCAGTGAAATGAACAAGAACATTGCTGGGGCATTCCACTGATGCTTCTCTATAGGTTAAATGCAAAATATAGCTTAGTGGCCACATCTTGGGATTGAGAACACACCACCACTGCTTCCATGTTAAAAAAATTTTGTCAGATATTTTAATTCCCATCCAATCCCACTGAGAACCTGTTATTTAAATTTAAAAAATCCCAGAATGCACAATTCAGAAACTGTATCTCTAAAGAAATTCCCGTGCCAAGAAAAATGGGTTTTTCTTAGGTCTGCTGTTTTCTTTGCTCAAATCATCTCAAATACAACACCCCCCACTCAAAAAAAGATAATAATAATAATTTTTTTAGAAGTTTAGACGAAGATCTACTCTTTCAGCTTTATTAATTTTGGATGAGAAAAGGAAGAGGTACGAGTCACTGTCCTTTCTTCCACACGTTTATGCTTTTATCAAAAATGTCTGTAATTCCCAACTATGTCGTTACAACCGAAATAGAGCTCCCCTTTAGCTCCACACTCCTGGTATGTAGAGAAAAGCGTGTTTAAACGACAAGGTCAGAGCAGACAAAGAAATCCTAAACAATTTGATCTGATGTTTCCGTTTGTGTGTATTGATACATAGTCTCATACGGGCAGATACGGAAAAACGAACAGACACGCCCCTGAAAAACCACCATGCCAACACTTCACACCCTAACATCTGTTAAAGAATTAGCTATAATACAGGTGTGGGTAAGCATTTCCATGGAAAAAACCACACATGCTGATTTAAAAAAAAAAAATAAATAAAAAATAAGAAAAAAAAAGCCCACAGCACGCCGCGATGTGACTGGGACCCAGCGCAGACCATAGGGCGGCTAAGCAGCAGGATGACCACTAGAGTCACCGGGGGAGGGCGGCGGGCTGGCTGGGGGAACACGGACACATGCGGCAGCGGCTTCGCGAAACGATGGGGTTCATTCTGCTGGGGTAGGGGAAGCGCATGTGAAACATCCATCGCTCGGGAGGCGGCACCAGGCACCCCAGTCCCGCAGGGTGCCCGAGCCACCCGGGGCACGGCACGGCACGGCAGGGCATGGCAGGGCAGGGCAGGGGAGGGCAGCGCCCGCAGCCCGGCTCTCGCTGCGCACCCGCGGAGGCCGCGCCGCACACAATGGGCACAGGTGCATCGACCCGCTCCGCTCCGCTCCGCGACCGCGCCCCGGCGCCCCGCACGCCGCAGCCCCGCTGCGGGGCTGGACGGGGCAGGACGGGCACGGCCCGGCTCTTACCTGCTCTCCGCAGCCTGGCGGGCACCTCCTCACTCAGACCTGCCGGCCGGGCGCGGAGGGAAGGCGCGGCTCGGAATGGGAAGCGGCCGAAGAGCGGCGGCTCCCGCCCTCCCCCCGACCACCCGGCTGTAGGCGCAGGAGTTGCCGCAGAAAGCGGCTCCGCTGCCTTTGTTACGCCTCCCCTGGCTGTAGCGCGCTGCTGGGGAGCCCGGGCTGCAGCTGCTTCGCCTTTCTTCTGCTGCTGCGGGTTGCAGTGATTTGCATTAGCCCGGCCCTCATTGAAATGCGGCTCTTCACACCAGCCTCTCCCAGGCGCTCTCCAGAGGGCGGCGCCGCCGCCGCTGTCTCCCCCTCTCTCCCTCCCGTAGCGGGCCCGCTCTTCCATCGGCGCTGCGGGAATGCCGGAGCCGGCTGCCAGCCGAGCCCTGCCGTCACCATCGGACACCATCCCGGCCCTGCCGGCACCATCGGGCACCATCCCGGCGGGCTCTGCCCGGGCACGGCCCGGCCGCACCGCGGGTCGCTGTCCCGGGCAGCCCCGGGCGCTGAGACGCGCCCCGTCCGGAGCTGTCTGTGCCCGGGACAGAGCTGTGCCTGGCCAGGGGGACATCTGGACCGAGCCCGAAAAACGCCTTGGGAAGTAATTATACCAAATGTGTATGCTGGCATTTCCAGGAGGTTCGCCTGGGTGCCAAGTGCTGAAATCCCACCAAGTCCCCAAAGCCCCATGACATGGTTTGGGTGCTGAAGGTGGGATTGATGTGCAATTTAGGTATTAAAAGCAATGGAGCCATGCTTATTCACACCACTCGCTTAGTTACAGCTGACTTGGAGGTGACTAACTTCCGTAGATGCTACAGTTTTTAGGCTGACATTTCTCAGAACACGCATTCGGCCAAAGGCATTTTGAGCTTCATCTGACTGAGTCACTCAAAGCTTGAGCCCATCAGGTCTTGGAGCATGTTACCTAAATCAACCTCCAGACAAAAATTCAGCCATACTTGATGCTTTCTCCTCATAGGCTTGTTATTCTCCACTTTAATGTAAAAATTTCAGTGGTGAGATCCTTCTCGATGTGAAGGATCTGGTTTGCTCTCCTTTGTGTAACAAAGACTTCAGCCCTCTTCTGCTTGTCAGGTAAACAGCCTATGGTCCAGGGGGACATGGAAGGGAAAAAAAAACACAGTCTGTCCCTTCTGTTGGAGCTGCTCCACTTTGAAAGAATTAAAAATGCATTAGATCAGAGAGAGGGAATTAGTCTGTAACCTCGTGGTTATGGCACTCATTTGAGAAGGACAAAAGATGTCTTTGTGTGTCTGTATTACGGACAGTTTATGTGTTTTATATCCATAAATCCAGAGACAATCAGTGGAGCAGGGACTTAAGCCCAGGGTGCCCTGCTCCCTTTGAAAGACCTTTAATCAGAATAGAGGCTCCTGTTTAATCTGAAGGCAAATCAAGCCTTCCATCTACAAAAAATGTAAGAGCCTCTAAAGAAGAAGGGGATGGAGTACTCCCTCTCTTTTCCCATAGAGAAGCCCACATGTCAGTTCTCAGGAGACAGGAGATTCCCCTAAAGGAGAAAAATGAGTTGTTGCCCTGTCTTCATCATCCTGGAGGAGTTTTTTAATCACTGAAGAACAGAGCAGACAGGAGTCTTCTGGCTACACATTTTTCCTTACCTTTTGAAAGAGAAATGAACACCTAAAACCTTCAGAAAAACTCCTGCTCAAAGGAGTAATAGTATTAAAATACCTGAACATCAAAGAGTCAGAATTCAATGTACAATTGTGTCCTCAGCTCTTACAACCTAGCTTAGTTTTTGTGAATCTTGTTCTAAGGCGCTTAACTCTTCCCCCACGGACAACAAAGTGCAGAGTCACTTTACTATAAAGACTTGCTTTTCAGGTGAAATTCCCAAAAACGAGGATGTCCACATTGAGTATTTCACCAGATTTTCAGTGTGTTTGGTTTGAAAATGTATTGGTCTGTTAATACCAGTGATATTGGTAACTTTGGTATGCTTGGGGAGAGAAAGGAAATTAATATTGAAAGAATTCTGGTAGTCTTATAATAAAACTTTATTCTTTAAACCATTTCTTTTGTAGGTCAACAATCAAATAAAATATTCATGACCGTCTTAAATGATAAGAAAAAACAAGCAATCACAAAGATTAGAAATGGAAAATACCATTATGCTCCTGAAAAAGGAGCGTTCTTTAACTATTCTTAAAATATTCAGTTCTTCAGTGCTATTTTGTTCAGTTCATTTTAAATGTCTCGTTTAAATGTCTTGGGGCTTCTGCTCCCCAAAGGAAACATCCCTTTAAAGTTGAATTCCTCCAATGATAAGAATTTTTTTTCTGCTGATCAGGTTAATGGAAGTTTCTTATGTTTCAGCTCATTACTTTAGCTATAGTGCCCTGTATTCACGTACATAATTTATTTCTCCCATTGGTGTTTACATCTCTCTGACATGTATTATTTACATCTAGCCTAAGTGTTCAAAATATTTCACAGATGTTCAAGAAAGACCTTCACTCTGACTATATCAAAAAAGGTCAAAAGAAAAGTATAAGGTATACAGTAGAAATCAAGGCAAAAGTATAAACCCAGTGGGAAAGTATCTTTTAAAATGTGTTGTTTTGTTCATTTGAAGTTTTGTGTCTAACATGAAGACACAACACAATGGTGCAGTCTGTTTGTCAAGCATTCTTATCATGCTTTTATTTTTAAAGCACTTTAAAATACGCTTTACCTTTTTTTTTCCTTGTGTTTGTTCTCCATTTGAATTAAAACAATGCAATTCCAAATAGAAACAAAGCCAGAATAAAACATCTCAACAGATACAGAATCATCCTGTTAACAAAGCACACTGTTTTCCTGATAGAAGATTGTTGTTCCTTGTTGGACAGACTTTGAAATTCTTGGAAATACCTCTGTAAATGTATCTTTATAAACCACAGCACAGTCATTTCACTTTAGATAAAATTAGTAACTTTGACTTTTCATCTCTCTTAATGTTGATCAAGTTTTTCAGATCTAAGAGTCTTCCAACAGTTTGAGCTTTTCTGAACATTTGTAATTTTAAGCGCCTTTGTCAAAGTATAATTGGACACAGTTATGTCACCACCCAACACTCCTGTATCCGAAGGGTGTACCAAATGCCTTGCAACATTGTTCTGGGAGCTTCTCTTTAGTTGGCTAACCACTGTGACCCCTAAATCCTTTTCAGAGTCACCACTTTCCAGGACACAGTCTCCAGTCTTCTAAACGTGACCTACATTCTTTGTTCCTGCTGAATGACCTTGCATTCAGCTGTCTCAAAAAGCACGTTCAAATGATCCTGGCTCACTAAAGGATGTCAATGTCCCTACAGAAAAACTGTTTTTCCTTTGCATTATTTAGTGCTTTATGCGTTTCATGTCATCTGAAGATTTTGCCATTAATGCTGTTAAATATTTCTTCAGATCACTCATAAATTTATGCAGTAGTGGAGGACAGCATTTTCTGAAACGCGGGGCTCAATCCCCCACGGCAGCAGTGTCAGGGGTGCCTTTACAACTCACTCCACTTCCCATCAGAGAGGCACTCAGCGCTCAGGATGCCTCTTCAAGCCAAGGGAATGGTGCTAACACCACCTCGTGTGCCCAGCTCAGCAAACAGACTGTGCCAGCTCCCAGCAGGGACCTGAGCAACTGGAGCAGCACCAGCCAGCCGGGCACTGCGGAGCCGCGCGCCAGCCTGGGCCGGGCTGGGAGTCCTGGCACCAGCCAGCAGCGGGAAAAACTCACTCATGAGAAACAGCAGAACTCTACAGATTCCTCAGGAATTACCCAAGGGATGGTGCTTAGCTGTTTATACTTACATTTGTAGATCCGCCATTCAGACATTTCACAATTAATTATTATGTGTTGCACTGGTTTTGTGCAATGCTTAATTAGTCACTGAATTAGGGTGATATACTGCTGTATGTCTGTTCGCTTCACAGAGGCACATGTCAATGCAACCATCTTTATCAATCATATCCAACAGTTTCACCCAGAAAGCTGCTAAGTTTGACATCCTTGTTGTCACTAATTACACAGTCATATTTAGTATTGATTACGTCACGTTGCTTTGACTCCATTTGTTTTACCTGCTAGTGATTCCAGCACAGATAGAATTATAAAATCATATTTTTTATGTTCAAATTTAACCTTGGCTTTATCCGTGTTTTTATTACATCCTTAGCATACTAGATTTTATTGAATAGCAACATTAATTGTTCAGGCAGACCAGTAATAATTTCTTTTTTAAAATACTCATGCACTAAACATTATTTCCATATTATTTTAGGCATAAACATATGGCACTCATGAGTGGGATGGGACTATATTATGAAGAAATATTAGCTGCATATTTCTGTCTGTTCTGCATTGTTATTGTGAATTTCACTTGTTTTTTAAAATTCCTCTTGTTCCTTAGTGTTTTGGGTTGTAAAGTTTCTCACTGATAATTTCTCATATGTTTGTCATTGCTACTTCACTTGCCACAGACTTACAATAATGGATAAATGTTTTTGCTAGATCACCTCTCCTTCTGTATTTCATTGAGCCTGTGTTTAAAAACAAACAATATTCTAACTGCACAACTGGATTTTTGAACCTGGTAAAATCATTCACTGTTAGAGACATTTCTTCTCATTCATTTTCTTCTAAGTGACTTCTCCAATAAATTAATCTTTTTAAACTGCGGACCAGGAGATAATTCTCTTTACATAGAGCAGATATAATTACATGCTGGTCATTGGATAAAACATTCTTGAAGTTATTTCTACATCTTTGTCCACTGGAAAGAGGTCTCATAGTACAGGGAACACATTTAGTATTGGAAAGTTATCTTATTTCACTTTCTGATATTCCCAGGATGCTTTAACTATGTCAAAGACAGACCTTCAGCATGGCTTGTCATACTTATGTCTCTTATTTTTCTTTCAGATTTTATTATTTCAGGTATGAGTAAGGACATGTTTAAAGAGCTGTTTTGAAGATTTTTTACCAAATGTGTTACCAAATTAAACCTGAAGCCTTGTCTTTTGGGTTTATACATTATAAATGAACCATCCATGTGGCAGGTCAGATCCTACCTGTGAAATAATTCTATCCATCTTATAATATTCTCCATCATCATGTAGTATAGAAAGATATGTATTTCAGTAAACTCTTCCTATAATTTTTCTCCTTTTCAGGTTGCCAAGAAGCTGAATTAAAATAATTCTGAAGTGTAGGGTCAGAATATTTGTTGGTCTTAGTTTTAAACTAGTTAAACGGAATTGATATTCTTTTCTGACAGATAACCTTTAGCAGAGGCAATTTAAATAATTTAGAATATGTATGTTAACAATAACCTCAACTCAATCTCAATGGTATTCACATGCTCTAGGCTGAAGATTTCAGGACTGTCTTTTTTATTTGGAGAGACAGCTGGAATGTTTTATGAATATAAATGCACAAATTGTTGGGTTTTTTTAAATGACCTAAGAACAGCATATGTGGTAGTTTTGTTTACCAGCATTTTAAAAATAAGTTAGAGGGGCTAGGGTTGGGATACAATTTTTACAAACATTACTTTTAAAAAGGAGCTGCTTCTCAAAAGGATTGAGAGTGTGAAATTCTTCGCTAACTATTGGCACTTTTGGAGCAAAGCACCAAATAATATATTTCTGCCAAGTGGGTCTTGTCAATCAGAAGAGGGCTGGAATATTGCAGTAGCTCAGGCAGGATTTTATGAGGAGAGGGAGGGATAGATGTGAGCTCATCCTCAGGTCAGTAATCAGCCAGTGTGTGCCCCAAGTCCTTAAGGGGTGTGTGAGGGACATAAACCAGAAACACCAGGGAAAACCTCAGGTCATTCAAAGAGGAGAAATGAAGTGGGAAGACTTTAGTGACAGAGTGTCTCAAATTTTCACTGCACAGGAACTGTGTTTTCACCTTCTAGGTAGTATTTTTTGTGACACACTGGCCATATGAAGTTGTTGAGCAGTGTCTGCTGGGTTCCACAGCTCCTGTTTACAACCTCAAACATTTTTCTGAGTGAGGATATGGATGCCATCCTCTCTCACAGTCCATTCCTAGTTAGGGATGTAAGGCAAAGCTGTTCCTATAACAACTGCTGCTCCTTTCATTGTCTACATTGACAACTACCCCAGGAAAAGAGGTGCAGCAGGTAGACCTAATTCCATTGCTTTTGATTAAAGATTTATCTACATTATTGCTATAAGTAAAATTCTGATTAATTTAGAGGAGATTCAACCCTCAATCTATCATGATAACCTTAGAGATTTCAGCCTGTTTAATACCCTCAGTGCATGCATAAATAGTATTATTTTAAGATAATGAGTGGGAAATAATTTTATTTCTGAATTATTTAAAGCATAAGGATTAGAGAAAAGCTCTTTAATAATATGTCTGGTGATTTGACTATTCTTAGCTACCATAGGGCTGGGTACTGCTGTAAGGTTCATCAGGTAAAAGACAAACAAAATGATCGCAGATATCAATCCTAAATATTGCTAAAAAACCCTAAGGTAATATACAGGCAGTAAAAGTTTTGTGTCTGACAGAGCAGATTGTTTTAACTAGCAGTGCTTTAATGGAGTAATTGTGACTCTTGTGGTAGCTCAAGGTAAAATCAGATCAGAGTACAATATTGCACAGTCATCACAGATTGTGTCAGGGATGCACAGACAACTATATCAGTATACACAAAGGAAAAAGAACGAAAGTTGGAGACTGTCTGAGAGAAACTAAACATCCAGTAAACGGAGAAGCAACTAAATGTAGCTGACTGTCTTTTCATCTTTCTCCAGAGAAAGAACTGAAATGACTAAAACTGGACTCAGACTTTAGAAACTTAATTACAAAACTGAAATCAGCCCAATATACTACTCTTCTGGACAGTTCCAGGCACCTCCAGTTCTACTGCACCAAACCAGAATTAGCCCAAACTTTATCAAAAGCTTGACCTTGAAAAGTCTTCAGCCAGTCTAAAAGAAAATGATCTGGGATGATTCAAAATTAAATATCTTTAAGAGTTCCTATTTTAGAATTGCTTGTTAAAAATGTAAGGCGAAAGCTCTGGGCTGGCATAGATTGATGTTTTCTGTAATTTTAAAATACTCTGGATTTTCAACTCAGTCCTCTGGTAATAAATAGAGCCATTGTTATATATAGGGTAACCATGTTTGTGGGGGAAATTAATGAGGTATAGAAGAGAATAGGGTAGCTGATCAATAACTCTTTTTCTGCTTGTCCATGAAGGTAACTACATTTTGAAAGTTTAGGTGCAGTAAATGTGAAATAACTTCACACATAGCTTTATAGACAAATTTTGATAAAAACATGCTGTTACCATGAATAACTATAAAGAAATCAAAGAGAAATCTTAAGATTGCATTCAAATCATTGTTGATCGAAAGGAAATTGGTATTAAGAAAGTTAATCCACATGCTCTTAGATAGTAACAAAGCCAAATCTAAATTGCCATGAAAGTGAAGTTCAGAGTCCTCTGTTTTGAAGAACTAATTAATTTTGCTTTAGTATACAGAAGTTTAGTGTAAAATATCCCTTGAAAATTATGAGAAAGGCTGTTTTACATAAATAGAATTACACCTCATTAAAGCTTTAAAGAACAGTAAATAATGCATAGTTTAAGTTTGTGAAGCTTGAATAAAAGATGTTATTGTGGGAAAATAGTATTTCTTTAGGATTAACAATTAATTGATGATATTGCAATAGATAGTAGCATTAAAACTTGTCTTTTCTTTCCTCCTTTTTGAGTGGTATAGGCATAGGGGAAATGAGCTCCAAACAATTATTCTTGTTTTCTTCCCTCATTTTAATTTCACCAGGGTTATTTCATTAAGAATTATCCAAACAACAGAAAATACACTTCTAAGTTAAAAAAAGAAAAAAAAAGAAAAAAAAAAAGCTGGTTTTTTTTTTGTTTGTTTTGTTTTGTTTTATTTTGTTTTGTTTTGTTGGGGTTTTTTTATGCTCTAGAGTGCCAATGTGGAGGGAATCATTAAGACATTAAGAAGGTATGTGAAGCTTCCATGGACCCAGAAGCTGTCACAGAACTAGTTTCAACCATTTTTCAATCTTGCTAATTCCACAATTATCAGAGAAGAGGAAGATCTTCTATTTCATTTGCCAGCTTCCTTTTAAAGTATTTTGAATGCTTTAATTCAATTTCCTTTGTAAGAGATCTCTCACAGTGATGTCAAAATTTCCATGATAAATCAAGATTTCCCTGTAAAGCCAGGAGACAAACACTCATTTCTCAGTCTGTAACACTGCTGTCTGTTGTGGTGGTAACATCTCACTTTTCTAAGTGGCAAGTTATTTTGAGTGTTGAAGAGTCAAGGTTGCAGAGAAAGATTCAGCTAAGCTTTTTTTTGTCACTCTGAGTTTGCCTTTATTTGTCCTCTGTGGAATCTCACAGTTCTGCTATCTCTCAAGCAGTCTTGAGGCTGAAGCACTCTATCATCCATGATTTACCCGAAAGGATTGGGTGAATTTGAGTCAGTAACCTGTGACGTGTCACACGGTGAAACAGGTCCTGCCTCTCCTCTTTATCTCTGCCTGTCCCTCATGCATTTGTGCAGTGTAGCACTTTGCTTTCCTGGTCTGACTATCATGTCCCCAGAGGATATCTTAGCTCTGCAGCTCCTTTCTTCCCTCCCTTCCTCCCTCTGCTCAATCACATGCTATAAGGTGCCAGACACATCCCACACCATACCCCCATCTGTACTGCTCTCTCATACACAGCAGAAAACACTTAAGGAATGTACAAAGATGTGGATCCTTGCTAAAAACAAAATATTATTTATTTTGCAGAAGAAATAAAGCTCTTAGAAACATCATTTTAACGATCTAAAGATTTGTTTGCATTACTTAAGGCATACAATTTTGTGATAGTCATCCACGAAGCCTCAGTTTTATCCAAATATATCAAGACATGTCGACTATGTCTCAGTTATGTCTTTGCAAATTTGATTTTGCCTCTGGCTTACAGGGTCCTTTTTTTGCCCTGCTATCATTCTTTCAGCCTGTGTTCCCAAGCTATGACTCTTCTGGCCTTGTCTTTTTAGCAAGAGTCTTCAGGACCTATGGCTGTGGTCAGTGACCCTTAACAGCTTATATGTCTGTAAGAGTAGCTACTCTGAATTTCTTTCCTGCCTGTTTCCTCAGGCACAGAGCTGCCAGATGTCTGAATATAGCAAACATCCCATTAACCAAGAAAAACACATAATCTCTCTCGGAACAGCACTAAATTTAACATGGTCATTTAAAAAATGCTGTTAGGGATCCATTTCATAGACCTGCTGCTATTCTGCAGCCTACAAAATAAAAGACTAGCATGCCATCTTAATTACACCAAATAATTATGAGTTGCAATCAGAGACTCTTAAGATACATTTACTCCAGAAACTGAGGAGAGCATATGAAAAAGGGTGGGAATTAAATGAAGTTGATAATAAAGCTGAGATTTTCCTTACTATGCATGTTACCATGTCAACCTGAGTTATGCAGCATCACATTTGAGATCTATTCAAGACCCCTTCAAAAACTAACTAACCAGAATATTATATATGGATTTTCAGCTGATTTTGACATCTTTTGCATGATAAATGCTACTTAACCACATTCTTTTTTTGGTTTAATATCAAATACAACTGAGCAAATGTTTAATTATATCCATGCAGATGGTTTATTATGTAAGAGATAATTACTTGTCCCACTTTTAAAGTACTAAACCATGCAGAAAACATGAAGCACAATCATTTTAAGACAGAAAGTAACTTAATATAAAGTATTATTTGCACATAGCAGAGAAATACATGAAACCTCAATATCCTGTATAAGTCTCAGATGGTTTAACGAGGATTCTTTTATATTACTGGGTGAATATTTCCCCTGTTCTAGCTACCTTCTTGAAGTCAGCATAGCTTTCCCCTGCTGTCTGTCAGTAGCCTAAAACCTTTTGTTGAAAATTGAAGCAATGTAAAGTTTGACAGCTAATCTTTCAGAAAATGCACCTTCCTTTATATTTAAGTGCTAACATATATATAATGTTCTTTATAATTTAAAATACCTTACATTTGTTACGAGAAGTATTAGTTACATTTTCAGCATAGATTTGAGCATTATATAAGCTGGTACACAACAAAAATTGGTAGATAGATGCAATTAAAGAATTACAACATTTTTACCTGTTTCCTGTGTTAGTTGAGCTGCTTAAATGTTTTGAGGAGCAAAAGATGCAAAAAATATGACTTATATGACTTAAAAGCAAAACAAAAGTATCAGCCTGAAATTGTTTAAATTTTCACTCTTAGTAAAGAATCTGGACTTATTTTAGTAAAACACTGCATTAAACATGCAAAAGGGAATAACTCCAGAAGTGATAAATCCATTGCACAATATTATGATAATGACTTAGCTAGATGAAAGTCACCAATAAAAGGGATTAGTAAACACAATTTACCATCAGATGCAGAAAATTCCCTCATTCTTAAGACAGATGTTGAAATAATTGTTCTCAGAGCAGCAAAGCAAATGGAATTTAGCCAGTTTCACATCTTGCCTATATTGTTTCTTGGAGGTCCAATGGTGAGAGAGTTTCTTAATCTTTTCCTCAGCACAGACACAAATACCCTTTCTCTTTTGTCAGGTGTCTTATTTCATAACATTTTCAAGAATTCAAAACAGTTTAGTTGTCTCTTCTTCTCCAATTTGATTACAGTTTCCAGTGCCTGCAGATGATCAAAGGCAGTTGATGGATATGATTTGCTCAGGGCAGCAAGCTGGCAGTGATCCTCCAGAAGTGGGAAGAGTCTCTGTGGGAGAATGGATGGTTCACATCTTATCACTGCCAAAGATATGCTGAAAGTTCAGGTAGGTGCTCAGTTTGACAGTGTTTGCTTCTTACTTGAGTGGAAACCAATTTTTTAATTGAGGATCATTGAATTTTATGCATTTCATATATCTTTAGCTAAACCAGTACAGAAAATCTCTGTCTCAGCAAATGTCTTCCAGACAGTTCCATTTATGCAATCTCTGCATGTTCCTTGGGCAGTGCATCATATTCCTCAAACATCCATAATCTGAGTAAGAAAATTGTCTTCCTATGCTGCTACATATTCCAGAATGAAAGCAGGACTACAGAATAATCAACACTCCCCTCTGGCTCACTTTTGTTACATTTGCACTCAGATAACATGCAGGAGCATAACCATACTGCCTGCTTACTCAAACATGTAATTCCTGGGCTGTGGTTTCCAGGGATTCCATCTTTTACCTAATCCCTGATGATGCTGATACAGAAATAGTCCAGCAGAAAGTGAGTATCCGAACCCAGGATTACTTATGTTGCTTTCTGATTTCTCCCTTTCCATTAGCAAGTAAAATAAGGGAGCAAGAGGGAGAAAGAAGCAAAGGGCAAAGGTGGATTAGAAAAAAAAAATCTGAATAATAATTACTTTTCAGTTGTGTGAATAGTTTTGGAAAATGTACCTATAGCAAAAGTTGTGCATTTGTCAGGCTTATGAAACAAAAATAATATTGTTAGAAGTTGATAGCTTTATTTTGCAAGGGAGATGAAGTGACCCTATATAAACTAAGGCTGAACTCCATATTAAGATGAATCCTTGAATATCTGGTTTGAAAAATGCTTTTTCCTCCTTTCTCATTAAACAGGGATTGCTTTATTGTTACTGGGCATACGCAGTGAGTCCTTCAGTTCCCCCATGGCCACATGCTGTATAGTGCAAAGCTGGAAGAATTGCCCTAGATTCTGCACCTTTTCTGCCGTTCTGTCTGTGTAAGAAGCCATGAAAACTGCAGAAAGAAATATTGTAACAGTGATTTTCCTGAACTCCCTGCAGAGTTTTTGGTATTCATACTTTTTCATTCTCCAGCTAGAGAGGAAACACAAAGCTTCAGGTTGAGAAAGGATAAAACAAGCACAAAGCTGGATGAAGAAAAAAGAGGAAACAAAGTAAAGATAGCCTTTAAAATATATGCTGCATGTTTCAGTATTATAACTGTGTGTGGTAATAATATGCCTGTAAAAAAGCCACTGGTCTAATCAGTAGGAATGTGTGCTCTTATGTATATCTAATATCATAGGCTCTCAGAGATGCAAGTTAAAGCAAAAATTGTGAGTATAGGTTTTAAAGAGCACTGATTTCTGCCCATGTTGGGCCAGCCCCATCCATAATTCACAGTGTGCCAACTTAAAACAAAGAGGTGCAGTGTGTCTACCAAACTTAAGTAAAGCAAGTCTATTAGATGATAGTCTGAATAAATCATGCACATGATTGGTTTTGTTACAGGATCTGTAGATTAAAAATACTCTCCCTTAGGTACATAATGAGTCCTGGCATGTTTTCCCACAAATAGGATCTAGCAGACAAAACAGAACAGGTATATTCCTGAATTTATGAAAATTTAGATGTGTGTATGTGCTGAGACCTGAGGGACTGCATAGCTGTATGGCAAAGAGGGGTTGATTGCCATGTGGGGGCTGAGAGGAGGAAACAGGCTGCTGTGTTGAAAACTGAGGGGGAGAGTGGTTATATAAAGATGAAAGACAAGGTACTGCCTACAAACCTGATATAGGAAGATATACTTTGGGAAGAATCAGTGATAATGAGACAGCAACAGGAAAAGGAAAGGATATCTGTGTACACCCCTGTACACACATCAGACACAATGCAAAACAACACAAGAAAGGCTAAGTGTTTAATATTTGTACAGATACTCTTATGTTGTACATCTTAGCCTCTCCATCCTTTTTAATGTAAGTTTCTTAGATGCATATTTTTTTCCCCTTGGGTACAAGAACGAGCTAAAATTCAAAGGAAAGCAAATTGCCTTGTTGAGATTTTTTGTTTTATTTTGTTTTGTTTTTAAAATGAAATACAATACAGCAGACTTAAAAGGAATTTAGTCTATCCCAAGCAACCATAAATCTACCCCTCAGAGAGCCAGGGTCAAACCTATAACATGTATAATATATGTAACATACCTGCTGTTTGAGAGGTACAGCCCATTGGTTTCTCAGCCTTTCATTTGAAAATGTTTGCCACAGTGTGATTTGTGCACTACTTGCAAGCATATGCTTCCTATACTAACAGTGCTAAAGAAAATACTGCCATTTATTTTATGATTCACTATATTGCAGTGGGGGCCCTTTGCATGTGACTGTAATACAAATGGCATATAAATAACCCCTAAAAGCAGAGGGGGGTTGTAATGGGCTACTGGTATAAGATATTCTTTTACCGTCTTAGTCCCAGTTTATGTTGCATTCAGGGAGTTCTTATTCTCAGAAGTATTAGGTTATGTGTCGAGTGTTAAGGCATTTATAAAATTAACAGTTCTATTATACCAGTAATTGGAATCTGGCATCAGTTGTTAATCAGACCAGTAGTCTGTGGAAATGAGAACTGTGTGATGGGAGAAGGGGCTGTATGTGCACATTGATCTCTGCCTCTCCCTCCTGAGCACTCTGCAAAGCCCATTGCCACAGAATGGCCGGGCTCTAGCAGAGGGAACCTGGCTGTGTCTTGCCATGCCCAGCAGAAGGCAAACCCCTTACACTTCTGACCACACAGCTCTGAGCTGGAGGACTCAGTAGAGAGTGACAATACCAGGTCTGCCTCACGTAATGACAGACAGCATCTCCTCAGCTTAGTTTCTACCCTAGATCCTCCTAAAGCTTTAATCCTAAAGCTTGTCCTTCACCCTGGTGTGCCTCTGTGGTCATCAGACACAGCCTAATTGCCTCTTTTGCTTCTATTATCCTGGTAGAATGTGTTCATGAAGTATTCCTGTGTTTCCTTCTTGGCAGGCTCAGAGTCTCTACTGCCTTCTTTGCAGACACAAATTTTCAATAAAATGAAAAAAAAAATGAAGAACTGTGGTGATAGCCTCTGAAGATTGTCTTACTTTCCCCGAAGGGACAAATGAAAACTAAATAGGAAACAAAAGTTTTGACTCCTCTCCTAAGGGATATTCTTACAGTCCTTGGTTATGAAATTTCAAGGGCTGGAGGTGTGTGCCTGCAATTGCGTTCCAGATTTCTATGATGATCTTTGTTGAATGTTTTCTTTCTAAGATTGGATTTGAAAAAGTAGTGAGGAGATACATTTTATGTTTATGTTTGATGTTTCGTCTTGACTGCAGTAGCAAAAAGGCATCATCGGACTGAGAATTTTGGACATTATTATTTATGCTGATTTTATTTTAATTATAAAATAAAACCAAGTTAATTCTCCTTAGATTCGAAGCATCTTCTTCAGTAATTGCAGATACTGAACTTTGATGTTTAGCAAGAGATAGAAAGACTGCTTAGGTGGGGAATCTGTAAAACAGTAAGGTTTGTTTTCTAAAAATAAACAAAGAAGCAGTTTCTAAATAAAGAAAAAGACAAATAGAGAACAAATACTAGAGGGATAAGATGAAGAAGACATCCAAAAGTAGAGCAGCTCATGGGTGAGATAATGTCCTAATACAATAAAGCAATTATTAACAAACAAACCAGAATTATGACTTAGCAGAACATTTACCTATATGCTGATATACTTAAGTATATACTTAAGCCTGCTAGAAATCAGTAAACGTAATTACTTACTTAAATCTTTGCCTTTAATTAAACTGTACACTGAATTTGACTTTGTTTAGAAATAACATAATGTAACTAGGCGTGTATGCCTAGTAGCTTTAAGAAAGTGCTAGGGATTGAAGAAAAAAGAATAATTATATAAGGAGAAATTACATGTGCTGCTCAAAACGGTGAGAACAGCTCTGATGAATGAACTCAGCTTCTCTAAAGCACAGCCAAGTTTGCAGAGCTGAAAAGCTGCATTGAGCTGTTTGTCATAGGTTTGCCCATTTATATTAAAGAAAATCCCACCCTGATTCAGCACATTGCTAACAATAGTAAAATTCTTAATAAAATTTCAAGGGATGTGGGAGCAGTAGACCTTTGGCATATTAATGAAAGTTGAGGATGGATATAACAAAATGTAGTTTAACTGGACACTGTTTCCGCAGATCTAAAAAGCATCCATTTTATTATAGCTAAGTATTATGAACACAGGGGATTTTTAAGTCACTGAACTACAGATGTTTTTATTTGGAGGTAGTGGTGGAACAAACCAATACCACTTTTACTCTGAACACAGTTTGGGACCCAGTGGAAAAAAGCCCTGAGTACACAGCTAATCACTGAGACCCAATGGAGCCATTTGCATTAGTAAAATTATATTATTGCAGAAGTGTGGGCCAAAGACAAATACCTTCTGTGGAATTATACCCATTAAAGTTTGTGGATACCTCATCAAGGTTCAAAACCTATGAAACAGTCTCCGTGGGACTAAACCACACATATTATCTGTGGTGGGGTGGAGCAATGGAGGGGAAGGTCTTCTGTTGCTAGTTTGTTTCCAATAACATAACTGTGAGTTTGCCATCAGTTGCCTGAAAAACTGGTAAAGTTTAGTATCTTTGGCTGCACCTGCATTGCTAAATGCATTTCCTACTGGGACAACCCTGCTCTACCAGATGCAGGATGGCTCCTGTCCACACTGGGACTTCCCCTGCCTGAACAAGGCTGCCTGCAGCCAAACAAACCTGAGCTTCCTCCTCAAGGACCTGGGTGCCCTGGCTGCTGAGAAACATAATTGTTTTTTAATAGCCTGCATATTCTAGTAGAAATTGAAAAGAAATGTTTCAGCCTATCAAGATCTACATTTTTACAACATGAAACAGAGAGAATGTGTTACCTCTTTTGGGGAGACTTGTAAGGCTGCTTGAGGCTGCAAAGCCCACTGAACGTGGGTTGCAATAACGTAATGCAAGAGTTAATGGCTTGTGTAGGGTCATATCATCTTTGGAGAGCACTTTTTGGACTGAATTATCCCCAGAACTGCACCTAGATTCTATTTTGTGGGGAACTAAATGCTTCAGTCCAAAGGACTACTTACCCTGAACTGGTGCATACAATACAGAAGACCAGGGAGCCAAGACCCAGAAGATAACTGGAGGAGTAAGATATTTTGTAGTTCTGAGGTACCCCTTGAGAAAAGGTTATGAATACACAATTCCCCATTAACCATTCAGAGAGCCTAATAGCTCTCTGAAAAAATAGAAACAAGTCAGCTGTGAAAAATGACAATATGAATCTTACTGCTTTTTCTCATTCAAGTACTGCCATATAAGATTTTTTGTTTGACAATCTCTCTCTTACAGTATCGTCCTAGTATAAAAATAAATGCATTTCAAAATTATTTTGCCATCTCCTCTTATTACAGGTTCAGATTTTTAACAAGAAATACAATTTCAAACAAATCTAGCTCACTGTCTTACTCTAAATTAATTGCAGCTGTTTGCAACTTTCCTTTTTGCACTGCTCATGTCACTGGAATCAACCACTAAATGGCATGTGGGTTGCAGGTTTCAGCAGCTCTGTAATTATGAAAGGCAGTGTTTTATCTCCTCTTTTGAGAGGTAAAAAAAAATTAATTAATCATACAAGTACATATGAGGAGCACAGAAAAGTGTGATCCAGGTACTAAGAGATTCTACCTTTGACTTAATTCAAAGCTGTAGGAGACACAAGAAGAACCCAAGAGTCATAGGAAGGTGAACTTTAAAAAGTTATTTGTGCTCTAGGCATCTGAACGCTTTCACATGGGCCTGTGCTTCCCATAAAGTGCCCATGGGGAACAAGGAATATCAAAACAGGCCGCAAAGCTGGATGAAATGAATGTTGTCCCAGGTTTCTAGATCTCAGTCGGTTTTAGGGGCGAGCGCTGTGGAGTCTGTGAAGACTGATACTCCTGGACATGCAATCACAGAAGGTATTATGGCTATAACATGCACAGAAAGCACTGCATGCCAAAAATAAAGGGTATCAGCCAATTTCAGGTGCCTCAGTCCTTAGTAGAGAGCTGTATAGGTAGTTGCCAGCATAAAATTTTCTTGCTGTCCTCCATATATTCAATGAGAGGAGAAAATTGACTAAAAAAATCATTTTTGTCTGTGAGAGAATGAGTAGCAGAATACAGCAGATTTCAATCTACCAGGCACACTGCAAAATAAAATGCATTAAGAGCCTTTAACTTCATAACACAGGTGCAGAAAAACTGTATTCTTCAATAATCTATTTCACCATTATAACAAGTCTTCAGGCGCAGGAGAATTTAAATATTAATATTTCCTGTAGAACTGTAATCTTATTAAAAGTACATCTTGTACAAATCAGGTTTTGTGAATGAAGAACAAATTCAATTCACATATTTCAGAGTTACTTAAAATTTATTTCCTAATGGAGGTCTTATTATAAAGTTGACTATTTTAGCAGAGCAATCGTTTCTTTCACAAAGGCGAGTTCTACTATAGTTACTCCAGAAATCATCAAAAACTAGTAGAGCACCATATAAAATTATCGTATTTAGAAACTAAAATGTGTGGGGTTAGAAAGCTAGATGATACTGGGAAAAGTTTCAAGAGGTAATTGATTTGTTTCAGGAGAGCTCTAAAGTAGGTTCCATTAGATCAAGCAATATTTATTGAAAACAACATAAACAGAAATAAGTTTCATGGCAAAAGCCATTACATATTACACAGGAACCTCCATGCTGTAAAGCACTGTTTCAAAATTGTGCTTTCCATCAATTAAATCTCAGATAAATGAAGCTGTTCTTGAACAGCTTTGAAAATAATTTAAAGAGTTGGTTGTTCATGTCAGATCACCATAGGAAGGAAAAAAAAATCCTCTTTACTGGGTTATGCAACATATTCAGGGGCTTTTGCAATCCCAAAATTAAGAATGGGTCAGGAACAAAATGGGGCATTAAGGAATTACATGGTATATGATAATGTTCAACCTCCAACCTTGTGACCAGGCGTGACCAGCAAAATACCTGTATTCCAGATTAATCTGGAATTGCAAAGGCAGAGTAAATTAGATGGCTCAAGATACTTCTCAGGTGACTGATACCAGGCTTGGATAACAGATAAGACTGCACTTTAGATTAGCAGAACCCCTGCATTTCTCATGTTTCTCCACTGCAGTGTTCCTTAGCAAGAGATCAGCTTTGTTCTCAGGAACTCTGAACTGTGACCCTCATAGAGGAAAGAACAATTTCAACTTTGTAACGGAAGATCTGTAAACAACACGTAGGATAGCACTGTTGCATGATTTATGTATTACACAGTAAAAGCTTACTGAATCATACACAACAATCTGGCTGAGCTTCACCAACCTGAATTTGGCCCATTGCTTTTGTCTAATACTCTACATGTTGGGCTCTTCATGTTCATGGTATAACAGGCACAGAAAAATGTCTGGATAACTAATTAGTATTTGGAGAGCATTTGTGCATTCCAAATTCCAACAATTTTAATTTCATGTTTAGTGCAACAGGTTAATTGTCTGAATTTGCCATAAATTACAAAAATCCTAATATTTTAATAATTATTTCAGCACAACAGCGATTATATGTCTCATTTTCTTCACACAAATCTTTAGAAAAATTATGAGAAATGCTTTATTTATGTACTGAAAAAAGAAAAAGGAAAAATGTGTCCATTCAACCGGGCTTATGAATTAAATTACACTGATTTTAAAGGACAGATAATGCTCAGATTAGCCTTCCATCCTGTATTCCAGACAGACTCTAGATTTTCTTCTGTGCCCTTCTCATGTACATGATGATTCCCACAGGATTCCATAGTGACAACACTGTGTGTATTTGCAGACTATCTCCAGATTCCATTTTGGTCTCTTCTAGAAGAATCTATCTCTAACTGTGCATGAATGTGCCAGTTCCTCACATCAGCACTGACAGTCCACAGGCAATCTAGTGAGCTGAATTAATTAGGAAATGTTTGGGGTTTTTTTAAATTCTTCATTTGGATACTAAGTCATTTTGGATGCTCTTAGGCATCATGCCTGATTGCTTTTAGGCATGTCACAATATTCTCAGACAAAGCAGACAAGGTTTTCAGCACTGTGGGACGAAATCAGACCTTGAATTTATGAGTTAAAACTTCTGTGTGATTATTTGCTTCACTCAATACACTTATTTATAAGTTAATTTTGTTAGTGTCTTTATTACATCCACTTCCCATTTTGACAATGCCCAAGAACTACATGAAATTGTTTCAAATTAATATTGGGCTTGGTGTGTCAAACGAATTAGTGGTTGTTACTACAATTTTATATTCCAGCACTGTGAGCTCAATTGTTTTCCAGTACATTGCATGTATTATTTTTCAGCAAAGGTTCAAGGACTTTTTTACTGCTGAAAGCCTCTTGGAGATTCATTCTGTTTTGACTGGACGACAGGATATCAGCAGGGGATGACTAAAAACAAGGAATAAGAGAAAAAAGTTTCCCACTAGGAGACTCAGACTCAGCTGGAATGCAGACTTCCCTTTGGATGGGGAAGAATTTTTAATTATGTAGAAAGAATAACTGAAAAAAAGGAGAAGATGTACATAATAATGACTGACTTCACCTAACAACAGCAAGCATTCATCTGATTATTTTCAAACAGAAAGTAATTATAACAATATTCAGAGTATGAGCAATAAACTAGCTCTTCCATGGAATAAAACACCCCAATGTGATTGTGTCACTTAAACTTTTGTAAAGGGAAGAAAATCCTCTGAGTCTTCTTATGCATATTCTGATCAGCTCACAGAAATGTCAGAATCTTCACACAAGTAACTGGTGTGTGAAAGTCTTCAGCATTCAAAGGAAAATGGAAGAAAAAAGCCTGGATAGTCTGCTGGCACTGTAATCATGGGGCTTGTAATCAAATGGTACTATCCCAATTTAAAGAAGTTGAAGAGCAAGTCCAGAACAGAAGTTAATCAAAGAAATGAGACATCAGCTTTTAGAATACGTCTTCTTTGACACAGGGGTGTACTCTTGTCTTTTGATTGTCTTGTCCACTAAAATAAGAACGTCCTTCTCTGGAAAGCTGTTTTTCAGCTGTTGGTCCCCAACCTGTGTTGGTGCCTGGAAGTTTTCTATTCCAGAAGTTCAAGTTTGAATTTGTTTTCTTTGTTTTGTTTTGTTTTGTGTTTTTTGGTTGGGTTTTTTTTTTGTTTGTTTGTTTGTTTGTTTTAGTTTTTGAGGTTTCTGGGATACTTAAAAATCCATAAGTCAACCTATATTCAACCCTAAACAAACTGAACTTTTTCTAAATGAAAAAATAAGTTCAAAATTAAAGCATTTAAAAGATATTTTCTTTCAGATGGAAATTTCTTCACTGAAAGGCTTGTTAAGCATAGGGACAGGCTGCCCATGGAAGTGGTTGAGCCACCATCCCCATCCCTGCAGGTATTTAAAAGACATGTGGATGGGACACTGAGGACATAGTTTAGTGGTGGACATGGCAGTACTGGGTTAACAAAGATCTTATCCAGCCTAAAAAGTTGCATCATTCTATGATTCTGTGGCTCTTGGAAGCATTGCCAACCTGCAATGCTGAATTCTGCTAACCTCTGAATAATGCCTGAATGCAACTGGTGATCCTGACAAATTGCTCTTGGTTAGAGAATAATTTTCAAGAAACAGAAGGTCGGTAACTCACACAATACTTTGGTTCATCTTCAGATGCACCATTTTGCTTAGACAGAGCAGCAGTGTAAATATTTCATTTTAGGAGGAAATGTAGGGCTGAACAAACCTTCTCAATTCTTTTTTTCAAGTTTCAGCCTTCTTAGATCAAACATTTTCATACTGAAAGCAGACATTCTTACTTATGAGCCTGATATTTCTTCCTTATGAGACAGCTTTATTTACAGCCTGTAGGCATGGGCAGCTACAGCCATTTCAGGAAAAAAGTTACTGGTATCTTTATCATGATTATGCAGGTATTGCTGGTAACATATTTTGCTTTTAGGTTCTCCATGGACCACAAATTATGGTAGTCTAACAGCCTTTAATCTTCTTATTGGCAAGAATTATGCTTCTCTGGAAACTGACAGTCTTCTGACTGGAATAAAAAAAAAAAAAGAGGAAATTATCTTATTACTGCTATTATTACTTGCAGCACAGTTTCTTCTGATGATGGCAAGGGTAATCAAGGTGATGGAAACCCACACACTTGATTCTCACTCAGTCAGTACACTAAAAGATGTAAAGAGGCAAGTCCTGAGCTCCTTAAATCAGACAAACTTCAACTAAAAAAAAGGCACCTGAATAGTGATCTGTTAAAGATGAAATTAAATACACAGTAGCCATTTTTAAAATCTGGTTCTCAGTTTATATTTATGTTGGTTATAATTATGCTGACCATATATAAACTGAGTAAAAAAACCCAAAAAATCACATTTTACCCTGACCAGATAACCAGACATTTAACATAACACATTTATATGACATTTTAGGAATTTAATGTCACAAACTTCAAAATTTGCTTTACCCTGATAAATTCTCTCTATATACAGATACATATTTCAAACTGTTCTGTAGTGCTTTGAAACAATAAGTGGGAAAATTAAAAGGTTTACTTTGTTATCTTTATATACATCTTTATATCTATATATCTTCAAAGTTTAATGATAGATAAATTCCCTGAGGAGAACAAAGGATGAGGAAGGTCCTTGAAAGACACTGCTGAGGCATTTTCAAGTGACAAGAACTGTTGGCAGCACCAGAGCAAGCAGAAAAAAATGATCTTAACCTTTTATTAATGCTTACAGGTTTGTGCCTAAATCAAGCCTCAGGACAGAGACTGCATGCTTTGGTTAGGTTTTGTTTGCTATTTCAGTTTTACTGATTTCTTCTTGTTAAGTAATCCAGAGCAAACAATACATACTATGCTAGAAATAATGTCTGTGATCCATCCTGTGCATACCACAGCAAGGAAGGAACTCTGCTGGAGATGGTCCAACCCATACAGAACATCATCCCACCTTCTCCTAAGAACCCCTGAAGTCCAGTCCTATGGCTGTCCTGACTGTGGACGCCTGGGCTGTGACTGACAGATGGAAGCTGGATCTAATGGATGACTGCCTTTCCATTCCAGTTAGCTAGATGGCCTTTACTTTCCTCAGTCATTTACCTTCCATATAATTTTTCATTCCACACATCTTTACACACATTCATGACTCTTAATTTCAGGCACTCAGCTGAGTTTTCTCAAAGGTGAGAGGAAAATGTCAGTGAAAATGCACTTGCCTCAAAAATGGCATCATTTTCTAGGAGCAATTCTCTCACTTTCTTGGTCTTGGGAGGTGATCTTAAGAACATTTTCCCAATTTTAGGAGTGTTCATAACTCTAGGCTCATCATTGCATAGCAAGGAAAGAAAAAAAAAACCCACACTAAACACCTCCCCAACAGATTGTCTCAGTCTTTCTAAGATTTCTAGAGCTCACTGAAGTAATACTAAGAACATTATTTCATGTAACAGCATTTAAAAAAAAAAAAGAGTCCTGACCAGTCAGATTTTGTCATCCCTGACAACTGTATTCTCCTGTATGTACAAAGTGCTTTCACTCATGAAAACCTGTCTTAGCAAAGCTCAACTTGTAAATATGGACAAATGACAAGGTTCTGCTTGGTTCTTCTGCATTCTTTAAAAACTCTCAGAAAGACAGTGTTGAGGGCTGAAGTTAAGACAGTCATTAAGGAAAGTGAGATGCTGGCATGAAAATCTAGTGCAACCTACACTCACCCACCATCATAGAAAGGAGTAACTTATGCTCTTTTTAACTGCAACTGCTTTACTCCTTTTTCTATATCTCCATGGAGCTCAGCTGCAGACTGGCTGGCTGACCTGATGGGAAGGGGAAGACGGGCAACTGTGAAAAAAGAAATTACAGTCACATAATGCTGGTAAACCAGCCCAGCCAAGGTCTTCAGCAAGATTCTCAGGACTGAAAACCAAACCCATGCTCAAAGCATCTTTAAATTTTATTATTCCTTCTTGTTTGTGAATGGAAACTTAAGGTCACTTAAGTCAAATCTGGTTTGAGACTCATGAAGGACCAGTGCAAGCTATCAATATTTCTTTGACAAGGGTATTGCTAGCGGCTTGCTGCAGTCTTGCATTGCCTCTCTTGTTGGCACAAAACCCCTTTGGCAGCTGTGAGGAGTGAAAATTCTCCCTCGGTGGCTGTTGTGTGGTCATTTCTACTGAGTTTCTGTGGGCTGTATTCTGGTGTGTTTTCTAGCTCAATTAAAGAAGGTGATACACAATCCTGGGACAGAAGTCTGGTCCTGGTTTCTGGAGACCAAAGCACTGCACAACATAAATACAAAACTGTCAGAGCTTCTTGTGGGAATGCTTCCAGGTAGCTCACAGCAGGGTGCCAAGGGACTTGGTCTCAGGCAGCATCTGTGACAGATCTACACAAACTTGGTGCCATTGTGATGACACGTACAGCCACACGAACAGCACTCAGAAGAACAGTAACCCAGGCTATTATAAGACTAAGAAAAACTACTCTTGATGAGGGGCAGCTTATACACTTGCCAAGATCATGCAATCATAGAATCCTAGAACTGGCTTGGGTTGGAAGGGACCCTAAAAATCATCTTGTTCCAATGCCATGGGCAGGGACAACTTCTCTAGACCAGATTGATTGAAGCCCCATCCAACATGGGCTTGAAGCCCTCCAGGGATGGGGCACCCACAGCTTCTATGTGCAACCAGTGCCAGTGTCTCACCCCCCTCACAGTAAAAAATTTCCTCCTAATATCTAAATCTACTCTCTAACAGTTCAAGACCATTACCTCTTCTCTTCTATCACTACATCCCCTTGTGAAAAGTCACTCTTCTGCTCTCTTGCAGGTGCCCTTTATGTTCTGGAAGGGTGCTACAAGGTCTCCCCAGAGCTTCCTCTTTTCCAGGCTGAACAACCCCAACTCTTAGACTGTCTTGTTATATAAATACGATTATTATATGTATGTATATATAAACGAGTATAAAGCAAATACTTTTAGGCAGGGTGTAAAATAATGAAAAATATCTAGAATGAGTTCTGAGTGCCTGAAAAATTCTATTTTGGATATATTTGAGTGCCTGAACAATTTATTTTTTATATACTTTGTATAACCAGATAATACTCAAAGAATTACTAAAACACCATTCACCCCCCACTTTATTTGCTTCAGGAGGTCCAAGTAATAACTTCATAGTAATACCTTCATTTGATCATAGTTGGAATACTAATAACTTTATTCATTTCTAGTTAAAATAATCAGAAGAGTTTATATTCGCCTTGAGAACAAACTGTGTTGCAGCAGTTGCTTAATGAATTAACAACACTTACCATCTTGGCTTCTTCTGGTAGGGAGAAAGCAGCTCAAGTTTTTCCCAAGGAAAATAATCCCATTACACTACATGTGTCCTTGTTTTGTACCACAGTGGAGGAGTTCAGAGGCAAAAATGCTGCATTCCTTGAAAATTAATGTTTGTGGAAATTGTATGTTACAATATCTCAGCATGATCCAGTTAAATTTTTCCAGTTAAGTCAACTTAAATACATTGCTTAGTCTTCTATGTCCTTTACAGACACTTATATGTAGTGTTCGCTCTTTACTCTTTTCATTTTTAAATTATGAGATTGTAAAACCAGCATTCAGAAACTTGGTAAAAAGAAGAGCCAAGTAAATGATGGGTGAAAATTCTTTAACCTTCATTTTAAGTGCTCCATATGGCAGTGACAAATCATAATCTGATAGTGGGAGACCTTTCACTGTGTTGTTTTGGGGTTTTTTTCTAGAAATCCTGCATACTGGAAGTGATTTAATTGTGATGCATCTTTCCCCTGCCAACACATGGTAGTTTCAAACCAGCCAGGCCGATGTGCATGGCAGTTCTGAAGGGAACTCTGGAGTGGCAGTCATGGTGTTTCGTTTCCAACAATAAATTCCTGCTAACTCATTACTGGAAGTTTGAAAATGCCTTGAAAGAAGACAGGCCTGTGCTTTCATCCTTCCAAAAGTTGGGAGAGAAAGACGTGTGCTATCATTACAGTCATGTGGTATTTATTTCCCATCTAGCTAAATGTCAACCTTTTAAAAATCCGGCTTAAAGGCTCATTACAACAGCGTACATCAAAGCCAGATTCTCAGGTGAGCTGCATGGCATGGAAAAGCAGACAACAAACTGTGATTTACAGACATGGAGAGTGTCCAGTTGCTAAACCAAATTTCTGTGCTAATCTTAAAGGGAGTTTGAGGAAAGTTGAGAGTTTAATAGGCTCTTTGTTCTTCTAGTCTATTTTTGCTTTGGAATGGGGAAAAAGCTGTTTTCACTTTTCAGTTCTTATACAACAGAACAAATTTATTAAAATGTTTACATTTTTTCCTGAAGGTTTTTGCTCTGACTGTACCTGTTATAAAAGTGTTGTAACAACAAGAGCTTTAAAAAAAAATGTTTCTTGCCCTTAGGTTGTGCAAATAGCAGCACTGTGTGCCCTCTGCCAGCACGAGAAAGTGACTTTTAAGATGAATAAGAAGGCCTTTACAACTCAGTTGGTTCTCCTTCCTTAATAACTATATCTTCCTAAACCTACCAATTTTCTTCTGATGAAAAAAAAATTCAGAGATGAAAAAAAAAATTCAAAGTTAAAAAAAAAAACAAAGAAGCAAAGAAATGGAAGGAAGCATGGACCACAGGCAAGGCTAGTTCAGTTTCCAGCTCTTTGAAGAAGGAAGCAGAAGGCAGAAAGCAGAACTTTGTCATATAATTTTTTGTTATTTCCTCTGCTTTTCAAAGTACCTTGGCTATTTGATCTCCAGCAGAGAGGCACTGTAGCCATTTTTATGCCAGAGGCTTGTCTTCACATACCCCTTTCAGAACTATATTTCACAGTGAATGGCAAGGGAAACTACTGACTGATCTTCAAAACCACTTGCAACCAAAATGGCAAGCTATTACACCATTGTTCTTTTAATTCTTCTTTCTTGAAGCTCAGTTTAATTTTTTTTTTTCTTGGATTATGCTCTCCCAAAGAATGAGATACTACTTGACCTTTAAATGTCAAAATCCCTTTGAAAGGCATTACTGTGAACTCTGGAGCCATACACCACACATGAATGGCTAATATATGTAGGAATCAACTTCATGATGTACAGCCAGGCATATGAATTTATTTTATTATTCCCCTCACCTCCCCACCCCCACAAAAACAAATTTTCAACTAGCTACTGCTATTTTAAGAAGAGAGTAGGGAGAGAATATACTGGAGGCTGATTGACATAAGTCAGCCAACTCTTCCAGCTAAAGGTCTGAGTCTGCAAGCTGTTTCTTGTGGGTGGATCTCTGAGCTAAGATTGAAAAGCCTGAAGAATTCAAACTGAAATCAGCTACAGCTAAGTTATAAGCCATAAACTCACACTTTAAAAGTTATTGAAGTGAAGAAACAGAGTGAAGTCACTTCATATATTATTATTATTATTATTATTATTATTACCATTTTGCATTTTCTCCAAATCAGTTTTAACACACAAGTGTTCTCCGTATTTTTTGTGTGTGTTTCTCTCACTTTAGGCAGCAAGAAGAGGTTTCCATATCTACATCTACCTGGACAAAATCCAAAATCAGAGTCAAATATCCTATCTCTTTCCTTGAAAATGTATGGAGAAAGTCAGAGCAGGGGAGCCAGAGATGAGGAGGGAACTGAAAATATTCCCAGTACAGTTGACAGTTTCATTCAGGTTCACGTCTCTAACCCAAGGGTGTTTGGAAATGATTCAGTCATAAGGGATGTTCTGTACCAATCTCAGCTAGGACAAAATAGCAGATTTTGTCCAGTTCTCATGCCAGTAAAGAAAGGAAGATTAAAGGACCCTTTCCTCCACCAGTTTCTGAAGGAGAATGTGACAGATTTTGAAACCATAAATTCAAAGTAATGCCCACGGCACTCTGCAGAAGAGACTATGGATTTCTACTTGTGGCTGTCATTTTGCCTGCAAATTTGGACTGCTCTGTTTTATCCTTTGGAGGATCCTTGTCGCTACAGAGAAGACATTTAGCCTTCAGGAAGGGAGGATGCAAAACATTATTAACCTGCCAAGATTTCTCACACTCACTTGGTCTAGACTGCCGGAAGTGGCTGTCACAAAGAATCAGGATCTGGGCTTTGCTGTGCTGCAGAAGCAGTCCATCATATGAGCAGCCTGCAGGAAACTAGGCATTGCAGAAATCTGGGTATTACATCTTTCTGGGTGAAATAATCCCATTTTTTGGTATATGAAAAATATAAGCAAGCACAGTTTCCAACTATTCATTCAATTTTCTTGCTTCATTTTTCTGAGTTAGAGAACTCTTGCAGGATTTAACTGGTAATGCCTGTCATGTTGAGCTGGAAACACCTCTAGAACATGACAGAATTATAGTGCTTACAACGCCCACAGGAAACAGTTGTTATTCCCACAGACAAGTGAGAAATTGAGTCACTGCACCATCATCATCTCCTACAGCCCAGCCGAGTGTCCTAATTATAACATCATTCCATATTCAGAACTGTCTAAATAAAATGAAGCCTTAAAGGTAAGTACCTCCACATGCTGCATTGTCTTGCTGTCTCACATTTGAATTACAGACACCTAGGCTGGGTCACGACCTGCAGGGTCACCTTGAGAGGCGGTGTAGACCACAGTAAGGGCTGTTCAATATTCACCTAATGAAATGCTTTATCCTGAAGAGCACAGGTCATGGCCATCACTGGGAACTTTCCACTCAGCCATGTAAAGTTCCCTCCTGTGTGCTCACTAGAACACATGCTGACCCAGCACTATGTTGGACTGAGATTTCCTCACAATCAAAGGAGCAGATTTGATTACTTAATGGCCCTCAGAAAGCAGATTTAGAAGTAATCATCTATTCTTAGTTCAACCACTTCTCCTTTTAAAAATGTTTTCCCAAGAGCCCAGCCCAGATGAATGGGATGTCATCCACATAACTGTGCAGCTTGACTGCAATTTCTACTCACCAGCCTGGAGAAGGTACCCAATAGTTAAAGGTACAACACAGAAACAAGAATTAAACCCCTCCTTTTATGGACCCAAGAAAATCATCTTCCACTCAGGTAGCTGTCACCTGAGAACAAAACTACAGGTATTGCAGATTTTTGTGGTTTGTAATACTACTAGCTTCAAGTTTTCCCATGGAAGGCACATCTCCTCCAAGTGGGAAGACAGGCTGTACATTCAGTCCCTACTGAGCACGATTCCACTGGTAATAGTGATGGCAATAGATAATCTCAGAAAGAAATATCTAGATTTCTCCATGCCAATATCACTGCTTCCAGCAGCTGGAATGGTGCCCTCTACCTGAAAATTCAAAGACAAAACCAAGACTCATAAATATGAGTCATTAAAAGTAATTAAAAACCTTTGGTATGAAGTACTTCCCACAGAAGTATCTAATTTTTTAGGAGAAAATAAAATACATATTTTAGAAAAATAAGCATTAACATCTAGTAGTGTAATTTTTTCCCCCTGATATCAAATAATGTCTTTATTCCAGAAAAGCTGCATGCACATGTGGTCTAGACTGCCTTCAATTTCCTATCTTTTCTACCAGAAAAATCAAGCAGTTTTTCTTGAAAACCATTTGCATTTCTCTGGTTTGTATTTCCACCACCCAGTTAAGAGTCAGATGCCACAAAATAACTTTAGATATTGCCGCCTTTAATGCTTCCAGCGCAGCCTTGGTTTAAAAATGCAGGACAAGATGTATACAAATAGAAAATGCTTATTTGATAATACACCTGGAGAGAAAATCTGGTATTTCTACACTCCCTGAAAAAGCCTGAACTTATCAGGAGTCACCAGCCTGACTAATCAGCTCATATACAAAAGACTTTTGATATCACTGCTTTGTTAAAATTGTCAAAATCGTAACTTCTTAAACATCAGTTGTACTTGAGGTCAGTGAAGAAATAGAAGAGGGAAACTGGCCTGTTATATTTAAAAAAATTATTCTTGGGCAACAGCAAAGCAAAATAACTAAACTGGTAAGAGCATCGCACCAGAGATGTGCATAATCAAAATGTTGATTTGCCTGTTGATTTGAGTGGGTGAAAAGGTTACACAAAATCTCTTCAGCATTCCTTAATAAGGAAACCTTTTTCTTTCGCTTGATTAAAATTACTCTCAGTGTTTTTATACACATACATTTCAAAATGTGAAATGGTATTTTCTTTTAAAAAGGCAACTAATAACCTATTTTATTTAACCATTTCAGCAGAGTGTTTTCTGTTTGTCAAACACCAGCGAATTCTGAAAGACTGAGAAAAGCATGTGTGTTGCAAGGTACATGCAATGACATCAGTGATGCATTCATTTCTGCTCTGTAGAAAACTCCAGTAATAAGAAACCTTCTAAAGGCTAGGCTATTCCAAGGACGTTTGAGCATTCTGAAATTGAGCACAATGCAGAATTTTCTGGTTAAGTCTCATTTCATCATGAAGTGGCCGATAACTGAAATTGAAGCTCTCCCCATTTGGGTTGGATAAGATAAAGCAGAGTTGACAGGAGCTCTCCATCATTCCTGGTCATCATCCTGGACTACTGGCTGGCTGGCTTAGGCTTCCCCCCATTCAGCATCTGAGTACTGCAAATCTCATCCTACAACTTTTAACTTTTCCCATGCAACATACAGAGTGTCAGCAGTGCATTCCCCTTCCGGAAAATAACTTATCAGTCCTATGTAATTCAGGCCCCCTTTGATTCTACCCTGTAAAGTCCTTTGAAAATCTGGTTCTTAGCATGAAATACATTCTATATTATCTGGACCATTTTTTTAGGGGTCCAGATATCTACTAGATGCTCTTAGGCCATCTTCACACCATTAAATGGGACAAGTAACTCAGCTATGCTTACAGCTCAAAAGAATGCCAAAAGCATGCAAGTTTACTTGAGAATATCTTTTTTCTTCATATAGGAATATTACCAGTCCATTAAACTTGTTAAACTTTATCTTTACAAGTAAAGAAATTTCGGCCTCAGCAAACTTCTTTTGCTCTGTAGCAGAAGTATCTTCCTTGCCTCTGAGCACTATTTTAGATTTTAAATAGTTCCTCAAAGGTATTTCTCAAGTAAACCTTTCAAAAGCTTTTGTAGGGTAACCTTTCTCCTCTCTCCTGTGTTGTAGCAATGCTTATTTAAATTTGAAGTTTATATGAATTTTGATTCTAAAATATTTTTATAGTCATGCTGAACTTTTCCTCAAAACAACTCAAAATTTGTATGGATCAGTTCTATCTTTCACTGCATAAACCTGTTATTTAGATTTTAGAGGGGGTGATTTTGGGTTGGGGATTTTTTGTGTTGGTGGGGTTCTTTTGTTGTTGCACCTCACCAGAGCATTGACTGAGACAGCTGCAGGGTGCTTTGCTCTCTGTAGAGTTAGCATGTTCTTCTTCCCATTTTCTGTATCTTTGGGCACAGACTGCTCATCTTTCCTACTTAGAAATGCCATGAGCACTGCTCCTAAGTGATAGTTGTCCATAGAGCCATTCTAAGAAATACAATTCAAGTAATTTCCAGTGAAAGTTTTGATGGTGAGAGGAGACAGGAAAGACATTTCGGAGAGGACATAGCAGGTACCACCATGGCTGGTGCTGGCATAGTAAACAGATCGTTACCAGGCCATAAAATAATAATTTAACTCTCCATGGCTCAGGCTGCAGGTGACCAACTTTTATAAAACAAGTTGAAGCTCTAAGTCTGCAGCCCTGCAAAATGCTGCATTGAGAAAGGATGTGCTGCAGACATCAGAAAACAGAAGAACCAGCAGTTTAAGCAATTAAGTAGGCAGAGGAGATTACCAGGAGGAGTGAGACAGCTATTTTTGACCAGAATTTTGGAATATGTGCCCTAGAAACTATTATAACTTCCCACACTGAGTGCCAGCCAGGGGAACAGTGTGAAATGCCAGATGTCTGCAGAGCCTTTAGCACAAACTCCATCTTTGGATCCTTCTTATCCTTCTCAGGAAAGGCTAATTGCAATGACATCCACATAGTGACAAAATGAGTCAACGGACGAGAATGTGCTGCTATCCTGAACCCTGAGATACAGTCAGATGCTTATATCTACCATTAAAAGCCTTCATGTTGATTTAATTGTTGATTTTTTTTTCTGATTGTCACATGCCTAAAACAAGTGGCTTCCAGTTGCACAAGAGATCTTGGCATGACTCAGGGTCATGGAGAGGACAGAGCAAGTGCATGAACCCACCACCCCTGTAAGGTAACACACGTGCCATGTGCCAACACTGTAAACCCCAGACTGCCAGGAACAATCTGGGGCATGATAATCCCATAATGAGCAACAGCAGGTGCTAAAGTGCTTAAAGTAAATCACTCCTGCAGTCAGCGAATTGTTATTTATGTCAGCACCACCCAGGAGTGCAAATCTGACAGGATGGGTGGCAGCCAGTGACCCCCGAAACTGGGGACTGGGAACTGCAGGGGATCCCTGGGCAGGGAGGGCAGGGCAGGGACCATCTCACTGCCCTCACCAGGAGCAGTACAAACTGGGGATGGAGCACGAGGGACATCTCCCTGGGGACAGGGACAGCCAAGGCTGGACACCTGCCTGCAAGTGGAGCTGGGGATCAGGCCCTGGGAGGGGAACCAGGGTCAGGCCCAGCCCAGGATGACTGAAGCATCACACAGAGCCAAGAACCTGAGTGTGGCTTTATAATATCAAGTTTGTTATTTTCTAATTTCAATTAGGCTGGAACAAGAGATTTCCTCTATCTCCTTCAAGCCTTTTGTTGATTGGGACTATGAGGAATTCCTATTACCTCCCCTCTCCCTCTCCCTCTCCCTCTCCCTCTCCTCTCCTCGAAGGACACAGGGCTCTCACACCTCTCTGAGCCGTGGCACAGGAGCAGCATCCATCCTCGCTGCACAGGTGTCAATGAGACTGAAGGTCTGGCCTGATAAGTGCTTTCTGATGGGCAGCCTAAGGCAAGGTAGATTATTTCATCCAAACATTTTAAGTGTATTTGGACAAATTATTCTTGCCCTAGGAATATATTGTACTAATGAAATTATGCTGTCAGCCATTGCAAGCCTGGCAGGAATTGCAAACTATTTTAATCCTCCAAGAACACATTTGCCCAGGCAATAATTTGACTTGTCATCAGTAAATTCTTAGCTCAGCTTTTTAAGAGACAGGAACACACAAAAAGGGATTGATCTCTGGGTTATTGATTTCTATCACAATTGCATCAATTTTCTTCTAAAGTCTGTAGCAAATTGATCTATGGGCTGTATATTCCCACCTGTATATTGAAGGTCTAGAGGCTTTAGGGAGGGTTTTTCAGCATAATGCAGCAGCTTGTTGGTTTGATTTCTAAAGAATATGGAGCTTGCCAAATGTACTCAAAGGGAAGAAAAAAAAAGAAAGGTAATTTGTCCTTGTAAGTACTGATGCAACATGAGAATAGATCTGTGGGCCTTGTAAATTCAATGCCTAAAGAACAAGTCCTCTGTTGAGTGCTGGGCTGCTGCGAGAGAAAAAGATCAGCCCAAAGGAGAGTCAAATTGCTTCTTGGCTAAGACTCTCTACTGATCTTGGGTGTCACTGTCCCTAGCCAGAGCAAGAAAAATAAAGAAATGTACAAGAACAGGGTTCAGCTTACCTTTCTACATGCTGGACTGGTTATTCTGAATTTGTCATCCTATATTCTCTTTCTAGTCAAGGGAAAGAAATCCAGTTGATGTGTCATCTGATCCATTTTAAGTATCTCTTTTAGAATGAAAGAAACTGCACTCTGAAGGTGTGTGGGTTTTTTTTCCCATTGACTACTCATGTAGTCAATGAGTATACAGTGATTAGTTCAGACTTAGATGTATGACTTTTAAGCTGCAGACCGGGACAGAGGATTCCCAGGCTAGTTTTCCTTCTTTTCCTCTTTTTTAAAGATTTCTCAGTATCCTATTCCTAATCAGTACAGGACGAGTCAAGAGTGCACAGCCTTGTTGGTTCATCCTTCCCCCAAAATAACCCTTCAGCTGTGCCCAATTTTTCAGGTCTGCAGTCTGCATTGCTCTGTTATACCACACCATTCCTGAGCAGATTCCTCACAGAACACCTGCTTGTTGTGTGGAGGGATCAGACAGATGCAGAGGGAAGCGCCTGTTGTGGGGTGGTGTGGGAGTGAGGCCTGTCCTGGATCTCACACGGGGCCCTTCTCCTTTCAGAGCTGACATTTTTCCCTGTGACAAGACATGCACAGCAACTGGTGTCACTGCTGTGTCACACTGGGTTGTGTTCATCAGGAAATACCCTGACATCAGTCTTTACTGGTAAATCTCTTCAGTAAGATGCAGCAGCCACAGATGTTTCTGCACCAACAGAGCACCAATATTATTCATCTTCATTGTAAGACAAAAGAAAACCCATTTGATTTAGGTCAGACTTACTTGAATTCATTGTGGTTTTACCAGTTGGCTTCCCTCCAGCACCAGTGTATTTATTTTTGTGTCACTTCTCAGCACCAGAAATATACTGTTCTCCCCAAATTACAGATGGGTTCCAGAAACAGAATTCATCTTCTCCCAGGCAACAAAGGGAGGGGAGAGAAGTTAAATGGGAACCAGAGCAGAGGAACTTTACCAGCCTGGAAATGGAGCCTGTGAGAGGCCTTTCTCTGGGGTGGTACACTGAGTTCTCCCAGAACCACAGGCAAAGCCTGGCCCCACCTGCATGCTACTGCTGTAGACATGAGAGCCTCATTTGATCTCTACATGGTTCTCATTTGGTAGTTTATGGCACAGATTAGTCAGGTGCAGGAAAACTGGATTCTAAGATATACCCTATAAAGAACTAAATCCACTGTTTGTATTTTTGGAAGAGAGGGATAAACTGATCTGCCAAGTAAATAAGGTACTGCCACCTTTGAAAAGCCTCATTTTCCAGCCTGGAGCTGTCTGCCATTAGTGTGACACCTGTGTGTAAAGAGATAAAACTGTGGCAATTAGCTATAATTTTAGTCCATGCACATTATCTCTGCTTCCAACTAGAGTTAGTTCAAAGTACGGTTCATGTTTGACACCAACCTGGCAAAAACAGAAGATTAATAACACAGAGGTGTGCTTGCTTATTTATTAGTTTATTTACTTGCTTGCTACTGTGTCTGCATCACATTTGTAAAAAGAGCTGCACAGCATCCTCCTCTACTGGAAATTTAGTTTTAGTATTAAGATTAATTTATGTGCTTCATCTTTACCAGTGGAGATGGAATATCATAGGAATCAGGGAAACTGTCAGCTGTACCACCTAATTAGTTTATAGTAATTTCACGACTATAAGGTGCACTGGATTATAAGGCACACTTCTGGGTTCGGGCCGAAATTCTAGTCAAAAGGGTGTACCTTATAGTCGTGCAATTACTGTAAATACAGAGAACCCTTTAAACAAAGAATTTAAGCAACAAAATAACTTGTTTATGATTAATGATATCCTGAACATGAGGAAGTTCATCACCCAAGTTCTCTGCAGCTGTGGAATAATTGCATAATAATCAGCCACACAGTCAATGCCTGTCCAATAAGCATTTTAATTTTATTGTATTATAGAAGAGTACACTGATGCTAATCTGATTAATTAAAAACAAATGTCATTACTCGATACCATCTTTAATCATGAGACTTTAAAAGAAAAAAATAAAGGTTTTTGTTTCTTTTTTAAATAAGAAATGTGTGCTTACCAGCATTTGAGATTTTAAATTTATATTTTCCAGAAACACTATGGGTAAATACTTAAAATGCCTTAGTTACCTCAAAATCATGACTCATCTGAAATTAGTGGAATTACATGAGTAACCATGTAAAGGAAGGATACTCTCAAGTGCCGAGTCAGGATATCAGATTTCCCAGTCCATCAGTTAAAGCCACTTACATGCTACAATCAGTATATCTGGCATCCCAAGTATATGCTACACTGAAGGAAGAAGTTTGGCCAGACTCAAACCTTCACCTCTGATTTTGTCTTCCTCTGATGTTTAGCTCCATTCAACCACTGACCACAACTATCAGCAATTCAGTTTCCCATTTTTGGTTTCAGATTCTTTCAGTGTCATGTATGATGCACAGAGATGTAGGCAGCAGACTTTCTCTTGAAATGGTTGCCAGCATTACAAAAGATCACCCTGTTGTGAAATTAGGGGAAAACCAGACATCACTACACTCCCATATCTCCTTTAAATAAAGCTAGCTCTACTCTGTCTTCTAGGCCTAAAATAATTCTGCACACTATATGCTTTGAAGGATTAATTAATCCTAAATGTGCTGAAATATTCATATAGAAGATATTATATAAAGCCATCTAACTGTTCATTGCTGCAAATGTCAAAAAACCACATTTCACAGGACAACAGTAAGAAAAGCCCACACAAGATAAATCCAGGAATTTCAAAACACTCATTCACCCAAACCCACCAAAAAGCTAGAAGTGTAAAAGTTTTATTTAGATCCAAAGAGACAGCACACTTTTGAAACCAAAATTCTCTTTTTGCTGTTGAAAAGAAATTGGAGTAATCAAACTTAATTATCAGGTTCATCCTTATTTTCAGAAAACCAGGACGAAAATGAAATGCCAAATAATTTAAAGAGTATGAGTACAGAACAATAATCATTTTGCACAACAAAGATTACAGCTGGACATATGATTAGAATGGTCAAACACCACACGTTTTAGCAATTAATTATCATACTACTGCATTTCAAATCCCAAATCAGATCAAATTGGTGCTGGCAAGGTGAAACTGGGACTAAATAGGACATAGTCTGCACTTCTCTCAGGTCATCCCTGTACCAATAAATGTCACTTTCAAGGCTTTGAAAAAAGTCTCATTTAAAGTCCTCAGTGAGGACTATCCTTCAGGAAAGCATCCAAGTCTTCTGTTGTGAAAAAATGTTCTGTAGCATTTGTGCTGTAATTGTTCCAGTAATTCTGAGGTGCTACATGGATCAGGCTTGACTGTACTAATATTTAAGAAACAGCAGTAGGAAATGTTTGCTGCCTGAATCCAGGAACTAGATCTTCCTGACCACTGCAAATGTCCCTTGTCTTTTATGCCAATAGAACCATTATGGTGATTTTTCCCCTATCCTTCACCGCATTGACAAATGCCAGCACAATGAACATTTGCGAATTTTTCATGTGAAAAACACAAGCAGAAGAGGGCTAACCTAACCAGCTGTGCTATGCTGTGAGGAAAAAATTGGCCAGGCAAATCAGCTTGCTTATGAAAGAATGATATACATCGTGGTAACATGACAAATAACTGTAATGAATTTCATACTGTGTAAGAGAAAAAAATGGGATTTCCATACTGAATATGCTGTACCATGCTGCAGGTCTTTATTCTCTGCATTTTAGAATGACACAACTGGTTTGTGTTCTACTGTGAGTTTAATTACAGTGTCACTTCAATGCTTCCAGTAATAAGGAACTATTAGTACTGCTCTTAAAGAGGCAAAAAACTTTATAGCGAAGAGTTAGGAATGCTCTTAAAATAATAAAGGGCAGTCAAGCAACCACATTTGCTTGCCAAGAGCTTTTCAGATATAACCCAGAGGACTGAAGCATCATTACCAAAACATTTTTCCTGTTGCCACTTGAAACATTTTCTTGAATTTAATGACTAAAATGTAGGTAATAAAACTGCAGCAATAATTGCATGCTTAAGAATGAAAAGATAAAGTAGTTCTACTTTCACTGAAGAGAGGACTTTTAGGACTGGCACTATTTTGGACTCTAAAAGCACAAGGATCAATACCACTGAAGAAGATAGAGATTTTTATGACCCCAAGACTGTGGACATAAAGAGTTCATCTGAGACCTGAAATTCCAAAAAGCAACCTACCAATACCAGGATATGTGTTTCTTTAGAGCACATATATAGTGTTCAAAAGAAACAACCATTCTACAGGAGAGACTCGGAAGATTCCTTAATAAAAAGTACCCAATTTCTCTGTCATTTCTATCCATTAGTTCCTAAAGCACCTGGAAATGGTTCTGTGCTTCTAAACCATGTAGAGAGAAAGTGGTAGTCAACACAGGACCTGTGACAAGCCAGCTTTTTTAAAAAGTTGTATTTAGATAATACTTCAGATTACATCACTCTGCCTTTTTCTTCTTGGTCAAAAATGCTAGAGGCTTGTTTGTTTTTCACAGCTTCATAGTTCAAGGTTCTACACAGTATATAATGACATTAAATATTCTCCAAGTCTTCCAACACCCTCACACTCAGAATCACTGATGTGAAGCAGAACAGAAAGGGTCAGAGGTCACCCGTACAAAGATGGCAACTAGAAGAGCAATTCCATTAGGCGGAGGAACACTTACACTAAGGCAGCCAAGTAGACATTCCAATCTGGATCTCTCATTGCAATAAGACACAAATACTTTCATTTTCAATTTAGAAACTTTCAGTCAAATTAAAAATTTTTAAAAGTGACTGGAAGTTCTTGGCATTAATACTAAATCAGTGCTTTAGTTGTGGAAACTGGTTCACTCCTACAGTCTTTTTAATTGATTGTTTTTGAGGGTTAACCATCTTCAGGTTTCCTGGAACACTGTGTCTTCCTCTGAAATAAAATGGGTGAAGTTAGTCAGCAAATGTCACATTGCCTGTAAGCTTTAACTGCTAAAAATGTGCATGCTTTCTATATTTGCATATCTGATTACTACTGTGAATTAATAAACCTGAGAAAGGAAAAAAACAAATATATTTCTAGGTTCGCAGGTTAGCAGAGCATCTAATTATTCTGCAAGCTAAATCTTCATCTCATGATTCCTGTTACCTAAGTGATGTCATTTGAAGAACATGAACAGAATACTAAATATTTGCACTAGGAGAATGATAACTGGCTCCAGAGACATTTTCATCAGCTAAAGAATTTCCATCAGAAAAGGGGAAAACACTTCACATAGATGTAGTTACAGCTCTCTGCAGGTATTTCACTCTGGAGAGCCAGGCTCTTGAGCTCATGATCACCAGCAATGCCTGCAGGAGATGCTCCTATCAGATTTTTGAAGTGGTACTCGTCATGGATACATACACCATCTACATGAAACCAGTGAGAGCTTCATCTTGATCTTCTAAGAAATCAGTGGGAATGTAAAAAATATCTCCGGGAAGAGAATGGTGCTTCCCCAAGCTGGGAGGGTCATTCTCTCTGCTCCTATGTCCTTTTGTTTCTCTTTCTGTTCATTAATGCAGAAGAAAGACTTTACTTACTCTAACAACAATATGCAGAGCTTCATTGTCTTTCTCAAGCAAAGGCATTTTGAAGGAAAATATATCACAACATCACACCATTATATTTGTCATGATACCCAGATATGTGATAGAAGCTACGATAATGGTATCTGTGCAAGTTTCATATTTGTGGGGAAAGAGTCAAAGAAGTCAAACCCAGTGTTCACTAGTCTTCTTGGGATTGACACATCCTTTGTTCCAGCTCCTACAACCAGTCTTGGTCTTGACAGGAGAGCTGTGCCCATAAAGATATGGAGCTACTTCTACTCAGAGTTGGAAGATCACAATCCAAGGTCCCAGTGTGCTTAATAATCAATTATATGAATACAAATCAGATGATTATTCAAAATCAATTGATTAACCTGTAGATCACTCTACAGCTGGACAAAGCAAAGAGAAAAATGCCTGTGTGGAATTCTGCAGGCAGCAAAACCTCTTCCACTCAAAAGCAGCTGAACTTACAGACTTAAAAGTCAAGTAATTGCAGCAGTGTAGTGTTGAAACTGAGCTAATAAGCCCCACCATAAGCCTCAGTGTAACAGCAAGGGTCAGAATGACAATAAATTGGCTGCTCAAATTGCATCAGAGATATCAGCCATCAAGACAACGATGTTCTTCCTAACTGTCAGCTAGCCTGTAAAAAGCACAAAAAGGACTTCTGCTGAACTTGCTTCTGTTTTGGATGGCCAGGAAACTGAATGCATCAACAATCAGGTTTCACAACTACTACTCAAAAATATTTTCAGTGTTGGTTTAAAACACAGGTGGGGCTTTCTGTACCTGTTTCTGTAGTTAAAGCGAGCATAAAGCAGTTTGTTAGTATGGTTTGAATTCCAAGGCAGGTATTTTGTCAAAGGGCAACAGAGGTGAGATAAGAACAGAGATGAGATGAGAAACTCTAGACAGAAAATTTTTCAAACTATTCTCAAAAACATGCACATCTTCTCTTATTTAAATGAAATTATTTCTCATTAATGTCAGCTCGAACAAAAAATTCCCAGGCTATTAATCAAAACATAATTAAAAAGAAATAATATAACAATGGCTGTAGTTACCTTGTGAGGTTCATGAGGTGCATATTTATATTCTAGTATTTTCTTAAAATACAAACTATGCCAAATCCCCATTTTACATCCATGTTGCCAGCAAAGATCCTACAAGTTCTAAGTCTCTGGTTATAAAAGTCAATAATTTGAAAAATAAGTCCTTTTATACTAAGGACAATTTAAAACGATGAAAACTTATCTTCATGTGTTTAAAGAATATTGAAAAGTTAAAAAAAATCCTCTTAGGGAAAATTGATTGAAAGGGGATATTTTGTTATACCACACATCTTCTGAGACCAGCAGTTATAGGACACTTTATTTTCTTTTTCACTTTATTTTCTTTTGTTTGATATTAAAAAAAAAAAAATTACAGAAACACACTGTCATATAATTTCAGGTAAGTAATGGTCTACTAAAATAGCTTGTAAAAAAACCCCACCATAATCACAGATCAGTGCTAACCCTCATTAAACCTCAGTATCTGGCTGATGATATTTAATCTCACTGTGAATCCTCCTGGTTCTAGCTTTCTGACCTTCTTCATATGAACCACGTTAAATATCACTGGGGCCAGAAGTGATACAGCGGCATATGGGGCACTTCAAACCCACACAGTGCTTTTTATATATTGAGAAACATCAGTTATAGAACTGAATTCATACTGTACTGCATTAATTCATATGCTACTAATATCCTTTCCTGGAACATGAAGATCCACTGTTCCAATTTACGAAATCATGTGATTCTGTGCTTACACAGAATGAAAAGGCTGGTATGTCTACACAACACCACCAATTTATATTTCTACCATATATCTGCCATAAACAGAAGTCTGTTAAACATTTAAACACATGTATTTTCAACATTTACATTAAATAAAACTGATTCAAAAGCAGTATCAAAAATTATGTTGAGTAATACTTTGTCAGTGGGATTATGTTGTGATATTTATCATTAACAGAAAGTTGCAATGTTCAAAACATGGTACTTACAAAAAAAATAATAAACCAGAAAACAGGGAATATAAAGGCAATTTACCTCAGTATGTGTTTTTCTCCCTTGCCAGTCAGAGCATCTGTTTTTTGCCTTTCAACAATTTTAAGTTTAGCTGAGGTCTGCAATAGTCAAATTTTTACAAAACAAGTTAAATTCTAACCACAATCACAGTTATAGAAGTAAATAGGATTTGCACAGATTTACTTTATTGAAGGCAAGAAATTTTTGTACTTGAGGAACTTCAGTATTAAAGATGATGGCTAGTATAATGTGTCATCAGAGGAGATGTGATTCTGTGACATATAAGGCGAGAGCAATGCCACAGTTGCCTTCACCGTTTTTGTAATTTATATAAATACAGAATGCTGTTATATATGATTATTATCCATAGCACTCTTTTTGCTGGTACAGTTTACTCCAGACCTATCCCAACAAAAATTAGCCACTGTTGTACAAGCAGCTTTCAGCTGTAGCAATCTATAACCGTGGGCCTTTTCTGCAAAGAAATACCAATCACGTCAGATTCTATTATGCTTACAACAGTTTGTGGCAAAAATTTGGCCTGAAAGAATGGTCTTTTAAAAGAACTGCTATAGTTCTTCTTTGCTTGGCTCTCAAACTGATTTCTGACCACCATCAGAGAGTGCCTTTAAGATCTGTGGATTCCAAATCCCAAACCAATGCTTTTCCAGATTGAAAACAAAACAAAAAAAGCAAACAAGAATACACCAGAAACCATTGGTACCTCTACCATGAATTCTCAAGACTGCGAATTTTAAAATTTATTTTAAAGCTATCATTTAAAACTGACTACATCCTTATGGACCAGGCAAGACAAACATCAAGAGCACTCAGAAGATAAATAGATTTTCTAAATATAAAAAAGCAGAAAAGAACTCAGTAATAAAAAGGTAAATAAAAGAAATGACTGCTCAGAAGCATCGTCGTCTTCTGCTTCTGCCGCAGGCTTCAGGAGGGATCCAAAACAAAGAAGGAAAAACCTAAAATAGCTGTATTTTTTAATACCTACCAGTAAAATACTTCTATTCTATGATTTTTTTTTTCTTACTGTCAACTATGAAAAAAATCACAAACATAATGAGAGAAAACAAAGGCTTAAAAGAACACCATATCCATTCTCTGTAAATAAGAGAGTGTCATTAGGATATATTGTTGCCATCAGATAGCAATACCCTGTGGTATATTTACTGTGCAAGGTATGGAAATTGTTAGCCTATGGGTAAATCCTTCTAACTCAACAGCAGCCAATATTAGTGTGCAGAACGTTGATATTTTAATACAGTTCAAAGATTCTGTACTGAATGTATGTCTATTTCTGCCTCTGTTGTTAATGTGAGCTGTTAAAAGTGAAGGCATCCATATGCAGATTTTAAAATAATATAGAAGTCAAATCAAAGTTATGGCAGAAGAAGATTTGAGGGGAACAGATAAACCACTGATCCTTTTGAAATCAACAGTAAACCACAGAATCATAGAATATCTTGAGTTGGAAAGGACACATAAGGATCATCAATTCCAAGTTACTGCTCCTTGCAGGACTGCCTAAAATTAAAGTGTCATCCAGTTGCTCACTGAAATCTGACAGGTTTGGTGCTACAACCAATTCCCTGGGGATCACGATCCAGTAATTGACCATGTTTTCAACGAAGACCTTTTTCCCAATGTTCAATCTGCATTGATGCAGCTTCATTCTCTTTCCTCATGTCCTGTCTCTGGTCACCACAGAGAGGAGATCAGCACCTTCCCCCTCCTCTGCCTCCCTGGAGGAAGGTGTAGTGTGGGGTGAGGTCGCTGCTCATCAATGTGGTCACCCCTCAGCCTTCTCTCATCCCAGCTGAACCAACCAAACAACCTCAGCTGCTCCTCATAAATCTTGCCCTTGAGGCCAGACCACACTGTCCACCCTCCCTGGGACACACTCAAGTAGTTTGATGCCCTTCTTAGACTGAGGTGCTCAAAACTGCATACAGTAGCTGAGATGTGGGGGTGACTGCCCGGCTCAGCTCAACCATGTACAAGGTAGATGTTTAATCTAAACTACTCACTTAGGCTCTGCTTAAAGCTCAGGAGGAGGGACAGAAAAGTCCCTGGGGAAATTAATTTCATTTTGAACTAAAACAGATATACTTTGCACCTTAGACATGATTCTTTCCACATGGATTACAGAGGATTCCTCTACAACTACTTTAGAATGGCTATTTGACGTTCAGAGAACAAAAGATGGGAATATTAATCTGAAGACGACTGTTTTGCTCTCATATGATACTGAAATCACAAGAGTAAATAATAAATTACTGAAAATATAATGCACTAACTACCTTGAGTATTGATGGCAAAATCCTAGACCCTGGTGCCTCACTATGCAACATGCCAGCACATATACCTCACTCCAAATTGTGTTTTACACATATTTAACTGTTTTTATAGGCAGCTGAACATAGGCACTCTTCTTGCTAGCATGTTCAGCAATAAAATCTGCTTTTATTTCCTTTCTTCCTCCAGAAGTTCTCAGTTTCACAGCTAATGTAAAGATATTAACAGTTATCAAGAGCATTTCCCAGGCTTTTTCTTGGTTTCATACTGGAAAGTTCATTTAAGCAATTCTTTAGATTTCCCAAAGTAGCAATAAACCATGTGAGGGAATCAGTTGCCCACTGTGCAAACACATGGAAACAGTGCTAATTACAGACTTTTACCCCAGTTAGTTATGAAAGGGACTCAGTGGCAGCAATTCTTCAATATCACACTAAGCATTACTAAATGTATTCCTTTTACATTATTTAGGAATTTAGAGTTTTTCTAGAATAAGAAGTACTATAAATCTTCACGGATTCCTTTATAGGTTCCTCCAGTTTGTAGTATAAAATTTCAAGTATTACATAATTTGCAGCAATAATATTTAACCTGTGATTTTACCAAAACAAGGTGTCTTATCCTTGTTTTATAAAGTTAACAGAAATACGTGTTGTATTTCATTCTGAACTGGTCAGATCGTTTGTCTTTAAAAGAAAAAAGGACAAATATGAAAAGAAGGAATTACTGTGTAAGGTGGGTGTCACTACTGCTGATAATTCACTCCTGTTCTATTCAACTGCATGGCAGTCTTGTGACTAACGGATGGCCAAGCATCAGAAAATTGCTTCAGTTTTCTGTTATGGGCACTCTACTATGCTAGGAAACACTGAAACTCCAATCGATACAAAAGCAAAAAAATTATTTCTAATAAATAAACTATACAATCTTTCAATTTATGGGCCTCAAATTTTTTTAAAAGCAGCTTTTGTAAGATTTTTGGTGTACAAACAAAGTGATAAAACACCCTGATCTAATGGCATTAACAGATGCTGTTGTTATATTAAGAAAGTATTAAAAGTTACTGAGTCACACGTTTCTTACCTGTAAGACCTCTGAGAGGTACATGCGCCGCTCATCATTAACTTTGTGGTAAGCCTACAGTCAAAACAAGATATAGGCTACCATTATGCACAAATTTTAAAAGCTGAATTGTACAGAAGATTCAGATATACAGTAGAGCCTTTTTTCAGTGCAATTGTTCCACACACAGTGTCGGTTTGTCACACAACATAACAGCTTTTACAGTCTAGAGGGATAGAGTGATTGCAAACCTTTGCTTCTTGCTCCAGTCTAAGTTCATAGTCTTTTAGTTGATTCTGGAGACTTTTCTTCTCTTCTTCTAGCTGTTTAAGAGTCTTCTTTAAGGAACCCTGTGGTTATGGTAAATAAAACAGTGTTTTACAACTATTTTCATTCACTATAAAGATGTCATCACCATAGTCCTCATTCTTCAAGCATTATGATGTTTGTCATTCTCTTTGGTTCCTGTGCATTTCTTTTCATAGTTGTGGCTGGCACAATGCAGAGACAAAAGCAATTAACTATACGCTACAATTATCAGCGATGCATTACATATTTACACTATGTTAAAATGACATAGGTAGAGTTTTCCACACAGCTGCTCCTGGCATCTTAGCAAAGTCACCTTGTGGTGACCAGTCAGAATTGCTCCAGTGTTCTAAACAAAATTCCCCCGATGGCTCTTTTTCAGTAGGAAGATTTCACATCCTAGCAGCACATTCATTTTCACTTGCTGAGAGAGCTGTTGGGCTGGTAGAAGAGCTATATGGCACATCAAAGGTAACTCATACTAATTTGGCTAGAAAGCAGTACTTTGTGGGGGGGACTGTCTTAGGTGTGCAGCCATCTACCTTATCTACAGTAGGAATGAGTAACAGCAGTAGAGCCCATTTTGGTTTCTGGTGCTGGCCAAATCTTTGCTTCTGTGTAATGGAAGTAAAACACACACCCAAGCAGGTGTTCCTCTACTTCTAACACAGGAAATTCATTTTCATAATCCCATTCATAATTTTTTCCATTCCATTCAGTAGAAACATTATTATAGAAGTCTCTAACATACAGTTTTACCCTCCAGGTTCAGGAACACTGCATTACAAAAAAGAGGAATTTGGGCAAATCTGCCAGGAGGCCTGAGTGGATGAACAAACAGCTCCTGAACAAATTCAAACAGAGGAAGGAAGTCTAGAGAGGGGAAGAGAGGGTAAAAACATAGACTAGTAGCCTGGCAGGAATATGGGGATTGTTTGAACAGTCAGGGATCACTTTAGCCCTGACAGAATTCAACATGGCCAGGGATGTCAAGGGCAACACTTGACAAAGCTTCTATAGGCACATTAGTGATAATAGAAAGTCTAGGGAGAACGTGTATCCTTTCCAGAGAATGGATTGAGAGGGCTCTTTAGAAGAAGAATTTAGAGATGTTGGTAGATGAAAACCTTGGCATGATCTGGCAATATGGCTTGGAATCCAGAAAGCCAACTGCATCTTGGGCTGCATCATAAGAAGTATGTAAGCCCCACCCTGGAAGTCTTCAAGGTTGGATGGGACTCTGAGCAAAACAATCTAGTGTAAGTTGTCCCTGTCCATGGCAGGGGGTTTGGAACTAAATGGTCTTCAAGGTCCCTTCCAAGATTGCATGATTATTCAAGGCCAGTTTACATCTTTTTGATCTTGTACTTCAATGTATTTTAAGATAAATGTTCTTCTACCTCTCTGGGGTTTGTCCCCAGCATGTATAAATTGAAGACAAGAGCATCTTTTTTCCATATTCATTTTACTAGGATGATTAACCTTAACTTGAAAAAATTATCTTTCACACAGCAGGCTGTCCTTTCATCTAATCATCCTAGTAAGCCCTTCATACACCAGGCTGGAGCTCAACATTCTTACGGCTGGAGAACAGAACTGGCCCACAGCACGCAATACACACAATACTCCAAAAACCATCTCACTGCCTTGAACAATGTCAGTGATTCTACTTCTCTACCTATATAAATTTTAGGATTGCATTTTCCTTTTGCATAGTTGCACAATAATGGCTCACAGTAAACAAGGCATCAACTAGAATACCCAGATGCTCCTCTGCAGTTGTATCAGTTCTCAGTTAATAACATAATTTCTTTATTATTTTCGAAATCCTTTGGTATACACTATTACATTTTACTCACATTTTTAATAATCTAGTCTTCACTGTCTTTCTGAATCATATCCAGATCCCAATTATATTATATAATTGGTTTCAGGAGAGAGCTATCACAATCTAATTCTACTTTGTGTATCAAGGTCATGCATTAAATATTAAGATTCATCCTAAACCCAGTCCTGGAAGACCTCTGCTTGTACTTTCCCAGCAGACTCCTTCACTAATCACCGCTATCATGTTCCATTTGCCAGCTCTTTACTCATTTAACAAATCTACTCATTTTCATTTTCTCAAAATTAATCAGTTACTTCCCATGTGACATGATATCTTTATCAGAGGTCACAGTGAACAAGATTACTATATTTCTTGTGACAACAAATCTATTGTTTTATTATAGAATGTCAACAGGTTTGCCAGTCATGAGCCCCTTTTAATATATCCATATTTCAATTTCATTTTGCAACAACTATTCCTCTCTTTATCTTAAAATTGGGAAACAAAGTGCTTTTCTCCAGGACAAACAATGTGCACATGTTTATTAGAACCTCTTGCTATCAGATCAGTGATGTGACAAGCCAGTTCTTTCAGAATCCTAAGACTGGATTACACATTTCCCTCATTTTAAGCATATCCAGCTCTTGAGCTTTTCTTAGTATTTGGTTGTCATTTCTTCTTCCAAGTACTTGCTGACATTAGCTATTTTTTCCTTTGTCTTGCATTTTATTGTTTGTGCCTTTACTTAAACCGCAGGCAATATACACATGTTTAATTTAAAGTAAATAAATTCATGATCGCTTGATCTGACTGGTTTTTTGACTGGCTTTTCTGCAATGTTCTTGTACATTTTAAAAATATAAAATAGTATTGTGTCTCTCTTATCTATTATTTTCTGATAAAATGTGTTAATTATCCATTGAGTTTTGTGCCTCATCATTATTAGCACTTGGTTTTTAGTCTTTATTTACAAGTCTAACATACAATACAATTTCTGTCAGTAGTCTAATAATATTCTATCCAAATTCATCCATCCAAATATTGTATTTATATGTATATTTGACTGAATGGGATTCAGTCTGAGGTGAGGGTATCAACATTCGAGTGTCCAAAAATGAACTGAACTCCTTCCTACTAAGAGTCACAGTGAAGACAATCAGTGATGTGCAGTGAATCATTCAGCTAAGCAGCTAAAGAGCTCAACTCAGTTCCATCTGAGTTGCTCTAAGGAGTCCAAGACATTCATGTGTGGCAGATACGACACATGGGTTACACAAGACATGTCCTTCTGGAGCAGTAATGAGTTACTGTGCTCTGAAACATCTTCGAGACTCTTTGCTTACACAATTATTTCACTGAAGATGCCAACCAAATAAATCTAGATACAAATCTGTACTCAGATGACTGTATTAAGATGTGTAACTGCCTGTAGTAGGAATTAAAAGACCTAGCAAAGAGGTAAACAGCTACATATAGAAAAGTAAATATTTGTGTCCTAATATTTAAGAGAGTCATATTGTTTCAATGTACATTTCAATATCATTTTCCAATACTATTGTGACTAAACTTTGTTTTTCAATCCATCCTCAAGATGAATTAATCCAAACAGCTGATGAAGAAAGAATTGACAACATTGTCAAAGTCTCTCACACCTGCTACATACCATATCTATCTGTTTTGTTCTTTCCTGGCAAGTGTGTACCTTTACAACGTGTTATCCCTTCATGTTTTTGCTATCAATGCTATTACATTCCCGGTCAGTCAGGTTCTTCCATTTGTTTGCTCAGATCCCCTGTGTAAAATAAGTATCTGTTCCAGAACTTTTTTCTTTTTATTTCTAACACAAGCACCTCCTTAGTGAAAATAGATGAATCCTTTCCTTTCTATAGTGATTACTAGACCATTCCCTTAATAATCAATTTTTTCTCATGACCTTAATGCTTTGCTAGGCCTTTGTTTACCAGATTTTCCTAGTAAACACTGAAACAAGATAACAATTCTCCAAATATTTTCCCCTTATTTTTCCATGGGAATTTTTTTCCCCTATTTATCATGCTAGTCTCAGATCCAGAAGGCCAGTATCCATATATGGTTTATTTCTCAGAGTTTATGAATGCTTGCTGCTGGTAAAAAAATTTCATCTGCCTGTTTTAGGTCTCCACGCTTTTCTAGCAGCTGCAGATTATTACAACTTTTATTCTTTTGCATATTTTTCTGCATAACATGTTACTTATTTGGCTTCAAATTTTATTCTTAATTTTTAAAATTCTGTGTTTCATGAAGATTTCCCTAGGAATAATTTCTGTTGAAATGAAGATTTTGCAGGAGCATGGCAAAATGCATGGTACTTTTAAAACATGTTGCAAGAGAGAATAACCCCTCCCACCGTTCAAAACAAAAAAAAAAAGAGATACAGAAGAGCTGTATCTTTGAAGAGTATTTTGCCCCTGATTGAACTGTTATTAACTTCAATCTGTTACAACTGGCACACTGGAGACATGAAAAGAATTGAGGGGTAGTTGCAGGTTTTTTTCCTAATTAAAGCAGAAGTACCTTGGACACAGATGAAATCTTTGTCCAAATACAGAAGGCTCCTACAGTCAATTCAGGCAATGTTGGTCAATTCAAGGAGAAAAAGTAAGCTGCAGATTAAAGAGAAGATTTGGCTTAATTCCACTAGGGTCATGTGCTACTTCATTTCAACATCAGTGTCTCAACAAATTAAACAAGACAGAGAAGACCTCAGCACTGCTGAAATAGGAAACTAAATTTTTTTGCCTCCTTGACCTCACTGCACATTAAAGATTATAACCATGTGACAGCATATTTTGTACAACATCTTTTGTACCACCTACTACATATTTTGTATCGCTGCAGTAAGCTCAAATACAGTAAATACAAAAGTTCATGCTGCTCTCCAGATTTGCTCTATGTAAATCCACAACACACTATTTATTTCTTTACTAGATTGTCCATCGGTGTTATATAAGACAGCGAGACTTGCTGCTGCAGCTGTTACAACAGAGCAATTTGGTATCTCCTCAGTGATGGTACTCATCTAATTTCTTTGAGTTCTTTCACTTAAAAAGTAAACTACTTTTAGATCTTTTTTCATTAGTTCTTTCAGAAGCTCTGTCTATTTTTTGCTGCCAATGCAGCTGGTCCACTGCAGATGCCTGGGCATTCATTCAGCTCTGGAGCAAGAATGTTAACCAAAAGCAAGCAAACAAACTGTGCAGTACACTGCTTTTGATGAGCAAGCAGACGGAAATAGGTTGATAATGTGTCTAAACGTGTATAGTTACCTCATAATTTGGAATAAACCTACCTCATAAATTGGAATAAACCTATGATTACAAATCTCTTATGAAATAAGAAAACTATAAAATACTCAAAATTTACAGATTGGGAAGTGAAGCTCAAAATCAAAGTAGGACTGGAGTTGCAATCACACTTCAGGCAGAATTTAACATCTCAGTGCTAATAAAGCAGTCTATGCAATGTCTTACATTCTTCACAACTGCTTTTGTCAAATAACTGGGAGGCATCTGAGCTGTTGCTGTTGTGATTGCCCATAAGACCAAGCTGAATTGAGCTGCCTGGTTTCTGGCTGAAAGCCTTCACAGAGTGTCAACACAAACCTTCCCAGTGGTCATCCTTCTAACAGGGCACACCATGGCAAGAACGCTCTACACATACAGCCTGGGTAAGAAAGCCTCTTCTATCTAACACCTAAAATGTAACCCAGAAATAAACTACTTGAGTTACATTTTAGTCCTCCGCTTCCTAAAGAGCTTGCATTCTCATATCTAAGAGCCTGAGAATGCTCTTGCCATCACCATAGCTAACCAATGCTGAGACAGTTTTTGAAGCCAGGCTGTCAATGAGTCAGAAATACAAATATTTGCATGGAGGGAGATGGAAAAAGTGAGAAAGGTTGAAAGGTCATGTCTATTTCTGGAGCAAAGGAAGGATTTCAGGCACACTTCTTGTGTTTTTCTTACCAACTTGCTATTGGTTTTCCATCTCTAATATGCAATCCATTTGAATCCCAATCTAGCTGCCTTTCTCACAGCTAATACCTAGGAAATTTACTCAGCTAACCCACCCTGAGAACTTCTATTCCTGCACCCCTGAACCTAATTGATGACACAGAGCTCAGTATGGCAGTACTGAAGTTCTTGTGGAAATCTCATGACACAGATGTTCCTACTCAACTAAAAGACCTCTCCAAGTCCTCAAACACTATAGAATGCAATTTCAAAACCAGACGCTATGAAACTTCAAAGGAAAAAAACTTCAGAGAGGTTCTAAAGGTCTACTTTTGCCAGGACTGGTTGTAAGGTATCTCCCACTCTTATTTTCAAGGCAGTTATTGGGGAACTAGCAGAGTCCTTGCATATCCAAAGGTTTTAGCTGCTGTACATCAATACAAATCAAGTGAGAAACAACAGCATATCAACTCAGCCAAATCATTAGGAGTTGGATTTGCCTTTCCTGAAGTCTGTGGGAAGCATGCAGAAAGAAACCTCACCAAAACAGATTAAATTCTCTGTGATCACGTTGTATAATCAACTTAGTGCTTCATACTGTAAAACAACAAAAAAGTTCACAGAAAACAGAACTTAAAGCATACATTAACACCGACTTGTAGCAGAGTTCTTACATCATAAAAAAGCCTGAAAACAAAGCAAGGACGAGTGAGAGCTCAAGAGAGCTAGCAAGAGCTTCCCAGCTATGCAGATTTCCCCCAGAATGAAAAATTGTCAACAAAACTCCAGGATGAACCACTATGATAAGTTCTGAAAAAGCTTTTTAGAAATAGTTTAACTGAATCCTGATTTTTTTTTTTTTTTAAGATAGGTTCATTACAGGTTCTTCTACTAAGCCTTGAATAGCAGGACACTGTATGCCTGAAGACATAAGCTGACTAAGGCATTTAACCTGAATTTAAGATCCTTAGTTTTCAATATATCATCCATGTCAAACCACTCTGAACAAGCTGGTGAAAAGCTATAAGACACACTGAGATTTTAAATGAATACTTCCTTTATATAAAAGAATTTTGTGGTGCTTGCATGATTCACTCTCAGAGGAAAAACACATTAATCTTGTGCCCAGAAATGACAAAGCCCAGAGTTTCACAAAGGGAACACCAATTCTCCAGTTCTTTTTTTCTCAATATTTTATCTTCATTTGACTGGAGTTACATATTTGGCTTAATATTGCAGGAAAATGAAAATATGGAAAGATGCTGCAAGTGAATTTTAAGGCCACCCACACAAGTTGCTCTCATTCTGGATTTTTCCTTGCCCTGCTCTCAGTGGCAACAGAGGCGACAATTTCTAACAATCATTTCACAACAGACAAGGTGACAAATCCATGGCATCATCAAGCAGCTCAAACATGTTTTCATCAGAGCCCTGTTCATGTAGACTAATTATCCTTTTGGCAATTTGCTGCCTCTTGGATTTTTCTCCATGATTTGAAACAGAAGCAATATATCTGTCAGTTGGGCTTAAAAAAAAAAAAAAAAAAATGCATCACAAGAAGGCTTTTGTAAACCATTCTACTTGACATTTTAAATTAAATTAAGTTTTGTTTAGAAACTATGCTCTCTTTCCTCCAACAGGAGAAGTTGATATTCATCAGTTGACTTAACTGAATCCTTTAACATATCATTTTAAACTCAATAGTAAAAAAACCAAATAATACATCTTCAGTTTTACTGAAACAGAAATTGTTTTTAGATTGGTATCAATAAGTTCACGAGTCATATATTGCATAAAGAATAATACTTTAAAATTATTTGCATAGCCTATTTCTCCATGCAGCATGCACTTCGATCCTTAAAAGTGTCAGAGCAGGCGAGAAAAGGCTCCCTGCAATTCCCTAAATGCCAAGTGCCCCCTTGTGGTCAGCATCATCTTAGATTCCAATCCGGACTGCTGGAACTGCTCTAGTGCACTGCAATACAGGTGGGATGCTCACTCCCTAAATCCTTATCTCAGTGGTCTCCACACAATGCTCACAGGGGTCATGCGCTGACTTGGGCAGGGGAAGTTAAAACGGAGACCTCCAGCACTGTGGTTCAGATTGACAGAAAAAGGCATTGCTGATTCAGAAATGTCTCACTTAGCATCTTCTCCTAGTAGGCCTGAAAAAGGCTGGATTCCTTACACATTTTCTCTGGAAGTCATCTCAGAATCCCCATCAATTGCTAAGGAATTCTTGAGAACAGACAGATAGGAATGTCACTTGATTCCAAGATTTTTCTCTGGTTGTTTTCTTTGAAACACAAAGTGTATTCTGCCTCTGGGCACACCACAGAGGGATTTGAGTGAAACAATCTCCTGTTTTGAGCAATGTCACTAGAAGGAACAACAAACACCAACTTGACAAGGAAAAAAGGTATTTCGGAGGTATTCAAAGTATTTATTTGAGGTCAAATGAAAGGAGTAGGAAGGGGAAGTCTGTGAGGAGGCAAGATAACAGCTTAGGGTAGTCAGACCAGAAAACTTGGAGAACTTTCTCCAAAACACTTCCAAGTGTCATGAAAAGCTAGGATACCAGATTTCTTCTTTCCATAGATGGCTTAACAGGAAGAGCAATGAGGTTCATTTAAGAGTCACTTGCTAGGAGAATTGTAACCATTTCCTATGCGATTATAAGTGCTGATGTTCCCTGTAGGCAGTTATCAACGCCTACTGAAATACAAAATCTTCACTGCATGTTTTCACAAACCCAAGATTCCCTTCCTGTCATATTGCAAACATGTATATCTCCAGTGAGACACTGCCACACATTCTGATTATAGTTTAAAACTGACAGCAAAAACACTGACAAGGTTGTGTGAGGCTATTAGTTCTATGGACACTGTCCTTATAGAAAGGCAGCTTTGCAAAGCAAGTATCTGGCCCTTAATGTCAGAATTTTCTCCTTTGTGGTGCTGGACATTATGGAAAAATAGCGATTCATCACAGAAGCTCTGGTTCCTGGGCTAATCTTAACTAGAGCGTTGCTAAGGCAATGCTATCAGGAGTGTGCTCTTCTGAACTGATTTTGCAGTAACGCTTTTCAGTATTTGCATACTAAAGCTGCTATCTAGGGACTCGTTCTTGCAGAAATGGTGAGAGAGAAAGGAATAGTTTTCTTTCTGTTTATATGGGAAATTACGCTTAGCAGAGAACATGTATTTTACCAAAACTCACTTTATGAAAAAAATGCAAATACATGAAAGCAGCATGTTTAAAAGAAGCAAGCAGAATTCCCATCTTGTTATAGTTTAGAAAGAATGCATTTCTTATGTAATTATTTCTGAAGTACTGTATGACATTTTTATTATACATTGGGACATATAGGAAATTACTGGCTAAATGGTTTCCACTGCTGGAACTCCCTTGTGCTTGTCACTGTGATTTTGAATCTGCCCTCAGTACACAAAAATTATTATCTAAACCCTGGCAGTAAGAATTTTTGTGTTCAAGGTGTTGGTTCTGCATTTATTGCTATGCTACATCTACATGATTTTTCTGAATCAAAAAGAAATATTATCTCATATCAGTATAAGGACTTCAGAAAGATAACTGTATATATAAATGGTGTAGGGGTGTTTTTAATAGAAAGAAATTATTCACCAGTACAATTCTGATTCTAAAGCAAAAATAGTACTAGCCATCTGCAACAATTACTGCAATTTTTCAACACAGAAAATCCTCTGTGCTTCCTTGTTCATCACTCCAAAATTTGCATTTGTATTCTTCTCTTCCATTCAGGTTTTTATAGCCTGCTGACTGCCAGGGTCCCTGATGACTAATCTCTTTTTTAAAAATTTTCTCTGTAGTGCTTGACATCAAGAAAATACTTTATGCTATGTCTACATAGGTTGATTTACTCTACAGACATGTTTTCCTCCCTTTTTTCACAATAGTAGGACCTTAAATGACTAGTTTCAGGGAGCTAAATCCCTTTAATATCTTTGAGATAACTGAAAATTCTTTAGTATATTAAGAATTGTTAGAGGTCCTTGTAATAATCCTAATTATAGTTCCAAGTTTATTGGGAACACAGAAAATAATATTTAATTTTCTACATATGTCGCTCAAAACAAAATCTACTCTCTACTGCTTCCATGTTCTAGAAATTGTAACATCTTGCTGAAAAAAACACTTTTCAGTCTTTCCACAGAGCTTCACAAAACCTCAGAATCAACCCTTTTGGGATCATCAATTCCAACCATTAACCCAGCGGTGCCAAGTCCACCACTAATCCATGTTGCCAAGCGCCACAATATGTGTCTTTTAAATACCTGCAGGGATGGTGACTCATCTGCTTCCCTGGGCAGCCTGTTCCAGTGCTTGACAAGCCTTTCAGTGAAGACATCTTTCCTATTCATATGCAACTGCAAGTTGAAAGCTGAATATCACAGTGTACTTTTGATTTTACAGACACACATGCAATTCTTTATATACCCCCCTCAGCATTTTTACTTTGAGCAAATGTATACTGACTGGCTGAAAACTCTTTGTTTTTCTACCACTTACATCTGCTCTTTATTCTTATCTGTGAAGAAGCTGAATATTCTCCCCTAATCCTCTGAACAACTCTCAAAAACCCCAAACGAATTTTAACAAACCTAAATGCCTGAACAGCATAAAAAAAATCTGTGTATTTTTACTAATGTTTTATCTTTTAAAATTATGTCTATGAAAAGCAAAGCAGCTCTTCATTCTCCAAGAGTATCTGCAAATGAACACTTTTCTGGTGGCTTCAGTTAAAAAAAACCCAAACCAAACCAAAATCAAAAAACACCAAAAAAAGTCCTCGTAATACCTATCTATTTTTCTGTTCTTTCCATCTCCCAAAAATGAAAACAAGGAAAAAACAAAATATTTCATTGAATCCTTAAAGCACTTTCCTTTCTGGCTAGCAAACAGGAGGATTTATTAACCCTAAGGTGGAAGAATGAAGGAAGGACTTGAAACTGCATGTCATAGCACATGGATTCCAGATTTTTCCAGGCTTCACTAAGTGAGCCTAGGACTCTCCAAGCTGTCTTCCAGACTCCTAGTAGCAGTATGAACCTTTCAGTTGGGCTGGCATTCTTCCTTTCATGGGAACTGCAATCAAACCTCTCAGGACCACGGCTCATTGGTGAGGAGGCAATGCAATATTTAACAGGGATTAGAAATGTACTGGATTGGTGGGAAAGGAGATTATCTCACTGGTAATGCCTCCTGGAGTGCTTGGCAAGGTGCAATTGGATTGGTTAGCAGAGTACTGGCAATTGGAGGGAAACAAATACTTGTGATACTGTAACAATGTACACCAGTCTGCTTTACAGGATGACTGGAACAACATCGCTCAAAGCAGACTCTGCTGTAAATTTTCTAGATCAGTGCTCTGTCTTCAAAACTTTTCTTTGAACATAATCCCAGTTGTACTTTCAGATGAACTCAGTAAAACAGGTAAGTGGGATGAGAAAGGTTTTGTTCTCTTTTTAATTGGCTGTTAAAAAATCTTGCCTACCTACAAAACACCATGGTCTCTAGGACAACACTAAAACTGGCAAAAATGTCGACTGTTTGAAAGCCATGGATCAGAACAGAAAAAGCAGCTAATTATTCATACCCTGTTTACAGCAGAAAATAATCCTTCCCACTAAAAGAGCATGCAGTCTCCTTTAGGGTCACTAAACTCCCATTAATCTTTAGAATCTGAAACACCAAAAAAAGTCAGATAGTAACACTTCTGCAAGTATAAGCAACAGAAATAAAAATCACAAGAGCCCTGCTTCGTAATCTTCATTATGCCTGCTTGTGTTACAAGGGATTATGACATCTTTATCTACTTTCCCTATTTCTAAAAGTGCGTAAGAAGCAGAAAAGTTGTCAAATATTTCAGCAGATGATAGCCTAAGGAAAAAGCAGGTCTGAATCTACAATGATTTTTTACTTCATTACTACCTTAAAATGTCCATAATATTTGCTGATGTTTTTTCCTTGGCATTTTCTTCTCAATGTTGCAGAAAAAATATTTTATGCTGTGTTGAAATAAAGGACATGAAGTATGAGTGCAATAAGGAACAAAATTTTTTAAATTAAAACAGATATTTCCTTCAGTTATGCTAAAATTTACTGCAAAATAAGGAGTTTTCCTGTGACTATATTATGCAAAATGTTACTGCAACCATTCATCTAGCTTATCATAGCTGATATAAAACTGGGATTATTGACTGATACAGCAGAGGATTGTGTTGCCATGAAGAGGGGCCTCAAGAAGCTACATAAATAGGCAGAGAGGAATCATGTGGACTAGAAATGGAGTCCTGCCCCTGGGGGAGAAATGAGCATCAGCATATTCTGGGGCTGACTGGTTGGGAAGCAGCCTGGGAGATGATGACTTTGGGATCCCGGTGAGCATGGTGACCCCTAGAAATCAATGCACGCTTGCTGCAAGGGTGGCCTGGGCTGCCTGGACTGCATTAGGAAGGTGTTGCCAGCAGGTCAAGGAAGGTAATCTGACCCTTATCCTTAGCACTTGTGAGATGTATCTGCAGGGCTTGGTTCAGTCCTTGACTCTTCAGTACAAGAATGATATGGACTTCCTGGAGCAAGTCCAACACAGGCTATGAAGATGATTAAGAGACCAGAGCACCTAACAGATGAGAAAAGGCTAAGCGATCTTCAACTGTTCAGCCTGGGGAAGAGAAGGCCCAGGGGTTCTTTTCAATGTGTATAAATATGTCATGGGAAGGAATGAAGAAGAGGCAGCCAGCCTCTTCTCAACAGTGCCCAGCGACAGGACAAGAAGACTGAAACAGCTGGAATTCCATTTGTTCACAACTGAAGACATTTTTTACTGTGAGAGTGGTCAAAGTAATGTTTTCCCATTTATTCACAGATCTAGTCCAGCTATTCCATCTCACATGCCTTACTGCAGATTCAATTATAAAGCCTTCACACAGGAAAAAAATTCACTACGTAACTCTTCCCAATATTCACGTTTTATGTACTTTCTACTTAAGGATTTTACTCTATATTTTTTAAGCAATTGCATATATGAAACAAAAAAAATCAAACATAATCAGAACTGATTGTTTTGGCTACTTGACAAGGCTGTTGCTATTTTTTCTCATGAAAAAACAGAGACTATGTGAGTTTTCCAACTAGATTGTGATTTGTTAAGCCAACTAAATGTCACAGTACTTACCACAGGCATTTTATCAAAGGTACGAACAGTGGACAGTGTATCTACAAACAAGCAGAACAATGTGACCTGGTGATATAATTTCAACATATCTAATCATCACTAATTCTATTTAAAAAGTTATGAATATCCATTTCTACCTGCTGGATTTCCACGAATAAGCTCCACCTTATCTCGAAGAATATTAATTTGCCTTTCCAGCTGTTTGTTCAATTCTACTTGTGTCTCATATCTGGTTTTCCATTCATTATCTTAAAAAAATACAGAATTAATATATTTACCAGATTAGTTCATGTCATTTCAAGCAAAAGCAATTTTAAAAAGTGTTCCTTTTAACTAACAGAGAAAGTCTTCACTCAGTAATCCTCATAATAAGCTTCTTTGCATATAAAAGAGCTGGAAAATATAAATCAAGGAAAAAATTTCACTAGGCTTAGTGTGGTCAGAATACTAACCAACTCTGTGAATTCATACTATTCATAGTTTCATTAATAATTAATAAAATTAATTAATTAATAATCAATTAATTTTTAAAAGCTAGCATGGCCACAGGTAGTATTTCTTAATTTTACATCTGAAGCACCACAGTTATAACAGTCACATTTGAAAAGCGAAAATGTAAATTTCTAAACAAAAATTTGAACCCCTGTAGGTTCCTCCCAAAGAATTATTTTTCTGTGTTTCTGAATCAATTAGCAAGACTGTTGTAATTCACTTACCTTCATTTCCAACAGTCTTAAGACTTTTTTCCAGTTCTGTTACAGTGTTTCTCAGCTCAAATATGGAGCATTCAAGCATCTCCCTGTGGTATTAAAAGAAGTCAATAAATTGCTACAATAGCCAATAAATGGCTCTTGTACTAGCGCTACTATTGAATTAAAAAAAAAAATAGATCAAATACATTTTCAGAAGTATCTCTTGGTCATTCCAATGTAGTAACATTATCTTGTCCACTCTTAAATGTATTTTTCTCTATGGTTAATACAGTGCCTTTAAAACAATGAAGAATTTCTACTTTGTGAATATAATTACTTCCACAAAAACCCAAGATAGACATATCCTAAAATATAATAATTTTCTAGCCAATCATCAGAATTTTAAAAATGTAGAGGGGACATCGACTCTAATTTTTTACCTAAAAGGAGATTGAGTTTTTTTTAAAACAAGAATATGCCTGAGAGATGTGTTATTTCAAATTCTGAATTAATTCTTCATTTTGATTTACTGCTCAATGACTAATATTAATTTTCTAAATTGCACCCATATCAAATCCAATCAAAACAAACGATGTTTTATGACTATCAGAAATGAAAATGAGTAATTAAAGTAAGATGAGTGTTAAAAAAAAATACAGGAGCTGAAGCCACCATTTTTTAGAAAAATATATTTTTTCCCATTGATTAACCCTGTATACTGCTCAGCCAGAAAGCTGAAAGGCTCCTTCTGCCTTGGAAGTTCTAACCAGAAGCAGAAGGTAGCAGGGGACTTTGACAAGAGCACAACCCACCTGGTATGCTTCTGACAAAGTGTTGGGTGACTCTCATCCTTCAAAGTGGCCAGATGGCAGTTTAGTGTCTTACAGTGATGAATCTTATGATCTTGATCACATCAAGAGGACATTACTGATAATTTATTGACCATATTCATGCTAACAGCCTGTTTTTTTGAGGAGATGTCTGTGGAGAAATGGTCCTGCCTGTGAAGTCTCAGGAAGTCGCATTACACCAGGATAGGTGCACGAAAGACAATGCACAAAAATGCAGAGGCAATCTGCGGTTTTGTCCTTTCAAGTTAAGTTTGGAAGGCCAACATTTCAAAAAAACAGTCAACGATTTTTGGATATCTCAATATTTTAGAGCCCAAATTGAGATATCCCAGAACTGAGAAAGTAATCTCTAGAAAGAAGGCCCTTTGGGAAATGCTTTGCAATACCAGTATGATGACTGGTGTCTTTGAAACCTTAGCCTAGCTCATTATAACATGCAAGAGACAGAATTATTAGGCTGTAATATTGGAAGGGTTAAGGCAGGGAGGAGGGATGTTTAAAGGAGAGCTTTAATTTTCAACACAGATATTCATTTCAACATGTCCATGAGAAATGTTCTTCAAGAAGTAATTATCTAACCTCTGAGAAATCAAAACTCTGATGACAGAGATTGATTACTGAGAAATTGCATCACCTCTAGCACTTCTTGTGCTCACATTCTGTTGGCGACACTTCTTCACAGCTTGAAACAATAGATTTCAACTGCAAGCCACAGAAGCAAACCAACTGCTCATAGGGAGTTGAATGGGTAAGCTTGGAATAAGGAGGGCTGAATAGCTGAAATTGCAAAGAAATATAAGAAAGAGTAATTTAAGGTAAGACAAGTTTGTTTCCAGTAAAAGAGACACACTGGAGAACAGCAGGACAGACATCTTGAATGGCAAGGAAGAGGTGGGGCTTCCAAGCCCTCCTTGCTCCATTGCTCTTCTTGTCTTTTCCAACATTAAATTAGACAGGGGGCATCTTGGCAAAAATAATGACAGTACTGGTAACTTACTAGAGACAAAAAGGATAAGGTGAAACCCAGCCAAAGATAGCCTTGAATCATGACTCAAAAAGCTTTAAATGTAGGAAAACCAAAGGAAATCTGATTGCTGCTGCCTGGTTTCTCCCACTTCAAATAAAAGAGGCAGATGGCTAGGAAAAAGAAAGACAAAATCTTACTACATTGCGCTGCCATTTCAACACAAATAGATAAGGTTTCTGCAAAGCAGATTTCTATCAGCTTCTCAGAGCTTGGAAAAGAGGAAATTATGATGACAGTGAATGCTAAAATGGGATTTTTTGAAAGGAAATAATGCTGAAAATTAGAAATGGTCAAAGCTGTAACCAGAACTGAGCTGTATCAAAATGAAATTGTTTTCATTGGCAAAGAAATCTTAACTAAGTGCTCAGATGCAAAAGGAAAAGACAGGAAGAATGAGTTCTTTAAATCTAGCGTTTCCAGTTTTCAATTTCTGTTACCATTCCAAGACTATATACAAAATTTATTTTATTAGATTTTATTATTCTTTCTGCACCATTAACAAAACTGGAAGCCAAATTCTAATTATATTTTCTTCTGATGAATATATGTACAGAAATGGTAAATTGTCAGGTGTCACACTGCAATTGCTACACTGACAGAAAGTCTTTTTTCCATGTGGCAACAGAAACCAAGTTTTAAAAAAAATATAATTGCTATTAAACATTTAATATTCCACTAGCACCCAGAATGCATCCAGGGTGAAACCACTCTATTTTAGGCAGTGTATACTCACTAAAATGCAATCTCTGCACTGACAGAGAAGAGCTGTAGAAATAAATCACTTTGAGAGGCTTGGTAAGTATTTCTGGGGTTTAACGTACTGTAGTACTTTGCATTTCTGGAGTTATTTCCAGCTGTGATAGGAGATGAAGGTCATGCCATTTATCTGTTAGTGTGAATTTAATGCAGCTGTCTGTAGCTGCCTACCTGCCCAGAAACCTGGTCTGTGCTTAGAGGGACTGCATTGGACTTTTTACCTGCAACCTCACATGTGTTAAACATAATTAGACTATTTAAGGTCTATAAATCTTCTCCAACTCAATGGACAATCATCACAGAAGAAAGCCTGTAAATTCTGAAACCTCACAATGGAAGTAATCACTAGAACTTAGCCACATCCTTACATACTAACAAAAAAGCTCTTGTGAAGAAAATGAGAAAAAAATGTGCAGTTCAGGTAAGGAAGCTCTGATTGAAACTACAAAAGAGAAAAAAATGCTAGGTTTCCTTTTAAGGCTGTCTACAGGTGTTATTTTACTTAACAAGGGCAGCCACTTAGGATGAAAACCATTTTCCTAGCCGTTTTGCTACCCAGGTCTGGATATCTGGAAGATGTATCAGGCAAAAGACTGCCTGAAGCAATTTTTTATAGTGAAGAGAGGAGCTCAGGAGAAAAGTTAGGAGAAGCTCAGGGCAAGTCATAGCTCTAGGGCATCAGCTCTGTAATATGGAAGATCTTTACTGAGTCCTGTAGAAGATAAAATGCACAGATTCCTTCAGAATCTGTGTTCAAAGCAGAAACAATATTGCACAGTGCAGAGGCACCACATGGAAGAGCACACACAGTACTGAAAGCTATGGGCTCATGACACTTGCAGTCAGCAGTGTGCTGGGAAAATGCTGCAGCTTTCCTGGCAAGGAAAGCCACAGGAAATGAAATCTCACAAGCTGAAGTAACATACAATTCCATCAACATTACTAAGTAGCTGACATGTATAAATATATTCTTTAAGATTTCTTGGTCTAATAAGCAGTACACTGGGCACTTCTCACTTCATAAGTACACATACGCCTTCTCTCTCTCCTTCCCAGAAACATTTACCATGACATTTCCCAAACAAAACGTGTGCTGAATCTTGATCACAACAATACAGAGTCAGATTTGAGCTGACATCCATTATAGTTGGGAAAAAATATTGAAAGATTTCACAGTGGGACATCCACAATCATCAAGAATCAGTAGGTACATTAGGAACAGACCCCTTATGGTCATGGATGATTCAATTTACTCTGTGAAGTAAAAATCTCTTCTTCATGACTGCTAAATGAGAGTGGTAGGTGGGCTGTTAGCAAACTGCCTAATTGGCACAATAATCAGATATGCCAGTAAAAAGACAGCAAGGGTGAAATGGCAGTGAAGGAATGCAGACATCTATCTGCAAGCCACTCATCCTCAGCTTGCTTTCTACCCAAGGGAGAGAAACTGGCACCTCCTAGGGTGTGAGTCATCTCATGCTAGAACAGCCAAGCAAAGTAGGTCAGATGAATCACACCTTCAAAAAGCTTTTCTGTATTCATTGACTATACATGCCACTGGTTTAGATGGAGATGTCTAACAAGCTTGGTCATTGGCAATTAAGCTGAAAAAGCAACTCCTGGGAAATAGACAATACCATCTATTTGCACACAAAGAAAATAGTTATAGAACCCAATTGGAGTTGAAATCTTTTACTGTAACGCCATCACCATTTTCATTAAATACATAGTTTGCTTTTATCCATAAATAAGTCACCACAACTCAATTTTTTACCTGAAGGCCATTAATATCAGGATATGTCAGGTGAAAGAACTATTGCAGGCAGAGGATAACTGATTTACTTACCCTGAAACACTACTAAGTCAGGAGATTTACTAAAGGGCATTTACTTAAACATTGGTGCAAGTATGTCCAAGCTACTTTTTGTGCCATTTTGAATACATAAGGCACGATTTTGACTCTGTTAGTGTTGTGTTTTTCCTTTCCATTTATGAATTAACATTTTATAAAATCCACAACTGCAGGACTAGTTTGAAGAGGTCTGAAGCTCAGACACTGAAAGAAACATTGTTCAGGCAAAAAATAGTATGAATAGAACGCTTGAAAATGTAAATGTAAATATTAAGAGTCTGAATTAAGGCAGCACGGGTGATTCTGGCATTTCCTCTTCTCATTTATTAGCATTCATTAGCATTCAAAAGGCAATCATGTTGTTGAACACATGGAAAAACGTGTAGCTTCCTAAGCAAACTGGGGAAAAATCAATCCCACCAGGCATGAGCATCAACAATTATGCCGGCATTGAAACAACTGCTTTAGCAAGGGGACTGACTGCTAAAAGGAACAATCCTCATCCCTGCAAACTGCATGCAGAGATGCCATGCCTTACCTAGAGGTTTCAGAGATATTTACTGACACTAGAGATGAGTGAAATACTCAACACTGTTTTACTCAACTTTGTGGAAAGAAATGTGCATAAAGAACGCCTCATTGTCCATTTTATTTGTCTTCCCCAGCGAGGTATGCACCATGTAAAAGTCTTCTCTGGTTTTCCCCCAAAGTGGCTTCCCAGCCCAGTGTACTGTGCTTGCCTTGGACACATTTAATTCCCTCCACAGTAGGTGGTACGGAACTGTGTTTCAGATTTTTGATGAAAACTGTGTGGATAGCACAGTAATGTTTTGGTTACTGTCAAGCATTGTTTGCACTGGGTCAAAGCCTTTCCTGCTCCTCACCCCACGAGTGAGTGGGCTGGGGGTGCACAAGGAGCTGATCCCACTGCCCCAAGGGATATCCCATACTATATCATGTCATATTCAGAAATAAAAACTAGGATGTTTGGGCTTGCTGGGGCTGCTTTGCCTCGGGAAAGGCATTGTCCCGCTGGTGGTGGGCACCTGGAGGTTTTTGCAGCACTTGCTTTTATTTGGTGTTCCCTTTTTGTTGTTGTTTCTTTTTAGTTGTTAAATTCTCTTTGTCTCAACCCCCGGAATTTTCTCTTTCATCTTTCCTTCTCTCCCCCATCGCACGGGGAGGAAAGGGAGCGAGCGGCGGTGTGGTGCCGAGCTGCCTGCTGCGGTTAACCACAGCAGCCGGCCCTATCTTCCTTTCCGGCCGACATTGTTTATCCCGCTTCTCCGGGCTCTCGTGCCACTCGCCTCCCTTGTGCCAGCCCTTCCCGGTGCCCAGCAGAGCCAGCAGCGCTCCCAGCACAGCCGTGCCGCGCTGAGGGCTCCGGGCAGACCGGGGGCCCGGCCCGCTCCCCTCGCCCGCGTTGCCAGCCGCCATCTTGCCGCAGGCAGGCGGCGAGAGCCCCCCACGGGCGGTGCTGCGAGGCCGTGCCGCTGTACCGGGCCCCGCCGCCGTGCACGGCCTCGCCGCGTCCCCCGCCGGACTCACTGCTTCCGCCTCTCCCGCCCCAGTTCCATCGCCAAGCTCTCCGGCTCTGCGGCCCGCCGGCCGCCGCCTTCCCCCATTGCCGCCGCCGCCGCCGCCGCCCGTCCCGCTCGCATCCCCCGCGTCGCCGGCGTTGCGCGGGGTGACGGCTGCGAGCGGCCGGCGGAGCCCGAGGGAGCGGCGCGCTGAGCCCACCCCACGCCCGGCTCGGACACCCTTCTGTCCGCAATGCCCGCGGCTCTCCCGCTGTCCAGGGAAAGCCGAGAGGGGAGACGAGCCCGGACACCACCGGCAGTCGCTATCGCCGGTATCGCTGGTACCGCCGGCCCCTGCCTCGGCCCCGTCCCGTTTGCAGCAGCGCTCGCCCGCCGCAGCTGTGACGGCCCCTGCTGGACGGGCTGTTCTGGCCTCTGTCCAGCGGGAATGCCCAGAATGTGGCTCGGGCAGCACCAGAAAAGGATGGGGGAAATAGGGCTTTGGCCCAGTTCAGAGTTTTGACCGTGTAGGTTGAACAGTGTGCTGAGCTTTTCATGACCTAGGGAAACACAGATGTGTGCAGATTTTTTAAAATATTTCTTCTGGATGTGAAGTAGCACGATTTTAGATGTTGTGACCCATATGAAGGCAAACACAGTACGGTGGAACCTGGCCTACAGTGTGCCCAGCTCATCTTTTAGCACGCTCAATAATTGTGATCTGTGCTAATCACAGATCAGCATGTAAAACCCTAACTTTAGACAGAAGAGTTCAAAATAATTTGCCTTAATCATCATCACTGATCAAGTCAATGGTGTTAGTCAATATATACTAGAAAATAATTACCTTACATTGGTCTCGATTGATGCTTAAAAATGTTTTCATGTTGCATTTTGCAAGCAAGGAATTTCAGATCAGTTCATGGGTTTCTCAAGCTGAATCTTTATGGGGTGAGTTAATCATATTATAGCTGCAAGAGTGATATCACCTCTGCAAGGTTCTCTCCCTGTCACCTTCTCTGGCTGCTTCAGTGCCAGCTCTTCAGCTCTTGACATTTGTGTGACTCTTCAGTGAGCCAGTTCAGCTCACTGAAAACTTACATAAGGGAAAATGTTTAATGTTGGCAGTTTCTGCTGGTTGGTGGTCTGAAGTGGCTTACCAGCTGCACAGGAAAGCACCAGACTTGATGCAAGGCATAAGGTGAAACTGGGAGTAATTACTGTGCTCTTAAATCAACTCACCATTTCATGAGACTTAATGCTCACTAGAGGAACTATCACTTTCCCAGGAAAGGAGGGGGTGGACTTTAATCTTCCTTTACTGATAAATTATGGAAAAGGGTATGGTTTTCTCAGTTCAAGTAATTCTGTTCCATGAGTCGCAAGCCAAATGGCATAGCCCTACCACTTGCTGGGTAACAGAGGCACTGGTTTTAAAGTTTAAAACATGGGTTATGTATTACCATTATTTTAACACAGCATAAACCAGTATTGCCATTCACAAGTCAGTACTGAAATGTGAATTGTAATCCTAAAGGGGTTGTGTGTCATGTTGCAATTGCTCAATCTAATGCCTCACCGATACTCCAGCAGGATTTAATGACTGGGAGTAGAATAGTAGGATGGAGAGTGGGAAGCTTGATTCTAAGAAGAAAAAGTAATTTTAATTTCATTTGTCTGATATATATTAGAGCAGGAGATTATTTTTGAGTCTCAAGTTGTAACTGATGCTATCAGCTAATCAGTGAATTATCATCCTTGTTGTGGGCTGAATTCAGAATTTTCTGATATTATTTAATCAGGAAACAAATTTAGAAGAGTGCTGCACTGTACCTGCATTTAAATTTAGCTGCTCATTTTGCCTTCATCTTTTACTGAATGCTACCTTTTAAAGATTCATATTGAAAACACATTTCATACCAAACCCGTAATTTAAGTAATGACTTGGACCTAGGTTAGCATTCATAACTCAGAGTGTATTGAATATTAACATCACAGGTTTTAATCACTAACCATTTTTCTTGTTACCAGTTTTTGTGAATAACTGCATCAAGATTCATGTAACCAGCCTGATGAATTGTTCTCAATGGGTGGGCACATTCAGAAAGCTCAGAACAAGCCCTGGAATCACAAGCAGTCTGAGAACAGAGGGCACAGGGCAGCTGAGGGCTGTATCCCCACCCACAGCGTACTCCTTCTGCCCCAGGAGACTTTAATTTGACCTTCTCTCCAGGATACTTTCAGGTCGCACCTTCACCTGGGAATTACTAGGTGTCTTAACTAGGTAAGCTCTCAGGAACTAGGTCATTGTGCACATAAAGAGGAGCTCAGAACACGCTGGCTGGGTTGGCACAGCACAGCAGGTCTAACTGGGTTAGACTGTTTCGCCTGATGGTTTGGGAACTGAAGTGAGAGAAAAGCAAAAGTGTCCTGTGGACTGAGGTCTTGAGTGTGTAAAACTTCAAACCACCATTATTTTTAACAATCACAGCAGTAACATAGTGACAATTGCAACACGTAAGAATTTTCCTCTATTTCTTTATTCTAAATAAATTGGTTAAAATTACGTATCTGGATATTGCTAAAGGCATTTAAGGCTTTTAATGGGTTGAGATCAAAACTTTCAGTAACAGTTAGGGAACTTGATCGCAACATAATGTGCTTTGAAAACAGAATTTTTTATTTAAGTGTGTATTTATGATATGTGAAGGCATTAAACACCTAGTTACTTAAAAGCAAGGTAGACCAGCTGCTGAAGGTATAAATTAATTTTTACAAAGGAAATTATTTCTGTAGCACCAGTAACTAAGGTACGATGAATGGCTCTGCGGGTAAGGGGAGACTTGTGGATGTTGTGTATTTTGACTTTACCAAGGACTTCGATGTAGTCTCCCATAGTACTTTTACAGATGAACTGGTAAGTTCCAAATTGGATAACTGAGTCATAAGGCTTGAAGTGTGGTGATCACAGTATGACTGCTTGACTCTGGGATCAGTACCTGAGCCAATACCTTTAATTCCTGATTGACAACCTGAAAGACTGAGCACCGGCTCAGCAAATTGGATGATGATTATGAGTTCAGGGGAGCAGTTAGTATGCAGGAGAAAAAGGGTGACCATTCACAGGTGTGTGTACAGCCTGGAGAAACCTAATGAAATTCAACAAAAATCAAGTGCAAAGCCCAGTATCTGGGACTGGTAAAGCCCATGGATCAATAGAGGCTGGAGCAGTCTAGAATGCAATGCTGTAGAAGACACAGGCTTCCTGGTGAAGAAGCTGCCAAGAGCCAGCAACAGCTTACAGCAAACAAGACTGAAAAGCTCCTGGGCCGCCATAGCAAAGGCAGGGCCAGGAGCCTGAGGGGGACACTTCTTCCACTCTGCTGAACACATGCTGAAGTGCTTAGCTTTTGATTCCCAAACAAGTCCCAAGGGCTGCATTAGGTCAGGAACTTACCTTTGTTCAGGCTGGAGAAGAGAAGGCATAAGGAGAGCTTAGTACTGTAATTAGCTATATAATATCAAAGTCTAAATGAGATAGAGAAACCAAAGTTTCCTCTAGTGTGCATGATGGAAGGATATGCAATAAAATGCACCTGCATATAAAAATGTTTGGCTTAATATAAGGGGAAATATTGAACAGAGTGAAGTTGGGCAAAGGTTGCCCAGAGGGGCAGTGAAGTCTCCATCCTTGGAGACAAATCACATGAGCAGAATTGGGGAAGAGCAATGTGCTCTAGGCTGGACCTGTTTTGAGAAGGAGGTGAATTACAGACCAGGGCATCCCTTCCAACCGTCACCATTCTAGCATAAGCTGGTCAGCCTGGTTTTTGTAGTGGAAGGTAGGTCTACCAATTCTTTTTAAAGGATTATGGGTTTATTCAGGAAACATTAAAAATATGCTATTCTAAGTTGGTTTTAAACCAATATTAAACAAACCAATCAAACAACCCTTGGAATCTAGAGAAATCCATTCAAATATGGGGTTTAGATTTGAGATAAGAACCATGGTTTGCATCTACACAATGATGAAAATTCCAGAGATGGCAGTAGCTTCGAATGACTTAGAGATCACTGAAGTAATCCTCTCAAGACAACATCTGAGACCAATATTGTAGCAGAAAAGGCTTTGAATAAATTTGGAAATAACAATGCCTTAGGAAATCAGGTAGTAGTTAATGCACTACACAGCTTAGTAAAACTTCTAGGACTTAGTAAAACTTCTAGGACTGCCATGTATCAAAAGAACATTCAGCATTCAAAGAAACAAAACCAAGCTGTGAATAGAAAGCCAACCTAAGACAGGAGGTTTGGGAAGCTTAATGTATCAATAAGGCAGTAAATGTGAGAAGGCTGTTGTATATGATAGAAGAAGGGAGGAGAAGCCTGTGGAGTTGCTACCCTGTGGCTAAGAAGTGGGCAGGTGATTCAAGGTAAGTTCAACAGCATCACATTATCACCTGAGAAAATTAACTAAACTTTGGAACAATGTAAAAGGGAAGATCATGGATATATCACATTGCAAACTGTAAAATGGAGTAGGCATAATTCAAAAAGTTTTAATCCATTTTGAAAGACTGGATACACATGAAGAGAACAATAGCAGGTTAAGCAGGACACCACTACTTGCCTGATACTGATGGCATTTAAATGTTTTTCTTCAGTGTGCTCCAATGTGGTCTCTTCACTGAAAACTGTAACACCTTGATCTTAACTGCTGTTTCAATACAACTTTTTATTTTGATGATTTATAGACTAAACTAAAGGGTATGAACTATATGCAAAACCTTGAAATGGGAGGGAGAAAGAAGATATAAATACCTAAATCCCTATTGTAAATACAGCTCATAGCAACAAAAATGTTGCTAGTGTGAAGTCTTGAGCAGTCTTTAACTGGTTACACAAGCTGGCAAGTGGCAGACTGTAGTAACAGAAATTGTTGCACTTTGTGCACTTTGTGTACTTTGGATGGAAATTTTTAGTTTGAAATAGTTAAGCTCTAGTTGATGAACTTGTTTATACTGTAGATATACCCCAATACTACTATTTTATTATTTCTGAAGATGTCCTAGTTTTTCCACTTAGGGATCCATATAGTAGCTTCATATCATAAAAATGTCAAGCACAGATTTTATCTTTATTTCCATAAATCAAAGTTACACTTCAAGTGGTTAGATCCTTTCTTTCACATTTCTCATCCTAAGCACACATCTGCAGTAGCTACCACAAAATACACACCTATTACCATTCTAACAGACTGTAGCTGTTACTGCATTTTTTCAATCTTCTACAAGTATCTCTTCCCAACAATAGTTTATAGTTTTTTTCTCCATCTATATGAAATGGAGATAAGTTGTAAGTTGTTGGCATTCTGTCTGTTGCAGGTCCAGCCAATATTAGAATGTGCAGCAGCTTTAGAACTCAATAGTAAAGTGTTAACGTATGTAGCAGTGTCAAAGCATCTCAAGGATTTAATATTCTGAGTTATTTTACACTGTGCTACAAATAGGATGACAAATCTACACAGTAGTATCTATTCTACACAACTCTTCATTAAAAGAGTTTTTCTTCATAGTCTTTTTAAACACTTCATACCCTTGTGCAGCCTATGAATTTAATGGAATAAAGATGATGACCTTTAGAACTACTTGTTCAAACATTTGGAGTCTTCCATTAGGAGGTCGTGATATATAATCTGAATCTTTCTGGATCAGCTGATAAGTACAGAATGCATAGAATTTCCTAGTGCCATCTAATATTTTCACAGAAAAATAATTTATGCAAAACCATACTTATCCTCTCTACATAAAAGCCTGAATTTCAAAGAATCTTTGTATATTCCTTATGGAGTCAACTGAAAAATGCCTTTTTCTAGACCTGTAAATACCCTCTTTTAGAAGAAATGCTTGGTATCTTTGGTTTACTTGTATGCTGAATGAGAAAAAAAAAGACTGAAAAGGAATGACTATCTAATTACCTGAGGTTCATCTTTCATTTCTGCTAACATGAACTTTGGATGAGATCAGCTGTTTAGTAGGTGAAAAGATAAATTCTCTACAAAGCAATGAAACACAATTCTTATTTTAGTAGTGCATATTAAATAAGACAAGGCTTGATTAGTAAAACTAATTCTTAAGGATAGTTATAAAGCCAAAACTGGTAATTTTACTTGTTCCAGAAGTAGTAATCCTACTCTTTCTGTATCACCACCTTCTTTATAAATATAAAGTGTTACAAAAATATTCACAACAGTATTTCTATATTAATCTATTATTTCATATATATTATTTTGAAAAAGTGCTTAAAGAGGCAAGTATATGAACTGCAAACTCATATTCTTCCAGTTGTCTAAAGCTTGATCCAGTTGTTTAAACCCCTTGTTCAGTACAGAATAAGGAGGTGACAATTTTCATTTCTCCTCCTACAAATGCTCTTCCTACTTTTACATTTTACTGCCAAATTAAGTAATAGCTTTGCTTCAAAAGTACAGTGTAACATGTTCAGTGTCAGATGAGCAATGTAGTTACTTCTAAATAGGAAGTTTCATCTCTAATGTAAGGCTTTAAGAAGTATTTAATTGCTTTCATTTTTTACCCTTCTTCTCATTATCTAATACTTTATATTCATCTAGCACAGCATGGCCGGTTTCCTTTGCAGTTCTCTTTACAACAGATTTGATACCAATATTTTCAATGTTAAATGCTGTAACACCAACATTGATTGCAGAATTCATAGCGTTGTCTGTAGCATGGCCAGCATCCTCTCCATACCTAAGGAAAGAGAGCAGTTTTGTAGATTTATATGCTTAGTATTTTAATCTTCACTGGAATTCTTCTGAGAGGAAAAATTCAGGCATTACCAAGAAAAAAATAATAAACCCAGTGCCCAAATATCTGAAGAATAAAATTAGAATTTATGAAGCCATTTGAGTAAAGGCTGCTCCTCTATCAGATAACTGCTCTTTCAAAATATCAATATACTTCTACTCTTTTTCTTCAGGAATGTTTCCGATCTTTCTCCCTTTTTTACCTCTGATTTTGAAGAGTAAAAAACATATCTACAGAATGGTTAGAAGAGATGGGAGAGAAGTTTTGTGCAATAACTGAAGGTTCTTCTTCACCTTAGTTCTTAGGTAAAATTCCTACCTCTATATAGAAAGCCAACTGTATCCTGGGCTGCATCCAAAGCAGCATGGCCAGCAGGCCAAGGAGGAGATTCTGCCCCTCTACTCTTCTCTTGTCAGACCCCCAGCTGGAGTGCTGCATCATAAAAAAAACCCAAAAGGCTCAACAAAATTATCTTGACGATGCGATGAAAATTAAGAAGAGATAAAAACCTTCGGTCTCTCTCATGGGCTGTGAGTCCAGCTTCTTTATGCTTTAGTGGGAAAGTTGCCAGTCTCGGACTAATGACTCAACTGCGCACAGAGAGCACAATGAAGGAGGACAAGGGCAGTAACTCCAACTGGTCTGGGTAGCAAGACATTTCTCCAGAGAGCACTGCAGTCAGACAAACCAGGGCAAAGGGAAGTATTCCTGGCACCATCAGAATCCCAGCAGTCAGCAGAGTTACTTTTTCCCTGTGCTTGTTATGACTTGAGATTCTTTGAGGACTTCAAGATAAGGTTAGAGAGAAGCAAAGAATCCAAAAATCTATAATATATCAGTACAGGAGCCAGAGCATGTGGTTGGAACTAACAATGAGACGAAATAAAAAGAATTAGCAGGTTTTTTTGTTTTGCCTTTAATTCTCTGATAGAGCAACAGCCTTGAATCATCAACATCAGATTTGCAGGTCAGAGAATAAATGTCACAGCAAAAGTATTTGTCAGTTTGATTAGTTTGTCAATTTGATTATTTGCACCTCAGAAACATCATAAGTTAGTATAGTATCAGTAAAATAAGTAAGCTCATTTAAAGTAGGATTGTAGCTTATCCAGTGCAGTAAGACTAACAACTTCTAAATGTCTGATAACTAATTTTTTAGTTTGCCTGCCTGAATTGCATAATTTTTAACTCTTCTTTTTTTTTTTTTTTCTTTTAATGGTGCAGTTATATATACTGCATCTATTTAAATAGTTTTTATGAAGGGTAGTAGCATGGGACTTTGGCAGACATATTACTTCTGAAGCAACATTTTCCCCCCCATTCCAATCAACATGAATATGATGATCATGTCTTTAAAATTCCATCCACAAGCTAAGTTTTAGCCATTTTTTTTTATTTAGAGACACTGATGGTGCTCCTTTAGCTTTGTTTCCATTAAGTGGAATTTAGCTCATTCACTGGTATTTTGAATGGCAGGCATCTTTGTCACCGAAATAAAAATCATCTTACGAAAGGGAGATTATGTAAAATTTAAATATAAGGATAGATTTTAAAGATTACATATCAAATGTTTTCAATCATATTGCAGTTAGCTGCAACAGGTAGTTACTTATTGTTTGTCACTCTTAGTGTCTGTTGTCTGCTGATCTCCATATTTCCTATATTTGTATCTAAAAAAAAAATTAATGTGAGTTTATGTGAAATGAGTACCAGTACAATTTCTACTGACATTCCTACTGCTAACAAACATTGGCAATAAACCACAACTGACTACAACTTTGCTATTTGGCCTCCTATTTGAAATGCATCACAACTCAACCCTGAATGCCAATCTGCTTAATCCTGTATGCTGATGTTTATCTTGTTACCATTGGCTTGTAGCCTGTATGCACTTTCAGCAATCCTTTTACTATCTCTTTTGCTACACTTATCACTGATTCCATTTAGACTGCTTGCTTCTGCTTACTCTTCACTTTCTGTTAAATCTCCTGCCCTTTTTATAAGGAGTGCATTTCACGTTTCAGTTATTTCAATATATTCCTTTATTCTCCACAGCATATTCCAGTACATGCATACAGCTTTCATCTTTACATCAACTTAGTAACATCATCTTAATCCCAAATGTTATTGTCCTTTTCCCCCAGTATCTTTTTCTAAGAACATCTGTATTCTGCAAGTTGAGGCTGTTCTATTATTGCTATATATGCCTTAGATTTTCTTACAAAATTTTCTTTTTTTGTACTGCCTTGCTTTAGCCAAACCTACTGATATATGAGGTTCTTTCATTTTTTATAAATTTAGCTAAGTTTGCATAAATTCAGGATTAGAGCTGAGAGGTTTAAACCAGTAATTTTTTCATAATGATATTATACCATAGAGCAAAGATACAAATCTGAACATTATCTGTAACATAGCCTGAACCTGTAATACTTCTACAAAGAACTAAAAAAAATACTTACTACAATCATCTACTAATTTCAGATTTTTCCATACAGGAGATGCTCATTAGTGTGCACTTACCACCTTATCACATGCTACATAATTACACCAAAGGAAGCATTTCAGTTAGCTTCCCTGCACTTTCATAAGCTTTTTTTTGCCAGTATTCAGAGACAGTAACAGTGTGCTGTAGAAGGTGAAAACAATAAAAACATAACTTACTTGTATTTGACCGTTTTTACAGTCTCAGTTGAAACACTTTTAGCAATGCACTTCGCTGCACTTTCTAAACCTTGCCACACTGTTGAAAACCCTGTAGAAACAGTCAGCTTGAGTTCATACCATTAAAAATATGCCATTAAAAAAAGTGTAAGGAATTTTTATTACCTTGAACTCCACTTGCTGCTACAACCAGAGCACCATCAAAAGTAGATTTGCCATCTTTATCTTTCTTTAGGGATTCTGGAACTAATTTGCTGCCATGTTTCTTCACATGTGGAGCCAGCTCCTTTCCAACACAGCTCGCTATAGAACACACCCCTTCAACTACCATAAAACAATAGGATGCAGATTATTTAGTGAGAACACAGAACATCCTTCTTTACTCATACATAACAGGAAGCTTCACTGAAGTCTTAAGCGATAGTTCTATTTAAATACGCTTATATGAAAGACAGACTAATCCACATGTAAGTGCTCATGTGATACAGAGCAATCTTCTTTTTCAGGTTCTACACAGTTCCAAATCCTAACAAGTAAGGTTGGCCTTGTGACTAAAAAGTGTCTTAAAAGACATACATACATATCTCACACCCAAATTTCAATAAACTGTTTCCACTGCTTTGTTACCTCTAACATGTAGATAGAGAAAAAGCTGCTGCTTTCCTGACTTGTCTTCTGTAGACGTCTTACTTACAAGCATTCCAGCTCTTCAAAGTAGTTTTATAAGATCAGCACAATTTACTTTAAAACTTGGGTGAGTCACTAGGCAGTAAATAGAAACATTATATGCAAATAAAAAACCAAAATGAAGTTACTGAGACCTGTTAGGGTTGCCAGACGCCTCTGGATACCAGGCCATTTCTATTTTGGTATTTATACATAGTCCAATAGACTTTCAGGTGTGCATGTTTAAAAATATGCACACACACATTTTCTTGTGTAAGTTGGCAACCAGTGAGAGCTTTTAAAGCACATGGTCATCAACATTAAAAAAAAAAGAGACATCATTTTGAATTAACTGTCTAAAACTTTCAAAAGCATGTCAAACTTATTCTTCTAGGAAAGAAAAGGATGTCTCAAGGCCAAGTAATATATAGTCTTAAAGCACATCTCTTACAGGAGATAACTAGGCACAAACTACTGATCTCTGTAGTTTATCAGGTCAGTTCTTCCTCTAGTTTACTGGCTAGAGAAACCAGCTTGTATTTTAAGAAGTTTTTATTATTTAAGGCAAAAATATTATATTCTATGAGATGGAAATTTTTACCTAAGAACTGGCTGACTTTCACAGCTCCTCCAGTAGCCTGTTTTGCTACATGAAGTCCCTTTGCTACAGTTGGGTTGACTTCCACAGGCTTTTCTTCTGGTTGAATGTGCTCTCGCAGTTTAGAAGCTCCTTTGTGAATAGCTTTACCCGTGTATTCTGCTCCTTTCATTAGGCCCCAGCTTACCCAAGATGCACCTTCAAGGCAAAAAATTGTTTTTCTTAGAACATACAATTTTATGAACTGTGATTCCTTCAGCTATCTCTCCTATGAAAAACAGGAATGTTTAGAAACATTCCTGATTACAGTCTGCAATTATCTTCTCCCCTTAATGGGCCAGCACAGAAGTCCTGCAGTAATTTCTGCACCTATACCACCACTTTTTACATTCATTTTAATACAGCCAGCCCACATCCAAATGTCAGCCTAACATAGATATTAAGTTTTTTAATGGATGTGTAAGAAACAGCTGAGTCAGAAGTGATAAAACTGCACATCTCAATGCTATTAATACTCAGGAAAACATAAAAACCCGGGCCTCTAGCCCTCCCTGCAGATTCATATTTATTACAATCAGCTGGTGGTCATTAGTATATTCTCAGAGGAAAAAAACCCACATGTTTATCTGCAGAAATCACAACAGATGCCTACTGTAATATGTGTTCATACAGGGATAAAATTTTTCTGTCACAGTGGTTTGAGTCCCAGCAGGTGATATTCTAACAGAGTCAAATAAGGAGCCAAACTCATTTGCAATGAACAAACTGCTGGCAATGGATTTATATTCTGCATGGTTTTTATAAAGCTAATCACGGCATCCTTTAGAGAATCAACACTAAAACTAGTGAACCACTACTTCTGATCACTCAGCTTCTATCAGCACACAAGTATTTAGGTGAAAATACTATTTACATGTTGCTCACGTTGGTTCCTATTCAACACAGTTCCCTTATTACCTGACAAGATTCCATGGGCAACTTTCTCACTCCATTCTGGTAACTCTTTCTGATCTTCTGCTTCTTCAGGTTGTGGCTGGATATGTACAGTCTGAGGCAAGTGAACTGCATCACTAGAGGCTTCAGAAGGCTGACAAGTGAAAGCAAACATCTGAGCATCTACTTTGCAACATACTATCAGTATTTCTGGTTTAGATCATGCACATCCATTATCAAATAATACTACAGTTGTGCATGCCTTGGGAAAATGTACAGAAACTCAAGCTAAATTTAACACCCAGTTACTTTTTCTACAGAAATCCTAGACATCCAAAAAAGCTTATCAGACAGGTCAGCTTTTTTGTACACATTTTTCATCCAGCTACAATGGAAAGATTTGCTTGCTAATGCAGCCATATGGCCAAATAGCTAAGCAGCGAAAATTTACACTACTAGTTCACCAGCAAAACAGAAAAGAGACTGTCCATCTCTCATTGTTATCTTCTCTGACAGAAGTCAACTCTGTTGTTATTCAACATGGGAACTGCAGTCTTTGGTTAGAGAATACAGCTGCACTAAAGGAATGCAGCTGTTGAGGATATTTTGTTCCTCATCCTTTCCTCCCAAATTCAAAAATAAAGAAGATTATTCATGCTGTGCTGTTTCTGCTTTTTCAGACTGGCACAGCCAAGGAAAACATCAAACTGTGCACAATACTGGCCCCTATTTAAGGCTGGGTAGACAGGTTCTCTGTTACTTCGTGCTAAACTTTACAGTTTCTGGAGTAGATGTTAATCATTCAAACACAGCAACCACTACCACAGGCTGCTTAGCACTTCTAAAATGTGTAACATCACTTTACACAGTTCAAAGACAATGTATAATTAAACTTTAAACACAAAAGCCTTAAAAATTGTAGTAGGTTTAAGTTTTTGTTAAGAGAACCTTTCCAATGTAAAAGTAAATAAACCCCCCAAACGTTTCAAAGATTGAAACATTGACAGAAAGGAAAAACATTTTTGTTTAGTCTAGAAGAGTCTAAATGAGAGCAGTTATAGATTAAACCCATAGGCAGATCAGAATACACAATACGGAAAAGTATTTGCTATTACAGGGAATTCCCCTGAAATATTTACTGGATATAAAACCAGGATATTGCACATAAACTGAATGTTGTAGTAAAACCAACATTAACAGGAGAAAGTAGATAAAACCTTAGGAGGTTGCTACCCAGAGGGTTAACAGGGTATCACTGGTATGTACTACATCATCATTTACTGCTGCACAGCAACTTGAAATCTGGAGTTCAAGATATGTCTTCAGCTACAGGTAAAAAGCAAACCAAACAAAACTACTTAAAAACCCAAACTATGTTCCAGATGTAATTTAGTTACGCCACAGGTTGGGGCACTATATAGGAAACCAGTCAACAAAACTTCTACATTAAGGAGCAAAAATGGATTGTCTAGTGAGAGAGAGGACTCAGAACAGTAATTATACTAAATATAATTAGTCAGTTAGATCCTCATGATTACTATGTAAAACAGACACATTAAATGGCCATCAGACTAGGCTTTGAAATACTGTGCTATATCAGTTTTTAAAACTTCAGAAATATGCTGATTTGAAAAATGTGGCAGGATGCAGTAACTGAATTGGTGTTTGACAAGAAACCAAACAACAACACAAAAAAGCCACGCAACAAAAAAAAAAATAACCACAGGACACAGCATACACAGCTGCTGTCAATCAAATCAGCAGTTCTAACATGCATTTCTGTGACTTTTTTTTTTTCCAACTAGAGGATTTTGGAATGTCCTGGGATTTACCTGGACTTTGTGGCCAGACCTCTGTTTAAATTTATCTTCAAAATGTGCTCTCTTAGTTGCTGGGAGCTCTGAAGGTAACCCTACTCTCTCATGGGATCCTGGCACCTGCGACATTGTATCAGGGAACATTAACAAAGATACAAAGTTTTAGGGAAATAAGGAACTAATAAGATACCAAATTCGAACTACTTCTACGCAGGAAAAAAAAGACAGAATTTTATCCAGTGAGTTGATATCACATAATTCTGTAATACTTTCCACTTTTAAGTAAAAATTAGTGGTCTTCTGTGCTACTGAAATTCCCTGCTGAACTCACCAAGATTTACACCATAACAGAACTCCTCCCTTATGGGATGCTCCAAACTGGTCCTTTATCATCACTGCAGTCACATTTTGGTCATTCAACAAAATTCTTGCATGGAAAGATTTAATCATGCTAAAGTCTTTTAAGTATTTATTGATTACCACTCTTCCTTGAAATGATGCTCCAGGGCTCTTAAGAGTAATATTTTCCACTTTGCTACAAATCACTGAATCTTACTGCACGTTTGTTAGACTAAGGGTTTTTTTTTTGTTTTCTCTACCTGTCAACATCTTAATATCTGGGCTATAAGACACCAGATTTATCTACTTTGAGATCCCATTGGAAGGCAGATTTTTGAGGTACTTACTAATTTCACAGATTTTCTCTGAGGCAGCTTAAGATTTTTGAACAGCAAATGTGTACATTTTGGCATGATGTTCCAAGAACAGCATCGCCAAAACTACACAAAGAGTTGTGTGTATGCACACATAAAGACAAGTATGCTTTTTGCAGAATAGGACCCAGAATGAAATTTTCTATGTTCTTTTTTGGAAAAATAGAGAAAATATAAAAACTGGTCTCAAATTCCACTCTGCTAAAAATATGATATTTTAAAATTTGTTATCTCATAGGACCTACAGTTTCACTACAAAGCTGCTTTATCATGGCTACTTTATCTATTTCTCATGGATGAGCTTATCAACCAAGACAAAAATCTGTCTTTTTACACAAATAAATGTAAATGTAAGAACATATAGATGATTTACACCTTTCCTCACTGGCTTGTAACAGCCTGCCCAGAAATTTACCTGGATGCGTAGATCAGACATTTGTTTCAAGAGATCCTCAAACAGCTCTCTGTCAGCTGCTGGAAGTTCTGAAGACAGCACGACTCCCACGTAGGACCCTGGTATCTGGGACATTGTGTCGGGGAACATGTAGACCCCAGTATTGCAGCACAGAACAGGAGACTGGGTACACATCAGAGGATATAACCAGTCACAAACCTAGGGAAAACAAGTATATAGAGTCAACGGATGCTTTTAAAAAGAAAGATAGGCAGAACATACTGACACACACCATAAACTTGATTTTCCATAAAGTTTCAAGTGGAACCTTCTAGTGAAAGGTTCCCTGCTGATGGCAACAGAGTTGGAATTAAATTGTCATTATGATCCTTTCCAACTGCAACTGTTTTATGATTCTGTGATGAAAAATAAAAAGCTTTATACCATCTTGAAGAAAAAGAAAAAAGAAAAATAATCCCCATGTGATTCTTGAACTACCACTCTTGATTAGTTCTGATGGTCGAATATAGAGAAAATACTAATTTTCACAGGACTAGAATTCAGGCTGGTGCCCTCTTAACAGGTCTTGTCTTGAGGCCCAGATGAAAAGAACTGCCAAACAAGTCAGGATTCACAGTGCCTGTCTCCTCTGGAGATCTCAGGACAGGTTTATATGACAGGCCAAATAGAAAAGCATGGCTGTCACGGCCTACTGTTGAAGACTGCTAACATGAGTGGTGCTGAACCAGCAGACCCCAAAGCAGCCAATCCTAGCAGTAACAAGGAGATCCAATCTCAGAATACAGACCAGCAACACAATGTTCATTCTGGAATGTGCCCACATGAAGCAAGTAAAAACTGAAAAAGTAAAAATAATGCCTCTTTTTATTTGTAGTTCTGAGTCCAGACTCTCATGGACCCTCAAATTGCAAATTATCCATCGCCATAACTGCAATACCTTATCAATAATTGAAAATGAAGTGGGTAGCACCCAACCCCATTTTATCCTGATTCGTTGCAATCAAAATGTGTTCTCTACGTGATGAAAGAAGTCAATTTTATGAAATGGTATCAACTCAATTCCTTTACATACTGGAATTCACCAGAACAGTGTGCCCTTGAAAACTCTGGCAAGACACAGAGATGCTTTTCCCAGAAAGAGTTGTGGAAGTGTGTACTTACAGAAAACCATTTCTGCAACACCTGTAACATCCTTCATATTATCACAGGGATATTTAGGCTCAGAGGAGCAAGCACCTAAGATGATTTCCTGTTAAAGCTTTATGACAGTTCTTGAAATTTTAATTAAAGGAGAAAACTATTTTTCTGTTACCTGAAGAAATGCTGGTGGACGATTCTGAGCAGCTTCACTATCTGTATCCAAGAACTTCACGATGCGCAGATATCCAGGATACGAGGGAGCGCTAACCTGCCCATCAGGAGTCACAAAAAATATCTGTACTCCTTGGGGAATTAAGATCAGCTCATCTGCATCCACTCCCAGGTTTTCCAGGGGAGGTGGCTGAGTACATTTATTGCTGTAGTACTCCTCACTGACAGAAGAAAACTCCCCAGAGTCTGTGCCATAGGATACAGTAAAGTGGCCATTGGTAGCTTGAGGAGTATAGGCAGGAGGTGCTTCATTTGGCAGACAAAGAGGTTTTGCAGATGATGGACTCATAGCTGGAATTTGCCCCTGACTCATAGCTGCAACACTTCCATCTGCTGCAGGTGGCTGATTTGGTACCATCAGAGAATTAGGGGGAGGGGGTCTTTCTGGCTTTTCTTTGGAAGGAATGGAGGGGTATAACTTGGGCACCCTAGGAGGGGTATCCATCATAGCAGGAGATGCTTGTACTGGTGGAGTGTTTTGCTCTGGACTGCCGAGCCGAGCACGAACATTTTGCAGGGTCTCCCTCATCTTCTGTTGCATCTGCCTGGCTGACTCCCACTGGGACCCGATACATGCAGGGCCCTCTGATGGAATGCTAACGCCTCGGAGCAAGTGGTCAAGCCCTTGCTCATAGTAACTTCTTGCCTCTTCCCTCTGGCCCAGTTCATCTGTGTTCAGTCCTTTACTGACAAAAATAAAGGCTTTCCTGTACTCTTCATTAATGGCTTTAATATTTGCATCTTCTTGCGTAACCGGATCCCGCAGTTGTTCCATTACTGCAAATTGGAATAAAATCAATAAGAATATACAGAGAGTAAGCCAAACAATGTTTACCTTAGAATAAAATGTCTTCTTAATGATGACCCTACTGCATGTATTAGCAGAAAACTATCTAGTTGCTTGGAACAGTGTCTGATATGTTATGGTTATCTCCTAATAGCATTCAGCTTCAGCTGTTCCAAGACAGCAAGGAATCTATAACCATCAAATCTAGTTACACTACAGATATTTATTTCTTAAAAGTTAAACATCAGAAGAACATGGAACATGCCTGATACTAGATTTTTCATCTTCAAGATCAGTAGTAAACAAGATGAGTAAACAAATAACTTTAAAAATCTAACTTTTCCAAAAACATCTCTAAGGTATTAAAAAATTCAGTTACCATTTTGTTTATTTAAATAAAGGCTGAACTTACAAATAGTACATTTCCATTTGAATAATTTAAGAGAAAACACCCAACAGATTTTTAGACCTTGATCAACATCAACACAAAGAACTGTGAAATACTTTGAACAGTTAAAGCTCTGCTTTACAAAATAAAAACATGGAATTACTTATTTCCTTTACAGTGTTTATAGAGTGAGAAAAGGCAATTGGTGTTTTACACTTCTTGCTCCCCTGACACAAATTGGAAGCACCAATATGTACAAAAGTTAACAGGTTCTACATCTGTGTTGGAACGTATTTCTCAAACTGCCTCATGTATTTCAACAGAAGAGCAGAAAAGAATCCAGTAGGTTTGTTTGAATTCTAAAATATGTTAACTCATTTGTATGCAGATTGTTGGTCTTGGCCAAACACAGGAAATACAAATAATTAATTCCAATTAATTTGGGTTTGGTTTGGGTTTTTTTGCTGGCAGCCTTGAGAGGCATTGTTAATTCAGAAAAATCAGGCAATTATACTAGAAGAGAATAATGATCGTGGACAACAAAAATGGGATACTGTATTAAACAAAGAGCAGATATTTTCAAGCAAAACCATGATTCTCTGCTGTAAGGCAGATGAAAGAAAGGAGACATCTGTCAGTCACAATGACTGACTTCTTAATAAGCCACAGAAAACATGGGGACAAGTAAAATCCAAAGTGCAAAAATAAAAATACTTCCATTACATGGGCAGAAGCATTAACACCACCATGCAGGGCACACACTGAGGCAGACTCAAGGAAGCTGTGCCAGAAGAGGAAGAGGTGGGGAGGTTACTGATTTTTTCCTTATGAATCTATCACTCTTCCCTAGAAAGGTCTAAGTTTGGCTTACCAAGGCAATAGAACAAAGGCTAAGAGATTAGATTAGTCTCTACAAATATAATGGATGAAAAGAAGAAAGTAAACCAGTAAAGAAAAAAATAAATATTAGGAAAGAAAAAATAATTAAATCCAAACTTGTAATAAAATCCTGAAATAGTACCTACATTTCAGTTTACTTAATGTCTCTTCTTGTTTCAGATTATCAACAAACTAAAGAAATTATTTGGAAAATATCCTATCTCTACTCCAAAAAAACCAGAGAAACTTGCGAAGTACAGGACATGAAAAGATTTTAAAGAGGCAAAGAATGCTGTGTTCTACTCACATACTCTTTATAATCAAAATGCAGACAGCATTTAGGTGACTGATGCATCTGGAGTCACACAACAGAAATGCCATGTAATCTGGGAGGAATCTGTTCTTAGGATACTACAGGATCCAATTTCACATAATAGTCAAGATGTGTGGTTTCAGCACAGTAACAGACACACAGCTCAGAATACAACGGGTGGTTTGAAAAGGCAGCCCAGTGGAGTGGGTCAGCAGCAACTCAAGCCACCAGGTTCACTGCCCATCATGTAGCAAATTTTGGGCTGAAGATTGACTGCAGTCACTTGTTGCCTAGAGGCTCAGCATCTTTAAGCTAAAGAACAGCATTGGCATAAGTGCACATTTACTAGTCACCAAGGACATCACCTTTAGAAGTTAAAAGTGTGCTCCTGCATACTTACGCTTCAGCACAACAGCAAGCAATTTAGAGTAAAAGCAATTGGAAAGAACTCCTTACAAGGTTGTGAATATAGCTGGATCCTCACACCAAAAAAACTTAGTGACAGCCATACCATATCATTGAATGTCAACACTTGGATTTACTATTGAAAAATCCACTTTTCCTTTTAAATAGGATATGAAGATGAAAACCAGTGTAACAGTAAATACCTCCGATTTGAGAATTGTAGGTTCTTAAAACACAGAAAATGTTTAGAAGACTGAGAAGGACAGAAAAGTTTAATTTATCATCACTGTTTCTATTCTTCTCTATTGAACAAAATGTACTGCTTTGAGATTTTTAGTGCCTGTATCCCTAAGCCTATATAAAGTCCTTTCTCAAGGCTTGAAGTAAATGATTTATCTGTGAGAACACAACTGCAATACAATAGTCCCCTTTGCCCCATGTTTATTGATTTGATTTTTTTCTGGGTGAGGCAAATGCAAAGATAATTTACAGATTTCAAATAATCATTTTATTAGTTAGCATGTAACAAGAAGAGACATCAAGTAAAATCCTAACTACAATTCAACTTAATATTTAATTGATTTAGTTCTGATACTGACAGCAGCACTGCTCTTGCTACACCTCAGTCTACTGACTAGAAAAGGTCTGTAAGGAAATGGAGACGTCAGCACCATCAGTGTCCACACAGCCCTGGTGCACAGCAGAGCTACAAAAGCTGGCTCAGGAACTCTGATTGTCAGAAACACCCCAAGTTTGCAGTATATGTGCAGCGTGGTTACCCCAAATAATGCAACTGGCTGGCAGAGCACTTGGAAATGGAGGAAGGACTTCACAGTAGATTTCAAGCTAAACATGTGATAACTAAAAGCCCAAAGAACTGAATTTCATTCATTCTTAGTAATTGATTAAAACTAATACAAATGAATGGATGATATTAAATAAGCTTATCTAATTGCTCCCTCATAACACAAGAATAAATATTCTCTGACAGAGAACATTTAAATAGCAATCTAATTATATCCAAGGAATGTCCTTGTTCACTATTATTTTCAGTATACAATCTTAATATAGCATTTAAGTGTCCTGCATATTTTAATATTTATCTGTACAATGCTGAATCTTATTGCCTCTGTTTTAAAGCTGTAAGGAATGGATAATGTGTATTACTGAACACTGAGAGCACTGCGAGCCAATCTTTGGCCCTATGGCTTGTTCAGATCAGCCCAGACCTGTACCATTTAGCATTAATTAAGATTCAGAGGAACTTGTCTCAGAGAAAGCCAGTCCAAAACTGAGGTAAGAGCTAAAGGGCACTGTAGATAATCACAGATCAATCCAGCACTTCAGCACTTTTTCTTTTATTAGTCCAGGTACACTGTGGTTTTAAGTGACTTGACCAAGGGAGGCTACAGTGCAACAATGAAACTTGAGTTTAACTTGATATTGTAAGCTAACATTTCACCCATCCTTCCTCTAAAGCAGCAAAGCCCAATTCATGGAAAAGTAATGTATATTAACAAAAATACAGGTCAATGGTGGATCTCACTGCTAGCCTGTACACATGAAGTCTAAGGCTTATTAAGAGGATTAAACAGCCTGACTGACAGAGGCAGGATACACTTGCCAACTCACTATTTTTGAAGGAGAGTAGGGGAGGAAAATGCAAAACAAATTTTTAAAAAACACAAACTAAAACACCCTTAATCCAAAATTTCTTGTCAACTGTTTTACTCTCAGCCCCCGATTTAGAAGTACCATGCAAACACAATTGTTTAAACCTTATTTCTATATGAAAAGAGCAAGTAAGAAAGTGTTAGTAACTTTCAAGAATTTAAAGAATTAAATGGTATATAGAATATAATAAACTAATATAAGCCAAGCAGTAGCTAATAAATTTAATTTAAATTAGCTAAAGCATAAAAAGGTAATTTGTTTAAAGAAGCCTTTAAATTTTTCAAGAAGTGGTGGCCTACTCCTAGCTTTTAAGCAGAGAAAAACATTTGTAAGGTTAGATAATATCACAGACTAGATGACCGAAAGAATTAGTAATATTAAAGTAATTCTTACTCTCAAAATTACCAAATACTTCAGTAAACTGCCAAGCTCTGACATTTCAACCGACACCTTCTTCTCAGGCTGCTATCCTAGCACCTACATTCACTCAGCCAGCGCGTCTGATTTTCCTCATCTACTGCTGCTTTAAGATAATTTCTGCCCAAATAAAAGAGCTTCCTTCTTTACTCCTTGGTCTGCGCCTCCAGCACATGCTGTCACCACAGAGCCTTCAGGCTTGTCACTTCTCTACGGAAAGCAGAAACCAGGGGCATCGCAGCTGCCCAGCACTGGCGTTTCTCGCAGCACCCAAGCACAAAGACATTGTACTAGCATTCCAAAACATCGCAAGATCGTCATGGAAAATTCAGCGTTATGTAAGACTGCTATTTAATACTATTTCATTAGCTCTGCTGTGTGCCTGCCGGTTTCTGATCACCACCAACATTTTACCAGATTCGAGAAACTCAGAACTGTCTAACACGAATCCTTTAAAAACAAAACAAGACAAAACAAAAGGAGCAGTTTCACGAAGCACTCTGACTTTTAACCTCTCAAGACATTCACTGCGTTATTAAACCACCAGGGTACTTCGACCAGCCCAGATCCTGGCCCTCCCCGCCGCTCCCTCCCACCACCCGCCCGCGGGGGCTCCTGTCCCGGCCCCGGCCCCGGCCCCGGCCCGCTCCGGTGCCTCCCGCGGCCTGCCCTGCCCGCCCCGCTACCACCCGGCCCCGCAGGGACCCGAGCAGGGCCCGAGCCCGCGGTTCCCTCACCGATCCGGGCGCCTCCGCCGCGCTCAGCCAGCCCAGCTCAGCCCAGCCCCGGCTCAGGCGGCAGCGGGCGGTGCCGCAGGGTCGCGGCTCCGGCGTCACCCGGCGCGGGCGGCCTGGGCCCGGGCGGGGCCTCGTCAGCTCATAAATATCGCCGAGCCGTGCAGTTTGTCCTGGCTTTGGTGTTATTCTTTTGGTTTTCCGTTTGCTTTTCTTTTGTTTCTGTGAGTTGAGGTGTCTTTTTGTTTGGTTGGGGTTTTTTGTGGTTTATTTTGTGGGGTTTTTTTTGTTTTTTGTTTTTTGTTTTTTTTTTTTTTTTTTTTTTTTTTTTTTTNTTTGGTTTGGTTTGGTTTGGTTTTTTTTTAAATATGCTCTAGATGTTAGGGAGGAACACAGATCTGCGTATTGGTTTCACTTCAGTATGTTAGTTTCGCTGGGCACATGGAAGATCGCTTCTCTTTTGCCTTGTGGTTTCTGTGGCTCACAGCATCAAACTGAATCATAATGTATGGCCCCGGTGATACCATGGGTTCTTTCCTTCTGTTGTTTTTCACTAGCCGAGTGGCTTTGCCGTTTGTAAGGAATGGAGTTAGTAATTTAAATCCATGTATCTCTTCATCTTTTAATGAGAATCTGAAACTCTAATTAGCTGTATACATATGTACATGTGTGTACAAATGCACCAAATATATACCCAAATTCTAGTTATGCAGTTGGTATGAATATCCAAAAATATGGAAAAATAGGGCCTAAAAGCTATCATTCTGAACTCTCCTCTTTCATGTCATGTTTTCATATATTATTTTGACTGCTACTTTAATTGTGCCAAAGAGGCAGGCTGCGCAGATCAAGGTTATATTTCCAAAGGTGTCTCTCTCGAGGTGAGACTTATTTACCAGCCTGGGCAAGCTGGAGCTGGTTGCTGCCCTAAATGTTGGCTGTGGGAAGGGGGAACTGCATTTGTGCATTGGTGCTGTGAAAAAAAACAAAAGAAAAATGATCCCACTAAACATCTGGCACTTGCCTTAAACGCTCATGTTCTCAGTCAGACTTGCTGGGTTCCAGCCCTGTTAGGGCTCACTAACTTGCTTTCTCAGGTACTGTGTGTATATCCTGACAATGAATCAACCTTTAACACGCTCAGGAGGACCACAGACCACAACAAATTTACAGTAAATGTGGACTTTAGGTAATGGCAGCCGTGTCCGGCACTGCCTTTGGCAGATGGGTTTACCTTGTAGCCTCATTTAGCTCCAAAGCATTTCTGGAAATTCGTCACACGTTGTGGTTTCTAGCATAACATTTTTCCAGGAATTCTCTGTTACAAACTTTTTGTGAGCCCACTCTTCAGTCCTTTTCCTACTGACAAGAAACAGAGAGCAACCTGAAAGACAGAAAGCTGTCCACAAATCAGGGAGAGTTCCTCTTTCTGAATAGCAGTGATGGTGAGATACAAGTTGTCCACAAATCAGGGAGGGTTCCTCTTTCCAAACAGCAGTGAGGATGACATTTGTATGTGAAGCAGTGTATAGACAGGTGAAGGTTTGGACTGGTGGAGAGGGCCCTAAACATTTGTTTAAATAGATGGAAGGTTGCACTCAGGTAACTAGATGCCACTGTATTACGTTATGTGGGTACATGCAAAGCTTACAAGGAAATAAGAAACGTTTTTGTAACAAAAAGTGACACACTCTTTTGAAGCAGGGCTGCCAGACAACAGAAGGACTTTTTGTGGTTTTTAACCATGCAGGGGGTGCCTTTGCCAAAATTGATTTGTGGGAGCAGATCTTGCAAGGTCCAGAAGTTGATGAGGGGCACTGCAGTGTCAGAAGGAAGGGAGGGATGAGCTGGACAGGTGAGTACCAAGGCTGTGCTCTGAGCTGTTATAGGAGCACATGGACATGTGTGCCCGACAACCCTTCCAGACACTGCTGTGCTGTATTACCCCCCACCTCAGAGGGCAGATTGTATCTGCTGTGAATTTATATAAGCCCAAGTACTTTTGCTTAAAGTCAGAATTAGACTGAGGGGTGAATCGCTATCATGACATCTTCCCTCCTACAGCTATAGAAATAAACTGCTTTTGCCACCCCTAAATCTGCACATCTTAAACTGTTTGTTTTTTTCTGCAAGTCTTCATTTGTAAATGCTAATTCTGCTTATAGTAAGCTATATCTTTAGTAATTTCAATCTTAGCATTCATGTGGGCTTGCTTAATTTTTGTCTGCACTTTCATAAAATAATTTCCCCCAAATATCTCCTCTTTATGCTGTAATAACACAAAGTTTTCTGCAAGCTAGGCAATATCTGTGAATATATCTGTATCAACATATATAGACATGTATATATATCTCCAAGCTATTTAAACATCACAAACAGTAAAATCATAGAGGGATCTGTAAATGCTAACGAACTTTGCGGAGTGAGGCTGTGGGTAAAAATGATGTTAGAATTCTCTCAAACCACCTTGTCATATGCAAATAAATTTCATTGACTCACCCCAAATGCCAGTACAGCTGTAACCTGGTTACACATCCGATGGGAATCAGGCTGCATAGACAGAGTGCTGTTCGGCAGCAGCCCCTGAATCACTGATGGAAGCACGATAAATCACTGTTATGTGGGAACAACTGAATATGTAATTATTCCACAGCTCCTGACAATAGTAAAAACTTCTGTGGCAGATGGATAGGTGATCTCACTGTGATTATTACCTTTTTCCTGACTTCAAACTCCATGATCATTTGGGGGAAAACTATTCTGAGGCCAACTGAGGAAACATCAATAACAGCTGGCTGACAAAGGTAATATTGCACCTTTTTAAAATTATGCCGGCCACTGACCTCAGACTGAACTGACACTTTATTAAGGTGCAAGAACACATCTTCAGCATCTCTGTGAGTGTTGACAGCCTTGAGCTACAAGCAGGGATAATGCACTTAGAACAGATGAGTAGGAAACATCTGGAAAAGCACCTACAGCCTGAGATGATTCCATCTGGGATGGCCAGATTCCACCAAAGGGTGGTGGAATCACCTGGTTGTTCCCAGTACAGCCCTGGAAGAAGGAGGCTCTAATTCAAAGAAAAAGATCCGGGTCCAGACAGCATCTGTGCACTTCATGTAGCCACGTGCCAGGCTGCTGCTATCCTGTGCAAGGTTTTTCACTGCCTTTTGCTGGAAGCAATTATTTGCATGTGTGTAATCACTAAATGCTGTCCCCCCAGTGTGCTGTATTCTTGTGTTGTACCTACAGAGCAAGCACAGAAAACCAAGACCATTTTATGGGACCCTAGATTTAACATTTTCAACTGTCGGAGATACTACAAACATGGTCCTCAAGTTCAGCCTAAGGAAAACATTTCTGGAAAGGGATCAAAGTCCTCTTGGAGGGTCTGCTAATGGGGAGAGCAATGGGAGAACAAGAGAGATAGATGATGGACCAGCTTAAGTTGACTGGGAATTCAATTTCTTCATTCAGCAATACATAAACTGAGTTGACAAAAATGGACAGAAGAGGAAATAGCAGGAAAAGATCTGGCTCTGTAAAGACTAGTGGTAACAAAGCTCTTCTCTTGGATGGTTTATAGGTGCTGGGACAGACCACAGCAAAGCTGGCAACCACAAAACTCAAGTTATTTACACATGATGATATGATACTGAAATGCCGGTTGTTCATTTCAGAGGAAGAATAAACTCAAATGCTGATGGGGTGACTCTTCCATTGTGCCCCCTTTGTGGCATTTGGAGTAGTGGATACAATAGCAGCTACATGCTTTCCAGAATGATTTGACATACTGCCAGACTGCAGAAGGCAGCAGAGGTATTGAAATATATTTCTTTCAGCACCAAAGTTGAAAAAGTATGCTGCTGTCAAAAAAGGAGATTCTTGAGGGGCACTTTGCACTTTTTTAGTTCTGGAGTGAAATTGTATACAACTAATAAATAATTCTGAATTATCCTGAGTTTCTTGGTTGTTGTTTTATAGTTTTTTTGAAGGGGGTGGAAGGCTACACAGAAGATTAAAAATGCAAGAGTGAAAGTGCAGAGTTAGAAAGCAGTGCATGTCATACTTAATCCATAATTAAATATGTATTTTTTATACTCTTGATGTTTAGGAGAAACAGAGGTCTGCATATTGACAGCACTTCACCATAAATTATTTTCTCTGGGAACATGAAAGGTAACTTCTCTAACTTCTGTTTCTGTGGCTCACACCACCATGAAGCACTAATATGTCAAACTGAAAACTAATGTTCAGCACCAGTAAAATCCTGTGTTGTTTTTTCTGTGTTATTCCATGTCCAAGTGTCTCTGCCTTTGTGACAAATTGAGTTAGTAATTTGTAGTCTCTTCATCTTTTAACAAGAAGCTGTAATTCTAATTTAGGTGTCTGTGTGTGTGAGTGTGTGTGTACACAAAAGCACATAAACCTAAACTTTACAGTGTGATATTCCAAAATTATATCAGCAGAATTAGGGCCTTGTGATATACTGTATGTAAAAATAAATTTCATCAAGATTTTGCTGCAGATGATGTGAGGGAACATCTGTTTTCCTAATGATTTAGATGAGGCAATCTGCAACCCTGCCCATGGAAGTTCTGGGTCACCTTGTAGTCTCAGCTCTTCTCAATTTGAAATTCAGACCAATCTCCTGATGCTTAAATTAGAATGAGTCTGAGGATTGTTATTTTCTAAATAACAGCATGTTTTCTTGCATCTTCCTTTGATGAACCTGGTATTGGCCGGTTTTCAGACTAGAGAATTTTATGAACTGATTCTCTGCAGGGATATTTGTCATATTTTGTGTTCTTTTTGGCACAGTTATATGAAATACTAGATTTAAAACATCTGCTTATGTGAATTTCCTCTCCTCTTATGTTTAAGGTATGTCTGTCCTCGGATAACATTCACAGTCTATTTGGAGTCCCACTGTGTGTGTGCTAGATGAAGTAGATTTTTTTTCCTCAAGTGGGAAGTGGATAGCTTTCCCAATAGCTTTGTACTTAGCAACTGTGTGCTTAACTAGGTGGCTTATCTGTCCTGTAATTACATCCGTTTTCCCCACCTAGGAAAAATAATTGAAGGAGTCGTATATCTCTATTTGTTTTGAAATACAAGCTTCTCAAATTGATGGGCAGGAGTTCAACTAGAGTGATTGTAATTATCCCCTGAGTAAACTCAAACAACAGCCATCTAGCTCTGCCCAACTCTGCCCATAATGTTCTGGATGAGATATGAAAATCAGTTCTCCTGGTTCCCAAGTCCAGGTGCTGAGACCACCCACGGCCTTCTCAGAATCAAGACGAGTCCTGTGCACATCTCTTCTGTCTCTTGGTCCTTCGGTGACCCAAAGAGGTGCTTAGTGGGATGTTTGCTGGATAAATATCTTGAGCGTGCAATGATATTCATCCCAAAGTGCCTCCATGTGCCCCTGGCAGAACTCTAGCAGTACTATGAGAATACTGAGGGTTCAGCTGACACTACATAAACACTTCCAAACAGTTTATGGATCAAGCATAACAAAATGGATATTTCTTAAACAATATGTTTTGTAGAAACGCTGATCTTTGGTAAATAAATCTTGAACTGGAAAATGGATCTAGACTTCGGTTTACATATCTGTGGTTTTAACTTTATTAAGTCCATTTATCTGAAGGCACGTATGGACCTTTGAAAACTAAAATCCTGCATTTGTAAAATACATCATTCACAAGGCCTGTTCACCATCACATGCAATAATTTTAACCTTGCTGTTCTTATCCTTTCAGTTTGCTGTCAAAATAGTATTTTATAATACTATAGTTTCTTTTTAATAATGAATGCTACAGTCAACTTTTTTAATTGACAGAAGTGCAACTGGGATTTTGGTATCTCTATTCTAGTCTCTTCCAAACTGAAACTGAAAAGGTTTTTATCTAGCAGAACTAGACTAGAGATATGCTGATATTGTATAGCTAGATGGCAGCATTCACATTGCTTTGAGAGAAACTATCATTATCTGTATGATTTGGCTACTCTGTTACAGTTAAATGGCATGGTCTTATTCTAAATATGCTGCCTGAGAATGTCTGAATAACTGACACATCTGAAAATCTGACTCTTTCATTTAGGTGACTTAACTAGAGGTTTATACTTTGGCCCTACAGATAATGAGTGTGAAGTGTAGTACTTATCCTTTTATCTAAAAGGATAAAAATCTGATTATGTGCATGCATCTTTTAAGACAGGCTAATGTTTAGCCTATTTAGCCTGAAATCAGGCTTTGTTTTAGTTTATACAAGATTCCATTTATGTGAGAATTTTGTATCATGGAACAACCTACAAGCTTGTTTAGGATACACAAAATTACTTGCCTTTTGTTACAGAACGAAATACTTATTCAACAGTCTTTCTGAATGTCCAACAAGGTCCTCCTATCATCTATCCCAAGCCTTACCAATCTCCTCAAGTATAACCCCTCCACCTCTTTCCTTGCCTTGTAAAGGGACAAGGACACTTTTAAGAACATTAACCCTTTTTTCTCCCTACTCGTTGAAGATGTTTATTTGTCTAGTCCAGGCTACTGCACACACAAGTATTCTGTCCCTAACGTGTCAGCCCACATGATGGTGACCTGTGGAAGACTCAGGACAGGGAGCTTGGGCCCTGCTGGCTCACACAGTCTGACAAACAAACAGAACATTCTACTGTGAGCAAAGTTCTGACTGTCTTCACATAGTCCTTTCAGCTTTCTGCAGGATGACCTGAGCCCTGAGGCTCTTTTGCTAAAAAGCCTGCTTTGCAATTACATGCAGCTTTGGATGCCCAATGCACTATGAGAAATAGGTTTTGAATGCACTCAGCTGAAGATCAAAGGGCTGAATGGACAAAAAACAGGGAAGTGAGAGCAGGAAGATGGGTACTATGGGTGGTAGGAAGGAGACAAATAGGCATGTGCAGCACACAGTACTTTGTAAATCAAAGTAAAGGCTTTGACACCATTTCCTACAGCATTCTCCTGGAAAAACCGGCTGCTCATGGTTTTTGGACAGGTGCACTCTTCACTGGGTAAAAAACTGGCCAGCTGTTTGGGCCCAGGAAGTGGTGGAGAGTGGAGCTACCTAGGCAGCCAGTCACTAATGGTGTTCCCTGGGGCTCAGTACTTTATCAATGATCTGGACAAGGGGAACCAGTGCTCCCTCAGTCACTTTGCAGATGACAAAAGCAGGCAGGGGTATGGACCTGCTGGAAGGCAGGAAAGCTCTGCAGAGGGATCTGGACAGTGTGGATCAAAGAGCCCAGGTCAATTGTGTGAGGTTCAACAAGTCCTGGGAGCTACACTTAGGTCACAACAATCTCAGGTTGTAAGAGACAACATTTAGGATTGTGCTGACCTGATCTGGAGGAAAAAGGAGATCCTGGCATTGTCTTTTCTGGTAGGCTGTTGCTGTGGCCTCAGCAATCAAAACAGGACTGAGTTTATCTCTGCTACCACAGTTCAATTATTTATGTATTTCGGGCAACTGTCCTTGGAGAAGCTACTGAATGATTGGAAGAACCTTTTCTGCTGCTCTCTGTACATTTTTATTTCTTGTTTGTGGACTAAAATGCAGAAAGAAAGCAGGAAAGCTATGTCATGTACAGAGGTGTGAGCCTGAAATGAAGTAATACTGCAGTGAAAAATCAGGCTTTGTTCAGCGTCTGTACTGCAGACTATAGTATATCAGAGAGATGTTTACACCTATTTGCAATATTTCTGCATAACACTGAAGGTTGTACTGTGGGCATATCTCCCTGAAGTCATAATGTAAAATGTAAGCATGATTTTATTAGCTAAAATGAACCATTAGGTTTCAGTTCAGTAATTCTGGATTTACAGGCTTGGTTTGAATGCATTACTTGCTAACCCATAGACTAAAAACTTCCTGAATTTTTTTGATATCTGTAAATCCAATGCCTGTGCTTTTTATTTTATGAGAAAATTTTTATATTTGCCACTTTGATAGACAAAAACTGCCATCACAAACTGACATAAAGCTCCAAAGTTTCTTCAGATGGGTAATATCAAAGTAAAGGTCTCATAATAAAAAGCTGTATAATATGGAACAAAGTTCATTAAATCTAATCATCATAAGCTGTAAAAGTTGAATGAAAAAGCCACCTGAAAATTCACAGCTCTGTTACTAGTACTTAGATAGGAAGCTCAGTGGGAAGCCTTCACCTTGGATATACAGGTAAACATGCTAGGTAACACATTAGTTTGGAGTATGATTGAATTTATTTTTAAATTGGCCAAAACACAGAGAAAAATGAGACCACAATTGCACAGACATCTAAGTACTTTTAAAATGTAATGCACTGACCTGCTGCAAATGGATTTACATCTGTAGGATTTTGTCTAAGTGTCTAGAGAATTTGCGACCTGTTAAGCTCTCTCTTTATGCTAATTCCTCTTTCCTAGGTTAGGAGTCTGCATCCTTTACACAGACACATCTCATGGTTATTCCAGCTTGGATATTACAATATGTAATGTGAAGAATATGTAAAAGTTGAACTTGAAACAAAAGCTTCATTATTGTCTTTATGTAATTCCTTAGGTAAACTGCCTAGTACAAGTGTGCCAATTTGTTCCACTGTATAAATAAGCTACAGTAAAATTACTGTTTTGTTCATTCAATCTTCTTGAATGAAGGAGAAATATGTATTACATTTAGTGGAAATGAAACTTTCCTGAAATGAAATTGGTATTTTTTAACTTTCTTGAATTTATATTAAACTTCATAATTATTGTAATTGAAATAATTAATATCCACCTTTTTATAAAGGGATTACAAGAAAAACCCTTCTGGGACTAATTTGAAACAAACAAGTCCCAATAACTATCACTGAGAACTCCAGCCTACAAGATAAAGTATATGTGTGATATTGAAATGCAAGTAACGAGGTAATCTCTCAATGATTACATTTTAATGAGTTTCATGCTGTATTCCCTCAGTGCCTGAAATATTATTATATTTCAGAATGATGATTTTATTAACTCAAATATTATGTATTTAATAAAATATTTAAGAAAACATAATATGCAGCTGAATTAAAGCTAGGGTTTTTTTAATGTGCATCATCTCAATAAATGTTTTTAAGGAATTAACCTGGCTTGCAGTCTGTACCTGTAGGACCAAAACATCCTTTCACTTTCCCTCTTGCAGCCTAAAGGAACTAGTAATCACTTCACCTTTTGAATACTCAGGAATTCATGTTGTTTGTATACTAGTGAAATACAGAAAGGCCAAGGGCATAATGAACTTAACAGTCAAATCATCCTGGTTTAAAAACCAACCAAACAAAAACAACATGTGAAGAACTTTTTCTTTGATTTGACAGTTGTTTTAGTGCCTTTTATGTCATTGAAGGTAGGTTTCCATCATCTGCAGACCTGATGGGGTGATGAACTGCAGCACAGAGTTGAGAAACTTGTTGAAATAGCCTTGCTGTCAGAGAAAATGCAGCACCACCAGCACCCTAAGGACCTAAAATATACCCCTGTCTGTTTCTGTGGTGTGCAGTAGTTAGTTCGTTTTTTTTGTTTGCTTAAGCTAATAAGAAGCAATAGGACAATTTGGATCTCTCTACAAAACTAAGGGGCTGTGAGAAAGGCACACATCTCTGTGCACAGGGAGGCACCTGTGTTGGGGGATGGTGGCTTGCATCATCCAGGAAAAGAACACTTCAGCACAGTACCAGTAAAGCACCTCACAAGGAAAGGTAAATTGGCTTTCCTTACAATATGCCATCTTCCTCTTGGATTGTTCAAATGCTTACTTTGTTCTAAGTCAAAGAAAATGTGTTTTTGAAGATACTCATTCTCTATGACTTGTTTTTACTTGTAAAGTGCTTTAAATTCAATACATATTTACTCAAGTGGAACTTGTTCCACTGTTCTTGTCAACTACATATATTTTGTAAGTATTTTCAAGAGCTGCCTGAGTAAAAAAGATATTCAAGAGCAGAACATTGTTCTCCTCCCTTTAAGGATGGGTAGTTAAGTTATTTATAGAGTTTTCTTGATTTGTTTGAAGCCTTTACAAAAAAAAAAAAAAAATTCTTGTATACTTTTTTATCTGGTAGGCATGAAAAAGTCAGTACATTAAAAATACTTTTGGAATTAAATTAAGGAGCCAATTGCAACCTAAATTTGAGTTAATCCATTTTGAACTGAATTCTATTTTAGCAGGACTATACACATTAGAGGTGAGACAGCTTCTAGTTCTTTGTCTAGTTTAAAAATACTTAAAGAGGACTTAAATCCCCTCTGAAACATAGCACTCCCATTTTCTTGTATTAGATTTTTCTGTCTCAGGTTTTGCACTTACAGTACAAGCAGTATTTTCTACAAATCAATTGTTGTCCTGCTGTTAATTTTCCCTTCTGGAAAAGATTATAAAGAAAAGATCTCAGAGATTAAAAATTAGTAATAATGAAAAGAAACCTCATGTAAAGCAACAAGTATACCACAGATACCACATTTCCCTGAATACATGGACTGCTCCCTCCTAAAAAACTAATTGCCTATTGTAACCTTGCTTAAGTAAAATAATTCTATTCACTTGTTATCCAGCACTGACTATGCTACCCTGTTTAGTAGCACCTGATGTTAAGATCAGTGCATGGTCCCAGGTGTTAGTCTACATTAAATGCACTCAAATAGAGATATAACAAGACTGTGACACTACCATAAAGTCTTGAACCAAATTTTTAAAGATACTGATGGACCAAAAGAAGTTAACATGATCCTGCTATCAGGCTGATATCATATAAAAGGAAGAAACAAAATAAAATTAATGACTGAGGTAATACCATATAGGTATGGAAAACTGAAGTTTACAGTTCAGTGATAATCAGGACATTGCACTACCTGTGCCCAGTGAAATACAACATTAATGTAAGGACACTGGAGGGGAGAAGAACCCACTCCAGCCTAGTGTTTGCGTGCTCTTTCTGATTGTAAAGCAGGAAAACTTGATGAGGTAATGGGAAGGTTTATATAATTAAGAGCAATGGGCCAACAAATGTTCATTGTCAACCCAGGTCAATCTAAAAGCCATGTGGTATAGTTAAATCAAATGTGGCAATTGTGCTCAAAATACATCAAACCAAAGTTGATTCAGAAATTCCTTGAATAAATTCTGTCATTTCTGATTCAGAAATTCCTTGAACAAATTCTGCAGAAAAGCCTATCTAGTCATCTTACAGTGATACAGTTTAAATCTGAACATATAATTGATAGATTTGCTTTGTGGACACATTCTTGAAACAAGCATTCTACTTTGAAAATATAGAGTAAATGACATACAACTTTATGAATAGAATATTTTTAGCAAAACAATTGAATATAGTCCTCAGAATCAGCAGGATAACCCACCACTTGTTGCCATGTGTGTTCTTGGAGTACAAAGCAGAGAGCAGGGCTTACTGCTGGCAGTGCCAGCCAGAGCAAACGATCCACTTTGTGCAGTAGCCCCTTTCTGAGAAGCAGCAGTGGCTGCATCTGGTGAGAGCTGGGAGCTCTGAAGCTGGAAGCAGAAAAAGATGTATGTCCAAGGCCTTGTTCACATCTCACGATTCACTTTCTACAGAGCCCAGGAAGTGCTTCCTGTGAGACAGGTACAATACACTGGTTTCCCATGAAGCACTTGAAAACTGAAGTGTTTTCAGTCTCCAGACAGAAGGTGCACAGGGCCACCAAGCTGTACTGTCACACTGACTCCTGAGAAACTCCAGGAGTGGTGGGGACGTTCAGGCAGGCACTCCAGCACTGCTCTCTCCTTGTCAAAGTAGCTGCATTTCTTACACAAGTGACTGTCAGGGTCAACAATTTGGAAAACTGCAGGAAGGTGTTTCTGCTGTAACAGTTGTAAATGTACAGGAATGAGTGCCAGGTGATGTGGGGTGCCAGCTGTGCTGGGGGTAGCTGGGGTGTCAGGTAGTGGTGGCATTGAGGGGTAATGGGGGAGCCCCAGACAGGCAGCCAGGAACAGGACAGGACAGGGACAGGGAAGGTCCAGCCCAGCTTGGTCTGTAAGGGCACGAGGCTGTATCTGAGATCTGGGGCAGACATGTGCTGTGGGAGCTCCTGTAGCAGCAGTTGCTTGAAAACTGATGAACTGCACCTTGTTTCACCCCTGCCAGGACCTGAAGAGCTAAAAAGTTCTAGTATTTCCCAGCCTCTCCCCATGGTATAGCCCACTGTCCGGGAGGGGCAGCTGCCTACACTGACCCTACAGCTTTGATGTAAGCAGCTAGCCCTCTGTATCAGCTGGAGAAGCAGATTTTCACAGCTCATCCTTTATCTGTAGAATCACTTGAGCTCTTCCTCAGAAATGGCTGAGTTTCTGTGATTCCTTTGTCTGGTGTATGCAGTTAATTAAAATCTCTGGGTGGAAAACTTTCTTGAATGAAGTGTCCTAAATAAGTATGTTATTATCATTGCAAAAATGATTTTGAAACCCTGCTTATCTCCATATTCTTTTTTCCTAGTTTGGTTCCTTTGGAAAAAGGCATAAAAATAATGAATAATGTGGTGATACCATCTTTTCTATTGCTTTAGTTTTCTAGATGTGTCAGTATTATCTGTTTCAGCAGTCATCATTTCACAGAGTAGACATGAACTCCTATTAGGAGACTGCATTACAGCTTAAATTATACTTAGCCATCACCTTGAATTTGCTTGTCTGTCCTTCAAGAAAATTCTAAGCCAGAAAATAATTAGTAATACTTTAGTACTCCTGGTGTACATCACCATTACAAACAACTCAAGTGTTAATAAATTAAATTTATACTAAGAAATCGTGTCCTGTGTTCTCAGAAATTAAGCAAGTCCTATCACTTCACTGTTTGCTAGTTTGGACTGGAAAAACACTTGGTTTATGACTTGGAGACAGCAAGTAAAGAAACAATATGCATCACTCATTGACTCCTTTCTTCTGAGACCAGTATCAGCTGGAAGCTGCATATAAATATTGTATGTTGATCAATACATAAATGTCAATAGGTGCATAAAGGAGGCAGCTTTTAGAGTCATTTATGAAAGGGTTCTTAGAGAAGCTGTTACCAGTGGAAGAAAGTGGCCTCTCGTGTATTTGGTTTTGGTATGAGTTTCTACAAGTTGCAGGCTAGCTGATGTGTACACTAGTCCTAATTAGCAGGATTGCTCATCAGTAGGACCCATTATCAGCAGTTAACATCAGCAGTGCTACAGCTCGCTGTGGAACTGAAGAAAAACGTGGCTGTCACTGCTATACTCTGGCACTAAAACACACTGCAGTTTAGAAGACCAGCTATTTTGGATCTTAAAGCAGTAGGGCTAAAATCTACACTGACATTGAAGTGCAATAACAATTTCTTTGAAATAGACTGAGCAAACTCATTATTTTTTTATAATAATAAAAAAAAAAAAAAAAAAAAAAAAAAAAAACAAACCAACAAAAAAAAACTATAGATATTTTTTAAAATCTAGAGAAGGTGCCTGTTAAATGCTAAAACAAAGACCAAAGGGCACTGGAGAAAAACATCCTTATCATCTTTTTGAGACTTTCCTCTCACATTATCTTCATCCACTAGGCCCGGACGAGGTGTTGTGCATGGGGCACCCCACAAGCTTTGCCTTCTTGCTGTGCCTTGCACAGCCAGCTCTTTGTTTGTCTTTTTAGTTACATTTCTCAGCTTTTCTTTGAGTTTCTAAGTCCTGTGGTTTATCTTTTTTTGCTCACCAGAGGGAGACAACAAGAATAAACCTCTTTGTTCCAACAGTGATAAAAGCAACAGAGGAAAGATGGCATTCTTCATTTTCCTTCAAATCAGTAAAAGGTGGTCTGAGAGAATGCCATATGTGTGAGGTTGTGAATTTAGGAGGTGTATTGAGCCAACATGAGGCCAGGGTGGTTTGCTTCATCCTCCTGACAATCCAGCAGTGAAAGTTTTGCAGGAGAAAAATACTGTCTGCAACAATTCTATACATGTCTATCCAAAACATCTATCTCCTAGGGGGAAGAAAAGCAGCAACAAATTGTTCAAAAACATGGGTAGCCAAAAGATCCTGACCCTGCAAGCTGCATATCAGAATCTCCCATAAGCTTTGGGGCCAATTTGTACATAACAGCTCTCCCAGCATCCTAGCACTTCATTTTGCAGGGTAAGATTACACTGGGCAAGTTAGCAATGGCAGCCTTAGTAGGACATGCTTTTTCCCACCATGGAGAATTCAAATAATCTTCTTAAGCACTCTTGGCCCCATGGGAGCCTGAGGACTGTTCTAGGCCACTGAGACAATGCAGATCGAGAATTAAAAGGTGACTACTCCTTTCTCCATGAAATCAAAATGAGCATAGAGCCCTTCGTAGCCAAGTCATTCAACTAAAGTTCCTTCTCCTGCTTATTAGTTCAGCATTGTCACCACCAGCAGTAACAATTTTATGCACCTAAGTTGTTGTTTCCCACACTTCTCAATGGTTATAAAATAAGTCCTCAGGAAAAAAAATATTCCTTTGTTGCACAACAAAATAATTGAAACCCCCTGGAAATACTTGTTTTGTTTTTTTGTCTTAGTATCCCTTCTTGGCTTTTTCTGGTGGATTTATTTGGTTAAGCCAGAAAAGAAGAAAGGATAACTCTGCAATCTTGATCTAAACTACCAGGCAGCAGATTCAAGCTTTGGGTGTTTATCAGTGTGAATGGAGGAATTAATCTCACTTGTAGCCCTGCTCCAGTTAGCAAGGCTGTGATGCTTTGGCAATGCATTCAGTGGAATGCCAGGCATTATCAGTTAATAAGGATCTTGCTCCAAAGCCTGATTTCTGTATGCTGAAAAAGTCATGCATGTTCTTTACTAAGAAGCTATGCACACTCTTTTGAAAACCATTGCCAAAAGCATAAAAAAACAAAATTATTTTTTCTAAAATATCTTCTTTTTCTTACATTCTTACTTTGTGGTGGGTTTGTACAGATAATGCTGTACATGGTACAATATATGTTCCTAGTATTATTGAAAAGGCGAGCACGATGGAACAAAAAATATGAAGTTTATGTCATTATCTTTAGGAGTCTCCAGATACAATTGCAAATGAGTGTGTTTTCATAAAGCTTTCCGGTTCTCACCATCTAGTTCTAATTAAAGCTTTGTGTAAATGTTATAAGCACAGAGAAAGTATGAGGAAATTAAAAATTCAAGATATTCATACAATCTTTTAATTTTGCGTGTTTTACTATCTTTGTTTTGAACTTTTGCAGGGGAGGTTAATGCTGTCCCGTTAAGAGAACACAAAATTCACATGTGAAGCTGAGCTAATACAGACACACAGAGACATCCACCCTCTTCCCAAGATCCTTGCAATACAATTTAAAGCGAGCTGCAAGCAAAAGGAATAATCATTGGGAATAACGTGGGGAGAGGACAGAAAATCTCAGATAGCACCAAGATACAGAAGTTACTGTAGATTTAGCTGTAAGTCCTTCTTTTAATTTCCTCTGTAGTGTGCATTTGGCTGGGTGGGTATTTCTGGCTGCATCTAAAATCAGAGAAAAGCCTGCTCTGCTGGGAGGTGCATAGACATATTTGTTCAGTGAGACATTTCTCCCCTCTCAAGGCCACATATAAAAGCTTGTGTTCCTGAGAGCCAGGTTGCCTTTTTAACTCAGAGCAGTGCCAGGGTGTTATTGCTTCCTCATTATTTGAAGTCTCTTGCTCCTGTCGGTCAGCATTGCCCCCGAGTCAGGGAGCTGATGCGCTTTGCACGGCAAAACCTTATGAGAGGCAAGGTGATGTTCTCATTAAAGAACACGGTGATGTTCTCGTAACTGTGAATCCCTCAGGAACATCCTGACCTTCAAGCAGCTCAGTTTGTTGTTTGAGCTGTTTTCTTGAGAGGCCGCTGGAGCACACGGAGGAAAGGTCTGATGTACGGCGCACGCACTGACACATCGGGCAGAATCACAGGAATTTGTCATTGATGAATCATTCTGTGTTAACTCACCTACAGCTCTACAGAGAACACAACTTGTAAAAAAAGTTGTTAAATGTTACCTCAGGTATACTCCGTAGCAAATCAATTCATAACTAGCAATCCGCTAATAACAACAATTTCTAAAGTTTAATAGAGTCTTGTGATATTAAGTTGTTTCAGATGGTTGTGGGGACTACAGATTGTGTATCCATATGTATGTGTTTGATTTATTACCGCCTCGGATTTTGTATAATCATATGCATATGGAAAAAAAATGCTGCAATGCTCCCTCAAGTCAGTCAGATAGCAATGTAGTTTGGACATTTGCAGATGACAGGATGGGTTCTATGAAGCCAGAGGTGAAAGACCAGGCTCCAAAGTCTAATTAGGACAGTGAGAGATAGGAATGTTTTTGGCAATTAATTAAAATTATATTTATCCTACATAGTACTTATTACAGTGGCTGCTGAATATGTTGTTTTAGCAGTCTTTATTAGCAAGCCTCAACACATCATACAAAAAAACTGAATTGTGTCTTGGCGGTCACATTAGTCTGCTACACATTTAAACAGACTGTGGAAAGAGAATTTTTTAACAGCTGAAATCCAGGCACCTGGCAAACAGAATTTTTTGCAAGGAGATTGGTTTATTTCACATGACAGTTTTATTAAACTTTAATCACCTTTTCAATGAGTGCGTTGTTTAGTACTCACTGTTCCTATGGCTTAATTCAGGGACTTTTAAAAAGATGAATACTTATTTTTCTGATTGTCAAGTGGAGTGCAGTTCTGCTGTTTTTCATTATTAACTGTAAACCAGAGATAGAAATTGTGTCGATAAAAAAGGCAATAAAACAAAATTAAAGTGCTGTCAACACTAGATTTGTCAGAAATGCAATGAGTTTTGCCATAATGGGTGCTGATTATAGGTAATATTTCACAATGCCATTTATCACTCAACAAAATGATATACTTTTAGGAGACAGCTGTAACTGTGTTCTGCAGTGATGGAAGTACTTATAGATGAGATTGATGTGTGTTGTGAGCAGGTGCCATTGCTACCATGCTCCAATTAAAAGCTGTGTGGATTATATGATGTTGAAGTTGTCTCTTACCCAGTATTTGCTTCACAAAAAGCTTAAATAATAGTAAGTGAACACTCAGCTCAGCTGGAACTGTCTGCTGCTAGCCATTCCTGTGGTGTTATGCTGTTCTGATGCTTGCCCCATTTCCCTCTGATCTCTACATTTTCTCCATGCTGCAGCAATGCCTGTGGCATGTGGAGGTGAAGCTTATTATGAGTCAGTAGCCAAGGTGTATCATAAGACTACTGCCCTGTCTGGAGACTGTGGATCCCTTATGACCAAAGATGCATTAGCAGCGGGGCCTCATGGGAACAGCCTTTATGGAAAGCACTATACAGTGTTAAAATTTCTGGCATTTTAATTGCTCTATCATTGCCCCTGGTACCTAGGAACCTTCCTTCCAGTTGTTTTCTAGGGAAGTGAAAAACACAGAGTTCACTGATGGATTTACAGGCAGATTTTCCAGCTAGGTCAGATCTTTCATTTGCCTTCAACGCTTTTTTTCACAACTATAAATCTAGTTGTTTCCACTGATTACTTTCCACTTGTGTGGATAAGAAAATTAGGTCAGTTACATCTGCTGGGTGTCATCCTCTACTCATCTGCATTGGTGTAACCAGGTAGTTGCTATACCTCTAAAGAGAGGGAGAGTAGCTCTCAGCCCAGTGACTCACACCTGGTGGGTGTGCACATGTAATCTCAGAAGTGTCTTTCGTGGTGGGGAATCTGCTTGGAAACAGATCTTGTGCATCCACAAAGAGACTTCAGCATGGATACAGGTAGAAACCATTTCAATTCCCAATTTATGTTACTTGTTACTTTGGCTGCCATCACACAAAAAGTACTGGCTGGATTTCTTGACAGCAGAGTTTGAGAAGGCTACATCAAAAGGCAGTTTTACAGGAATGCTATGGTATGTCACTCCAAGTCCTTAAAATCCTTGTTGATCCTAGTAATCTTACACAACCACCTTCTCATTTTTAGAGCCCTCTTTATCTGAAGGACTACCAAAGAATCTAAAATCTGGTCACATATTACCTGGAGCTGGCTCTAAGGTTCAACACAATAATGTTCCTGAAGCGAAGAAAGAAATTATTTATATGCACTAAGATTTTAATTGATGGCCCAACCAACAGTAGTCAGTATTTTTCAAATATTTAGCCACTGCTTTATTTTAACTACCTTTTGTCACTGATCCATCTGATATCAAGATATCAGGACATCAATAATGTAGGAATGAGCCTATGGATGGTAATGTGAGGCTATGGCAGATGTTCTGGGTAATCTAATGTGGATGGGGAAGAAAAAAGCAAACCCATATTTAGCTGACCATTATCAATGTCTCTCACCATACAGTGCACACAGGACTGGACTCAACACTGACATTGAGTTACTTAACACTGAGTGGCCCAGAGTAAGCCAGGCAAGCTCTAAATCTGGGCCATTTTCTGGTATCCTTCTAAACATCAGTCAAGGCATAGATAGTAAAGTTTTGCTTTTTTGAGGCATGCCCAACTACTTTTGGATTGAGATTTGTGAAAGTGATTTTCTTTCCTTTATTTTTGGATACTCTGAAAGATGCTGAGGACGTTGTGAAAAAGTCCCACTAGCTCTTCAATGAAGGCCACACTCAATAGATAACTCAGTAAGTCAAATATAAATAAATAAAATAACTTGAAAACATAATATTTTTTTTCTCCAGGTATTCTTAGATGAAGACACAAATTTCCTGAGATTCATTGCAAAATCCAAAATGGTGCAGCCCAGTTCAGCACCTGGGAGCCTGAAAGTTGACTCGAATCAATACCTGAGGAGTTTTTAGGCCATCGTTTCCCTTTGGATATTCATAGTGTGTAGACATGCTCCGTTTGATTTTCTCTTACTTCACAGGATTGAGATCCAAGCTCAGTGCCTATCTCTGCCCTGCATCACCCCGAGCTGCTCAGGACTGAGGGAGAACCAGGTTCCTTGATAACTCCCTGTTCTCAGACTGCAGTTATTCAGGGCATCATGTCATTTGTTTCAGCCTGGTTTTATTGACTGGGTAAATAACTCCCTTGATTACAGCAGTTACAGTTTTCCCTGGAGTTACATTTGGCAACAACCTGCTCACCCTTCTTCAACTGCACTGTTAATTAGGAGGCCTGTGTTTCCCTTCTTGTCAAAAGCAACTAAGCTCCTTGCCACTGGAATTCTTTCTTCTCCCTTCTCCTAGGGTGAGAGAACAGTGATTGTTTGCTTGGTTACGCTTCAAGTCTTTTGTACGCTTTTAATAAAATCTGTAATTAATACTTTGGGAGGGTGTTTTTCCCGTCTGTCTAAGCACATTTTGAGTACAACTTTTCAATGGCAAACAGAAAAAAAGAAGAGTTAATTGCACTCTCAGCATGACTCTGACATTACTTGAAGTGTTGCAATAGCCTTGGATGGCTACATGTGAACGTCTAGAAGAAGTCAGTGTGGTATTTGTAGCAAGCAACCAGGCTCCATTAACATGATAGAGGGAGAAGTTTGGCCAAACACTGTCAAGTCTTTCACAGTGTTAAAATACAGGAATGCTGGACTTTCTGAGTACACAGGGCAAGCTATTAGTGCCCTTTTGCTATTTTAGAAGAAAGCAGCAATCGTCTTTGACCTGTTAAAAAGTATAAAGAGCATAAAAAGCTTGCATGGACTCCAGCTGAAGCCAAAGACAAAACCAGATATGTCAATATAATCAGAAACAACATTCCCACATGGGAAAATAATAACATTATAATTTCTAAATATTGAATACATATTGCCATTAGATATCACAGACTGAAAGTTTAGTTTTAGACTTTGAAAAAAATTAGACATTCATATGGTACTAGATACAAAATAATCACAAGAGATTGTATTCAGCTCACATAACCTGACTGTAGCCAAAGGAGGGAGAAAGGCACCTCCTGAGGGTGACTCCCGTTTTCAGTCTTTAGGTTCTGAGTTCAAAATAAGATGTTCCCTTCACTTGCAAGAGAACATAAATTTCTCTTATCATTAAGAGAAGATAGTTTTTCAAGTAAGACATACTGTACTTTTCATATCTGGACTGCAAGAACGTTTTCTCTGATTTATATGCCACTGATCACTATCATGACCAGGTATCTGGAATATAATGAGGATGCAACAATTTTTGTAGTCACACAATAGGCACTTGAAAGAAACTTCGTGTTTTTCTGAGGTATTGGTCCTTGCCTGAGGTAGGATTTTCAGATAGATGAACCACTGATCTGCTAGGAAGACTGTCATGTACTTATTAATATCTTCTTATTCTTACCTATTTTCATATTCTCGTAAGAGTTTTATATTACATTTTAAAACTTTGACCTGACTTCCTGAAGAAAAGTTGTATTTATGGAGACACTGAATGAAAAAGATATTTATTGGCTCTCAAGAATCTATTCCCTACTATTCCCTACTATGAAGTACCCTAAACAATGCTTACAAACCCTTTACAACTTTGTACTGCAACATTTTTATATACAGTAATTTCATGACTATAAGACGCGCCCTTTCGAATCAAATTTTGGCCCAAACCCAGAAGTGTGCCTTATAGTCCAGTGTGCCTTATGGTCGTGAAATTACTGTAGTTTGATTTGAAGGCATCCAGCTGGTTCTGAGAATCACTTTAATATCCAAAAACTAAATAGATAAGTTTACTACTATGTCTTAGGACAGCAATCACAGGTGTATTTAAAAACATGAGCCTGGGAGAAGGTGTTCTCATGTGACACATCCATGCAGCCTTCAGGATTCTGGAGACACAACAAATGGCAACTCTACCTCATGCAAAGTGTGTGTTAGATAAAGTGTTGGGTTGAAAATTGGCTGAAATGGCAGGCTGAAAGGACTGTAGTCACTGTCACAAAGTCCAGATGGAGGCAAATCACTACCAGAGGTCAGTACTGAGGCTAACCCTGTTTTAACATCCTTATTAATAACCTGGATAGTGGGAACAGTGCACACTTAACAAGTTTACAAATTAGGGAGGAGTGATTGATACAGAGAATTGGTGTGCTGCCCTTCAGAAGGACCTCAGCAGGATGAAGAAATGGGCTGACAAAAGCCTCATAAAGTTCACTACAGGGAAATGCCAAATCCCACACATGTACGGGGACAAGCATATGCTGCGATCTGACAAACTGGGAAGCAGCTTGACATGGAACAATCTTGAGGTACTGATAGACAGCAAGGTTACCCCAAGGCAGCCATGTGCTCTTGCTGCCAGGGTGGCCAGTGGCTGCCTGGGCTGCCTTAGATAGAACATTGCTAGCAGGTTGAGGGAGGTGATCTGTCCTCTTCACTCAGCATTGGTGATGTCACACGTGGTCCAGTTCTGGGATCCTCAGTGCAAGGTACGGATTTCTGAAGTGAGTCTAACAGAGGGCTACAAAGATGATTAAGAGACTGGAGTATCTGACAGATGAAGAAGGCTGAGAGAGCTGGGACTGTTCAGCCTTGGGAAGAGAAACCTTGGGGAAATCTCACCTATGAGTATAAAAATGTGATGGGAGAGAATAAGGAAGAGGAAACCAGGCTCTTCTCCATGTTACCCAATAACACGACTAGAGGCAGAAGGTATAAACTGAAACACAGGAAATTCCACCTGAAAGGACTTTTTTTTTTACTGTGAAAGTGGTCAAACATTGCAACACATTGCTAAGAGAAACTGTGGAGTCTCCATCAGCAGTGATAATTCAAACCCAACTGGGCAGAAGGCAGGCAATCTACTGCAGATTATTGTGCTTGAGAAACGGGAATGAACTAGACAAGCTCAAGAGCTCCCTCCCAACCTAAGTGATTTTGTGACTTTGTGATTCATGACCCTTTAAAGTCCTGGCACTGCTAATACTTATTGTAACCACAGTTCCCTGCAAATGCAAACTGAATGGCTGTTTGCTCTGTCTTTATATAAAGTTTCCAGAAGCTTAGTTAAAACTACCACAACCACATTTGTTGGGTCTTTTTTCCCCTCACAAAATTATATTATTTCAATGAAATTTCCTATACAGAGTTCATGTATTTAATTTTGGAATATTTTCATTTCAGAAAACTTTGAAACTACTTCCTATTTCTCTTTATGCATTTTCATTTATTATTTTCAAGTGTTTCATAATAGATAAGAAATAGCAGTTCTACAAGATAGATGAAACACCTAATTTTTAGAACCAGTAAAGGAGTTAATACATTTTACTGATTGACATAGCTTTGTAAATAGTATATCTCAGGTTGATTAACTTCAGTGCACAGAGAATCTAGAAAAGGTATTCTGTATAACCACCAAGTAGTAACTCATCCTCTTGATTCTAGAGCAAAAGTAGCATGCAGGACTGTGTCTGGATGGTCTCTGGTGGAAGAACATATTCAGGGATTGCCAAATATCCATCCTGGCACCGGGTGCTGGGGAGGAACCCTGAAGGGGAATGTCCACATGGTGCTTGAGCATCACAGCTGTGCAGGGGAGCTGTCCCTGCTGCTGGGGCTGACCTGCCACGATAGACACTGGGCCATTTACAATTACCATGCTCCAGAAAGAATACTGACATTAAATGGACAAGGAGGAGACACTACTTACAGGAGAAGAAGAAAACAGTGACATTATGTCTTGTTTTGGGGTAGCTAGCTCCAAAGGCTTCCTTATTCACCCTAAAACTGTGGGATTCCATGTCTCCTTCACCTTGGTGCTGAGATCATTGCAAGAATCAGGTATAAAGCTCTCTGCAGTGCACCAAATACATGCTGAAAGAGGCCACCATGCATTGCTGTCAGAGAATAAGATCTGAAACCTTGAAAAGTTAGTTAAAGAATAAAAGCTCTCTACTGTCTTGGCATTAAGCACATATAAAAATTTTTAAAAAGCAATATGAATACTAGACACTAAAATGAAACATAAATTCAGGAAATGAAAGAAAGCTCTGCAAGTACTGTCTCTGATAGTATATTCTTTTTCAAGAAAGACATTTATTTCTCACTATCTTATCAGTACCCCAGTGGTAGTCTGTAAGCTAGAGATAAGTTGATTTTTTTTTCTGGCTAACAAATGAATCCTTACAGAATTCTAAAATGGCTACAGTTTGGTCACCTCTCAGATGTCTATCTCTTTTCAGGAGGGTATCAGAGGTGAAGTTTTCCCAGGCTTTAGAGACAGCCAATAGATGCCTATTAACTACCAGAAGCACATGGGCTGGCTTCTGGGGTAGAAAGTAGGGAAGGATGAAAACAGGGAGAAGTCAGCAACCGGAGACACTAATCTCTTGACTGTCCAGAGTGAGAAGGGAGGAAAAAGTTTGTTTCTATATTTTCTGAAGAAAGAGCTGCTTCCAGCATAAGGAATTAGGTAAAGAAAAACATGTAGGTGAAAGCTTCTGGGGTCATTCAGTCAGTGATACCACAGCCCAAACACAGCTCTGTAGGAACTAATTTTCGGAGAAGACTTGTTTTAATCTTAAAGGCCAAAGGTCTGTTAGATCATCTCACTGAGCTTCCTATTAGCATACCAAAATCTTTTTTTCCCCAGTTACTCCAGTATACAGTCCAGTAGCAGGAATGTTTTTGGATAATGTACATCTTAAGTAAAGGCCTACTGCAAACCTTGAAAGACATCCTGCTTTCCCCTGGGGGATTGCTGTAATAGGTCACGTTACAAACGTTTGCTTTATGTCTAATTGGAATCTGACTGTTTTCAGGTACCTGTCACTGAATCTCATTATCTCAGTGTCTGCTAGAATAAATGGGCTTTGCAGGCTTAGTATCTTCTTCCCAGGGGAATCCTAATGCAATCCTGTCATCTTTCTGTCTTCTGCTTAGTAAGATGTTAAGATATTTAAATCTCTTCCTATAAGTCCCTTTTAAAAATTTTATACAAAAATCTCCACTTTTTTTTCCTAGCATTTATCCTGTTCTGCCTGCCTTGCTACATTTTTAACCCCTTTTTGACATGCAGGCACTGTTTTTTCCCTATGTTTTCTACATTATGGAGTTATTCTCCACTGGATTGAATTTGGAAATTCAAACTCTGTGACCTCAGAGCTTCTCAGCTTTTCAAGATGTAGCCAAGATTAATGTTATCAAGCCAAAGAGTAAAGATGACTACCTGAATAGCCTTTTATATTTTAAACAATGTAAAATAGATGTGCTGAATTTTCTAGTCCTCTATTTTTCCCTACTAACTACCCATCTCCACTATTTATATACAGATTTGCTCTATATTTAGTAATTGGATTAACCTATTGTTTGGATTTCTTTATTCACACTAGACTTTTAATATCTCTCCCTCCTACAAGGTACTTTTTTGCAGCTCTGCACTGCATTTTCATGAGAGGTATACACTTGCAATTACAGGTGTTCCATAAGTCATCATCACTGTGAATCACAGACATAAATAAACAAGGCTGATGAAACACCTTTTACTGCAATCAGTCATAACATGAAATGGGTTACACAGACAAATTGTGACCTGTGTGATCAGAGCGGTATCTAGAGTTTTAATCTCTGCACTTGCTGTGGTAGAGAAAAATGGCTATCATTTATCACTAGCAAAGCATGCAGCAAGCAATAAGAATGTGGGAGCTCAGCTACATTAAATAGTAGCTGCTGTGTATGTACATAAGCAGTGCTGTGCCATAGTCTACTACAAACAGTATGCTGTAATTATGAACACAGACGCATAATAGGTGACTTGAAACAGCAAAATTCAGATAATTGCAATGGCAGTGAGCAAGCGTCATTAACTAATTTACTCAGATAATCAAGAGCCAACTAAAATTTCTCCACTACACTGTGGAGAAACCACAAGGTATTACAATTAAATGAAAGAAAAAAGGCAGGGGAACTCTCCAAGTAATGGAAGAGTTTGGCTCCTTCCATTTCATCTTTCATCACACTGTCCTGGCCATAGGACTAATAATGCTGGTGTATAGTTTGTGACAAAGTGCACTGTTCTTTTCCTTTACTTTGTAAACAGCAAGACTGCAATGCTCAAGGTATGATCAGTACAGTGCAGCCTATTTGCTTCACAGGTTATGGAATCCACATGGATGGTCTGATGTCTCATGTTGGAGCTTGTGCAACAGTTTTAATGAGTCTAATCTCTGACTTCTAGGGGAAGCAGGGGAAAGAGTGCCAGGGACATGAACCCACCTGGCAATGGCTCTGTTAAGCCATCCTCTGTCTTATCTCTCATCCAGGCATGGTGGCACATACTTAATACATAAGGCACAGAGTTCAGAGGACAGCCACTCTTCCAGTTTAGTTAAAACACTGCCAGATTCCAGCAATGCAAAATCTCGCATGCAAAGCAACAGTTATTAGTCATGATTCATTCTGATGTAGTTTCAATTTTGATAATTTCCTCCAAAACCAAAACATGTATTGTTCTTGTTCCAAGATTTTGTTGTGCTGAGCTGAAGCCTTTATGGATAGCCTTTGCCTTCACAATACCATAGAAGTTGATCATTGCACTTACTTTTCCAAACAACAAATATAAAAAACTATTTTCCAAGATTATTGTTGCTGTTACTGTAAATTTTGTTTTATTACTAAAAATTTTTGTTGCAGTTAGTTATCTTCAAAAAATCTGCACACAAAATGCATATGCTTTATATATACACACCACTGCATTTGAATTACTAACACAAACAAGTAGAACTGATAGCAACAAAATAATTATTCTTTTAATCTTAGAGCCATTTGGGTTGAAAGGGGATCTTGACAATCACCCAGTTCCAATCACCCTGCCATGGGCAGAGATACCTTCCACCAGACCAGGCTGCCCAATCCAACCTAGCCTTGAACACCGCTGGGGATGGGGCATCACAACTTCTTTGGGAAACTTGTACCCATGTCTCACCACCCTCACAGAAAAGAATTTTTTTTCTAATATGTAATCTAAACCTACTCTCTTTCAGTTTGGACCCATTCTGCTTTCTCCTGTCACTACATGCTCTCATAAATAGTCTCTCTTTCGTATAAGCTCCTTTCAGGTACTGGAAGGTTGCAATTGGATCACACCTTCTCTTTCCAGGCTGAACAATTCCAATTCTCCCAGCCTTTCTTCATAGGAGAGGTGTTTCATCCCTCTGATCAACTTAGTGGCCTCTTCTGACTCACTCCAACAGATCCATGTCCTTCCTGTGCTGGGAACCCCAGAGCTGGATGCAGCACTGCGGGTGGGGTCTCACCAGAGTAGAGCAGAGGAAAGAAGCAGAGTTCTTCCCTCACCCTACTGGCCACCCTAATTTGGATACAGTCCAGGATACAGTTGGCTCTCTGTCCAGATGCTGCACTCTGAGAACTTGTTTGTGATTTGTAACCTGAGAAACAGTCCCCAAGAGTCAGCTTCCATAGGATCACCAAGTCAGAACATGAGTTTCTTTTGAAACTTTTCAACTGTCAGCTTCTAAGTAGAAATGAGCAGTACTTGTCAATAACAGCTGAGTAACAGATGCCATAAGTATAGGGACCATTAATTGGGGGCTTGACTGAGAAAAAACCTATTATACAGCAAAGGCATTTCAGCATTCACTTCAGCAATACCTGGCAGAAGAACCTGGCAGTAGAGCTAGATGGCTATTAAAAAGAGTGATTTGAAGAATTCAGATGTGGCTGTTTCTGAATTATGCAGTACCGTTTCAAGGTTCTGTCAAAGTTATGGGTGTTTTCTTGCGTAGTTCTGAAATGAAAAACAGAGTAGAGATATTAATGTTCTGTGAAGGACATTAATTTAAAACATGCACAGTGCTAAAGCTTGCTATCAGCTGCTTTACGATACAGAGAAGCTTGTAAAGGAATAAAATATGGTTAGCAGAAATGTTTAATTTTAAGTTTGATCTTTTCTCTTCACATGCAGCACTAAAGGGTATAGTTTATGTTCTGTTGTTGTTTTGGTACCGAAAAAACCTCATTTTCTCATACTTCTGGGTGAAATGGGAGTAAGTGCAGTGGTGCTGGGCATCCCACACAGTCACAAAGCTAGCAGGAGCAGACTGCTGTGGAGAAGCAACCCCAAAGCTGGCACTCTTTGGAGCTTTATTTGTCAACCGTTACACCACTTGATTCAGAAATGTCTTTGGGGCCAACTTTAGGCTATTCTGCTGCTAGCCTGTAGTACAAGGCACTGAGGCTACCCCAGTGTACCTTATGATCCACTAAGAGAGGCATTCAGACTCCATAAGATATTGCTAAAAACATCATTTTCTGGAGCTAACACAAAACTCAAAAATAATATATGTAATTTTACATCCCTTCAGATGCTGGGAGCCCTGAGCCATGCAGTATCTCACAGACCTCCACTCAGGGCATATGGTATAGGTCCCATCCTGCAGAAAGGTTCCCTAACATTTTGGTTTTCAGAGCTCTTATTGAATTTTCTTAGACAAAAAAGAATGTATTAATCGTATCTGTTGTCAAACGACAGTATGTTCACAGGAGAATTTGCTGCTCTTCTTTTAGATAAGGCCAAGGCCACACAGGTGGTGTAATTGGAAACACAGAGTGGGAGCTGCCTGTGGGCTGCTCTGTTACCATCACCCTGCTGAGCTTATCCTGAAGGACAAGTTGTACATGCAGCACAGGGCAGCACAGCCTGCTCGGGTTGACACTCCTCATGGATTGCTAACTCTCTGATGCACAATAGTCTTCTGGTTAGGATTGTTACAACCCCAAAGAGGAAAATCTTGCAGCTGTTCAAGGCTTTAGGCTTTGCTTCCCTGCTGTGGACATCAGTTGGTGCTCTGTGACACACTGGTAGGTTCCACTGCTCTCTGAAGTGAGCTCTGCCTACTATCACACATGAGACAGAGTGGCAAAGGATTGTTTCTGAAGGGTCACTGTATTATCTAGCATGAGGGCAATGGGATTTGTAGGCAGGCTGTGCTCCAAGCTTAGGGAACCTACTGGGATAATAAAGGTGCAGAGTGCATCAGGCTTCTCACAGCATCAACCACACCATGTACAACACAGCTGCAAGCACAGAAGACAGAAGCAAGTGTCCTGATGTAGAGGGAACAAGATGCTTATGGGTCTGTCTGGGACATAGGATATGTTGCTGCTTCCCTTCCTTACACAGACTTCCTGAAACTTTACCAGACTATTTCTGTTTGCTATAGCAGTGGAGGATGAGTACCTATGTGATACAAGAAAATCTCACATTTTACCTTGCATTGCATTTGCCAAGAGCACAGACTGTGTACTGTGACTCTGAAGACGTTCAACATCTGGGGAACAGGAATCTACTTTTGAGAGCTGCTCTGGGATCATCACAGCTCTTCTTATATCTGCTTCACATAGTCTAGGCTCTTCTGCAGAATGGATTTTCAATAACATTCTACCTAACAAGGTCCTACTTTTATTGTCTTCCCTCATTCCCACTTTACATTTAATATATGTGTTATAATGGTATGCAGGTTAGCCAGAATCAGAGATTGTCTCAGAGCACTCTATGTAAAAAACAGGCTGCTTGATTGATCCTGCAAGCCAAGCAATATGAACCTTTCCCACTGGTTGTCTTCAGGAATATCACTCCATTCACTTTCCAGCTCTCAGATTTGATAACATGCCATCACACACATAATGAGTAGGAGTTATTAATTAAGGACTGTTTAGGAAATAGCTTTAACCTTGGAGTTAATTCATTTTATAAAGTTGGGATATTTAAAAATACACAAAAGTTGTATGGCAGCACAGCCAAATATATGCACAGAGAAATCATAACTTTTCCCAGTGCAAAATTATTTGTATATTTTTGGTGGTTTAATTGGTTTTTTTTATAACTGAAAGGTTTAGTGCATGAAACCTAGTGGAACTTGCTTCATAGAAAACACTAGTGAATTTATAAGAGCAAATTTGATCACTGAATTATTCTGAAAGGATGGAGTGTAAGGAATACTGATGCATTATAATTAAAGTTATGCAGACATTCACAGATGCATCACATAGGGGAAACAGATGTTAAAATATATCAGGTGTACATAAGCAACAGTTTAAAGAAATACATCCATTGGAAGAAGTTACTTCCTTTTACACCTTGTAAACTAAAGGTAAATATTACGCAGAGCCTCAGCTGACAAGCATACATGTAGCCCTATTTAAACTATATTAATTAACACCAGATAATCACTTCAAGCTGCACTTTTAAGTTTAGATTATGGGTTAGCAAAAAAACTATAAACATCCCAATATTTTCTATGTCCTAGGACTCAGTAATTTTTATAAAACTTTCTTAAAATGTTTAAGGAAAGTAATTTAGTGTTTTGAAACCAATTTAAACACAGTTTTCTTCCTTTTTATCTGTGCCCTCATTTTGCCTGTGAAGGTAACAGAATAAACTATAGCTCCTGTTTTCTTCTACTTTTTCATAAAGGCAAGTGTAACTTTGCAAAGTCTACAATTGGAAAAGTTCAAAAACCGCAAAAGAAGAAACGTGAGAAGATTAGGGGACACCAGATGGCAGATTACTAATTTGATGAATCCTGACAATATTTTTCAATTATGGCCTTTTTTGAACTTCTGGAACAGACACAATTCTTACTCTCAGACTACAGTAATTTCACGAATACAAGCTGCACGGAGTATAAGCCGCATTCCCGGTGTGTCGGCAACATTAATGTTTTCATTAATAAACAAGCCGCACCCAAATATTAGCCACATTTTCGTTCGCGCCAAACTATCACAAAGTCGTCATTTAGTAACACAATCGCGGCTCGCCCGGGCTTACTGGCTTACTGCCGACCTTGGAAACATTGTTTCCAAGTGAAAAAAGACACACACAATAGCTGCGGCAGCGTACCCTGCAAGTTTTATTTACAAGCTGAAAAAGACACGAACAAGAGTGTGGTCATTTTACGAGCATTCCCAATGAATCTGTGTTGCCTTTAAACAGCTGCGTGGACAAGCAGTCAAGCTCCGAGCGGAGCCGCCCCTCCATGCCTGCACGGCCCCGCTCCGTGCCTGCACAGCCCCCCTCCATGCCTGCACAGCCCCACCGCTCCTCCGTGCCTGCACAGCCAGCTGCGCAGCCGCACAAGACTGAAAACACTTTAAAAAGTACAGAGAAATATCACACACTTTTATTAAACTGCCGAGGTAACTCGCTGAGGTAACTCACCCTGATAACACCCCCTGCCCCTCAGTAACGCAGTCATCCACAGGCAGGCAATAAGCTGTTCTCTGATTGGTTCATCGTCGGAACACCAGGAAACCATGGATTTCAAACCATTTTTGCTCGGGACAGGACCGGCACAGTACCCGGTAAGGGCAGATATTACATTTTTTGTTAATAGATTAGCCGCCCCAGAATATTAGCCGCACTTCCGGGTTCGGACGAAAACTTAAGTCAAAACGGTGCGGCTTATATTCGTGAAATTACTGTACTTCTACACTTAAGAATTCAGGCTCAGAAAAACTGGCCATATTACCTTTGGATTGTACTTATAAACTGTTGAAAAGCACAACCTGCTGAAGCAGCAGGGAATATGTCAGAGTTGTACCAACAACTGTACAGGACAGATGACTGAACTACATGGCAGTGTACATTTTCTGGCCCTCTTCAATGCACTCTCACAAGTGATGCAACACAGTCTGTGATTGCTGACTACCAGTGATATGTGATCCTGTCTGTTAAGCTCTTGGGCGCACAGAGCTTTTGGGCTGCAGAGTTGCCTAAACTCAGTGCTGACTCTGTGGGCTTTCACGCAGAAGAATAAAAGATAAGCTTGGACTTGAGTGCTGGCTTGGACCTGTGCTACATGCCCAGTACAGACAGCCCAAAGCGAACCATCACCCTGTATGTGGAGAGTTGGTGGTTCAAACAAAATTATGTCTTGGTCTTGTCTGTATGCATTGGCCAACAACTCCTGAACCTCTGCCTTACTTCTTGACTCTTTTTCTGATTTTAGTGTTCAGAAAAACACTGAAACTCAAGATACAGTATATTATATATATAATACTAGGTATTCTTAAGTAATATGAAATTCATTTACTGGTAGAATAATTATAATACACTGCAGCCAGGGGACTATTAACAACCCAAAGAATCATAGCCATGTGAAAGTCATGCTCTCCACTGCTTTGCTACTTTAAGACCATACAACAAGGTCCTGATGGGACCTTGCAGGTCACTGAGTCCAGGCACTGCTCTCAATGTCAAGGAGACTTCATAATTCCTTTTAGAAACTTTCTGACTCTAAGACTGCTCCCACAGCACATTTTCCAGGATGTTATGCAGCTGTGCATCAAGTTTGCTGCTCAGGGGGATTTCCACTGTTGCTCTGCCATAAAGCTGAACTCAGAAGAGTCTATGGCACACATGGACCTGCTCTGTGATTGCTCTATGCATTGGTCTGGGAAGGACTTGCCAAAATATTGAATGTCATTGTAACTGCATCTAACCTGCCTGAATGGCTTTTCCTATGTGAGTATCATGCTGTAATTCCATGTGTGACTTGGAGGAGCAAGGCTGGGAAGTGGCAACAGTCTTCCATGAACTGCTTCTCATCTTATACTTGACTTAATTGTAAAACCATGACTGTTCTATTGTCATTGAAGATGCTACTCCCCGGCTGCAGGCCAAGTAACTATTTAGGCCAGACTGAAAGCCTAGGGATTAAAGCACACTAGTTACCCAAAAATACTTCAAAGGGTGAAGAGAGAAGTGGACAGCTGACAGTGGTTTAATTTGCGCGCAGAGGGATCCATATCCCCAGATTGTGAACTGAAGCCTGTACAGAGCTTGCTGTGTAAAAAGTGGGAATTAACAGTGATTCTTAGAGAAAAAGCAAGAATCAGTGCCTGTTCCCACTGCAAGGAATAAGACCTTCTAGCTGAAAAAATAACCAAAGCTGGACAACATTTGAAACAAAGACTGCAAAAAGGAGAAAGAACTAAGGAACTAGGAAAGATTGACAAGAGAAGAGACAGAGTGCTTTAACACTATCTTTTCCAGAGTCACAGAGGAAGGAAGCATCCTCGCCAAGTCAGGAATTGCTCTGACTTCTCTGTCTTCCTAGAAATCATCAGTAAGACAGTGATTACTGCAAGATGCCCTAAGAGTCCACTCAGGAAGGCTTCAGCTTCCTCTCAAGCACACAGGGAAGCTCAGAAGCAAATGACTAATGGCTCAAAGCTTTATTTGATTTGCTGCTACAATTAAGTAGTGGCTGGCAAAGCTCACTGGCCTCCCTCCGGTACTAATCCATACTGGGCTGTTTCAAAGAGTTCCTGAGAAAGTGGAGCTTAGATAACCTCATTAAAAGCATTTGAGAGGCATTCCAGTTACATTAATGCACGATATGACTAGTGAGGATAACCATATGCTGCTCATACATAAAAATATTAATAAGTCATCTGTTAGATAGCTGAGGTTCCTAAGTTATGTCTAAATGCAATAAAGATATGATGGGTACTTGGATATAAAGAATGTTCACTTACTGAAGATGAATTTGAAAATCACATCAAAACAAAAGGGTAAGGAGTGTTTAAAGTTCCACTTAGGCTAATATTTGATTTCAAAGGCTGGCAACTAGACTCATTTTTTTTCAGAAATGAAAACTTGGAATGAAAATGTTTAAATAACTTCCCCCAAGTGAAGTGTTCCTTGTGCAAACCTGGAGATTAGAAATTGAAGAAACAGAACATGGATGTACAGCCTTATCTTCTGTTCCCTTGACTTGCCTTTGCCCACACCTGTAGTTGTGACAGATCCACTGCAGCAATTACCTGCTTACAATCTTGTTGCTGCAAGGACATGGAGCCCCTCCCATCCAAAAGGAAAAATAGTGTGTCATGACCAATGGTAACACTTTTCACCTTCAGATATACCACTTGCCCCTAATGGTAAATTCCTTTTTGGGGATTCAGAAGGAGTCAGTTAAAAAAGAAATGTAAGAAAAGTGTGAAGAAGAAATACAGCCCTTTAATGCAGATTGGATCACAAGAATGGCAATAAACAATTCTGGCATAAGAACCTGCTTGATATATCTGAATTTTGGGTCATAGCTTCTACATTTCAATCCCTGGAGAGCATCTCAAGAAGTATCATCACTGCCAAGGAACAGACAGTTTTGACAAAATTCTCTTTAATTTGGTCTTAAAAATCTTCAACAAGAGAAATTCTGAAATTCCCACGCTGTCTCTTCTGGGGTATTGCAATTCTGGTACCTAACCTAAACCTCATGCTGAGGTTTTGGCTGCTGCAGTTCTTGCTCTTTTGTCTTCACTATGAACTTTCAGAGGGCTCATGTGCCACACGGGCTGTACTCCTGTTGGTTCCTGCTCGGACTGTCATGAATGACCCTGGGGAATAATTCTTGGGCTGAGGTTCACTGTAACCTCCTGATTCCTCTTCGTGGAGCTGCTACCTACCTGGCTGTTCCCCATCCCGCATTTCTGCATCCACCGGCTCTGGCCTTGCACTTGTGCTTCAGGAGCATCCTGATTTTCCTAAACATTTCTCCAGTTGGCCAAGATCATTTCAGAAATCTAATCGTGTTCCCCAGCATGGCCACAGCCTTCCCACAAACAGAGCACGCCTGTATCACTATCCACATCACCGGTGACAAACTTTGGTGGTTTGATTGAATGAAGCGCTGCGTTTCCCGTGCTGGCAGCTGAGCACTGCTTAGCCATGCACAGCACAGCCAGGTCGGCACTCATCTGTCCCTTGGCTTGGACTTACCACGAGCCTTAAACGAGCTAAATGCTCCTTTTCCTCGCTCATCCTTTATCAAAGTGAGACGCCCGAGCCCGGCTGCTCCCCCATAGCGGCTGCTGTGGCTAGCACATCCCTGCGCCCTCGCGTTGGGAGCGCGGCCGCAGAGCTGCGGGCCCGGGCGGGCCGTGGCTGCACGGGTCGGGCCTGGCCGCGCGGGGCGGGCC